>CM046064.1:38067876-38479396 GCA_025215515.1 Schistosoma japonicum | reverse complement strand
GTTTGCGTTTGCGTTTGCTTATTTCTGTATGTGACACAGGTGTTAATAATGACTGGTAGTCAGTGTATTTGGAGGTTGAGTGAAATTGAACAATGTCGAGGAAGACGATGTTGTCAGTTGCATGTGAACCTCCGCTATAATTGTACAGTTTGCAAGTGGTTATGATTGACAGAGGTGATGCAATAGATGTAGACCATGAGGTGTATACGAAATGTAGGTTTGGTGACGTGGATGGTTTGTTAGTTTAGGGTTGTTCAGATGTGTTTTGTTTTGTAATGTGTTATGATGACTGTGAGAATTTGTTTGATGATGAGATATTGTTGATAGGTGGTGATGTGATAGGTAGTTAGAGTGATGGGGCGGCCGTCGGGGTCGGAGTGGCCGAGCGGTCTAAGGCGCCAGACTCAAGAGTAATCCTTCTGGGTGTTCTGGTCCACGATGTGGGCGTGGGTTCGAATCCCACCTCCGACACAACCTTTTGACCACACACTACACAAAATTATACAACAAACAAATTCACACGATACACATCAACCAACAATTACAAACTGCTGCTTCTCTGCCTATTCTTCAACCCAATCGCTCAACCTCCACCGAGATCTACCCACATGAACTAGAGTAACTAACTACTCAGGTCAGTTGCACCACTTCATTCATGCATTGGAGCACCGAGATTAATTCAAATGCATCGAAACACCACCCAGACACCTTGTATACGCCTATGAATATCTGTGTGCAACGTTGTATACTTATGTGTATATGCCAACCTACCAACTTCTACATATGACGTCGTCGCTGAATTGCACACACACACACACACACACACACACCTCATCTCACCTACTACAGTCTGCCACAAATCATCCTCCACTTCACTAATTCCCACTATCGATCATCTCACTGAATCAACTCATCGAATCTTTTATCTTCTCAATTATACTGTCAACTAGCAGCTCTAACTGAATAATACACGCCAACAGAAATCACTTCACACAACTCCCACATACTCAATCTTCTGTGTGTTCTGACCACAGACACATATCTGATCCGCACAGCTAGAACACATACATCATTGCGCGACGCTTCAAACTCATCCGATCACCAAATAGCAATGCGTATTACACAACACACTCATTGATACGATCAACATGTGAATGGTGAGTTGACACGATCTAGGCAGACAGGAGAGTCAATGTAGCCTACAACCGACTGGCAATCATCGTGTCGGTGAAAACTATCGAATGTGGTGGATGGAATGCAATCTGCAGTGACGGGATTGGATGTGACGAGTTAAGGTGAGGTTGGCTATGATGAGTCGGGAAGAGATGTGAGGAGAGAAGATGAGAATCTGACCACCGCTTTACACAATAATTAAAATACAACTCGTACGACCTAGTAGTTGATCGGTCTGATGAATGTGACACTTATGATTGGTGTGTAATTGATATGTCGATCATTGTAACTCACAAACGCTTGAAATATGTGTTAGTGTCATGTGTACTGCACTCGTACTCGGTTTGTTGATAGAGGTGACTATGAAATTTGTTTGGATGATTGAATGATGAATTGACCGACTGATTGAATGAATGATTGATTGATTGTGTTTGCGTTTGCGTTTGCTTATTTCTGTATGTGACACAGGTGTTAATAATGACTGGTAGTCAGTGTATTTGGAGGTTGAGTGAAATTGAACAATGTCGAGGAAGACGATGTTGTCAGTTGCATGTGAACCTCCGCTATAATTGTACAGTTTGCAAGTGGTTATGATTGACAGAGGTGATGCAATAGATGTAGACCATGAGGTGTATACGAAATGTAGGTTTGGTGACGTGGATGGTTTGTTAGTTTAGGGTTGTTCAGATGTGTTTTGTTTTGTAATGTGTTATGATGACTGTGAGAATTTGTTTGATGATGAGATATTGTTGATAGGTGGTGATGTGATAGGTAGTTAGAGTGATGGGGCGGCCGTCGGGGTCGGAGTGGCCGAGCGGTCTAAGGCGCCAGACTCAAGAGTAATCCTTCTGGGTGTTCTGGTCCACGATGTGGGCGTGGGTTCGAATCCCACCTCCGACACAACCTTTTGACCACACACTACACAAAATTATACAACAAACAAATTCACACGATACACATCAACCAACAATTACAAACTGCTGCTTCTCTGCCTATTCTTCAACCCAATCGCTCAACCTCCACCGAGATCTACCCACATGAACTAGAGTAACTAACTACTCAGGTCAGTTGCACCACTTCATTCATGCATTGGAGCACCGAGATTAATTCAAATGCATCGAAACACCACCCAGACACCTTGTATACGCCTATGAATATCTGTGTGCAACGTTGTATACTTATGTGTATATGCCAACCTACCAACTTCTACATATGACGTCGTCGCTGAATTGCACACACACACACACACACACACACACACCTCATCTCACCTACTACAGTCTGCCACAAATCATCCTCCACTTCACTAATTCCCACTATCGATCATCTCACTGAATCAACTCATCGAATCTTTTATCTTCTCAATTATACTGTCAACTAGCAGCTCTAACTGAATAATACACGCCAACAGAAATCACTTCACACAACTCCCACATACTCAATCTTCTGTGTGTTCTGACCACAGACACATATCTGATCCGCACAGCTAGAACACATACATCATTGCGCGACGCTTCAAACTCATCCGATCACCAAATAGCAATGCGTATTACACAACACACTCATTGATACGATCAACATGTGAATGGTGAGTTGACACGATCTAGGCAGACAGGAGAGTCAATGTAGCCTACAACCGACTGGCAATCATCGTGTCGGTGAAAACTATCGAATGTGGTGGATGGAATGCAATCTGCAGTGACGGGATTGGATGTGACGAGTTAAGGTGAGGTTGGCTATGATGAGTCGGGAAGAGATGTGAGGAGAGAAGATGAGAATCTGACCACCGCTTTACACAATAATTAAAATACAACTCGTACGACCTAGTAGTTGATCGGTCTGATGAATGTGACACTTATGATTGGTGTGTAATTGATATGTCGATCATTGTAACTCACAAACGCTTGAAATATGTGTTAGTGTCATGTGTACTGCACTCGTACTCGGTTTGTTGATAGAGGTGACTATGAAATTTGTTTGGATGATTGAATGATGAATTGACCGACTGATTGAATGAATGATTGATTGATTGTGTTTGCGTTTGCGTTTGCTTATTTCTGTATGTGACACAGGTGTTAATAATGACTGGTAGTCAGTGTATTTGGAGGTTGAGTGAAATTGAACAATGTCGAGGAAGACGATGTTGTCAGTTGCATGTGAACCTCCGCTATAATTGTACAGTTTGCAAGTGGTTATGATTGACAGAGGTGATGCAATAGATGTAGACCATGAGGTGTATACGAAATGTAGGTTTGGTGACGTGGATGGTTTGTTAGTTTAGGGTTGTTCAGATGTGTTTTGTTTTGTAATGTGTTATGATGACTGTGAGAATTTGTTTGATGATGAGATATTGTTGATAGGTGGTGATGTGATAGGTAGTTAGAGTGATGGGGCGGCCGTCGGGGTCGGAGTGGCCGAGCGGTCTAAGGCGCCAGACTCAAGAGTAATCCTTCTGGGTGTTCTGGTCCACGATGTGGGCGTGGGTTCGAATCCCACCTCCGACACAACCTTTTGACCACACACTACACAAAATTATACAACAAACAAATTCACACGATACACATCAACCAACAATTACAAACTGCTGCTTCTCTGCCTATTCTTCAACCCAATCGCTCAACCTCCACCGAGATCTACCCACATGAACTAGAGTAACTAACTACTCAGGTCAGTTGCACCACTTCATTCATGCATTGGAGCACCGAGATTAATTCAAATGCATCGAAACACCACCCAGACACCTTGTATACGCCTATGAATATCTGTGTGCAACGTTGTATACTTATGTGTATATGCCAACCTACCAACTTCTACATATGACGTCGTCGCTGAATTGCACACACACACACACACACACACACACACCTCATCTCACCTACTACAGTCTGCCACAAATCATCCTCCACTTCACTAATTCCCACTATCGATCATCTCACTGAATCAACTCATCGAATCTTTTATCTTCTCAATTATACTGTCAACTAGCAGCTCTAACTGAATAATACACGCCAACAGAAATCACTTCACACAACTCCCACATACTCAATCTTCTGTGTGTTCTGACCACAGACACATATCTGATCCGCACAGCTAGAACACATACATCATTGCGCGACGCTTCAAACTCATCCGATCACCAAATAGCAATGCGTATTACACAACACACTCATTGATACGATCAACATGTGAATGGTGAGTTGACACGATCTAGGCAGACAGGAGAGTCAATGTAGCCTACAACCGACTGGCAATCATCGTGTCGGTGAAAACTATCGAATGTGGTGGATGGAATGCAATCTGCAGTGACGGGATTGGATGTGACGAGTTAAGGTGAGGTTGGCTATGATGAGTCGGGAAGAGATGTGAGGAGAGAAGATGAGAATCTGACCACCGCTTTACACAATAATTAAAATACAACTCGTACGACCTAGTAGTTGATCGGTCTGATGAATGTGACACTTATGATTGGTGTGTAATTGATATGTCGATCATTGTAACTCACAAACGCTTGAAATATGTGTTAGTGTCATGTGTACTGCACTCGTACTCGGTTTGTTGATAGAGGTGACTATGAAATTTGTTTGGATGATTGAATGATGAATTGACCGACTGATTGAATGAATGATTGATTGATTGTGTTTGCGTTTGCGTTTGCTTATTTCTGTATGTGACACAGGTGTTAATAATGACTGGTAGTCAGTGTATTTGGAGGTTGAGTGAAATTGAACAATGTCGAGGAAGACGATGTTGTCAGTTGCATGTGAACCTCCGCTATAATTGTACAGTTTGCAAGTGGTTATGATTGACAGAGGTGATGCAATAGATGTAGACCATGAGGTGTATACGAAATGTAGGTTTGGTGACGTGGATGGTTTGTTAGTTTAGGGTTGTTCAGATGTGTTTTGTTTTGTAATGTGTTATGATGACTGTGAGAATTTGTTTGATGATGAGATATTGTTGATAGGTGGTGATGTGATAGGTAGTTAGAGTGATGGGGCGGCCGTCGGGGTCGGAGTGGCCGAGCGGTCTAAGGCGCCAGACTCAAGAGTAATCCTTCTGGGTGTTCTGGTCCACGATGTGGGCGTGGGTTCGAATCCCACCTCCGACACAACCTTTTGACCACACACTACACAAAATTATACAACAAACAAATTCACACGATACACATCAACCAACAATTACAAACTGCTGCTTCTCTGCCTATTCTTCAACCCAATCGCTCAACCTCCACCGAGATCTACCCACATGAACTAGAGTAACTAACTACTCAGGTCAGTTGCACCACTTCATTCATGCATTGGAGCACCGAGATTAATTCAAATGCATCGAAACACCACCCAGACACCTTGTATACGCCTATGAATATCTGTGTGCAACGTTGTATACTTATGTGTATATGCCAACCTACCAACTTCTACATATGACGTCGTCGCTGAATTGCACACACACACACACACACACACACACACCTCATCTCACCTACTACAGTCTGCCACAAATCATCCTCCACTTCACTAATTCCCACTATCGATCATCTCACTGAATCAACTCATCGAATCTTTTATCTTCTCAATTATACTGTCAACTAGCAGCTCTAACTGAATAATACACGCCAACAGAAATCACTTCACACAACTCCCACATACTCAATCTTCTGTGTGTTCTGACCACAGACACATATCTGATCCGCACAGCTAGAACACATACATCATTGCGCGACGCTTCAAACTCATCCGATCACCAAATAGCAATGCGTATTACACAACACACTCATTGATACGATCAACATGTGAATGGTGAGTTGACACGATCTAGGCAGACAGGAGAGTCAATGTAGCCTACAACCGACTGGCAATCATCGTGTCGGTGAAAACTATCGAATGTGGTGGATGGAATGCAATCTGCAGTGACGGGATTGGATGTGACGAGTTAAGGTGAGGTTGGCTATGATGAGTCGGGAAGAGATGTGAGGAGAGAAGATGAGAATCTGACCACCGCTTTACACAATAATTAAAATACAACTCGTACGACCTAGTAGTTGATCGGTCTGATGAATGTGACACTTATGATTGGTGTGTAATTGATATGTCGATCATTGTAACTCACAAACGCTTGAAATATGTGTTAGTGTCATGTGTACTGCACTCGTACTCGGTTTGTTGATAGAGGTGACTATGAAATTTGTTTGGATGATTGAATGATGAATTGACCGACTGATTGAATGAATGATTGATTGATTGTGTTTGCGTTTGCGTTTGCTTATTTCTGTATGTGACACAGGTGTTAATAATGACTGGTAGTCAGTGTATTTGGAGGTTGAGTGAAATTGAACAATGTCGAGGAAGACGATGTTGTCAGTTGCATGTGAACCTCCGCTATAATTGTACAGTTTGCAAGTGGTTATGATTGACAGAGGTGATGCAATAGATGTAGACCATGAGGTGTATACGAAATGTAGGTTTGGTGACGTGGATGGTTTGTTAGTTTAGGGTTGTTCAGATGTGTTTTGTTTTGTAATGTGTTATGATGACTGTGAGAATTTGTTTGATGATGAGATATTGTTGATAGGTGGTGATGTGATAGGTAGTTAGAGTGATGGGGCGGCCGTCGGGGTCGGAGTGGCCGAGCGGTCTAAGGCGCCAGACTCAAGAGTAATCCTTCTGGGTGTTCTGGTCCACGATGTGGGCGTGGGTTCGAATCCCACCTCCGACACAACCTTTTGACCACACACTACACAAAATTATACAACAAACAAATTCACACGATACACATCAACCAACAATTACAAACTGCTGCTTCTCTGCCTATTCTTCAACCCAATCGCTCAACCTCCACCGAGATCTACCCACATGAACTAGAGTAACTAACTACTCAGGTCAGTTGCACCACTTCATTCATGCATTGGAGCACCGAGATTAATTCAAATGCATCGAAACACCACCCAGACACCTTGTATACGCCTATGAATATCTGTGTGCAACGTTGTATACTTATGTGTATATGCCAACCTACCAACTTCTACGTATGACGTCGTCGCTGAATTGCACACACACACACCTCATCTCACCTACTACAGTCTGCCACAAATCATCCTCCACTTCACTAATTCCCACTATCGATCATCTCACTGAATCAACTCATCGAATCTTTTATCTTCTCAATTATACTGTCAACTAGCAGCTCTAACTGAATAATACACGCCAACAGAAATCACTTCACACAACTCCCACATACTCTATCTTCTGTGTGTTCTGACCACAGACACATATCTGATCCGCACAGCTAGAACACATACATCATTGCGCGACGCTTCAAACTCATCCGATCACCAAATAGCAATGCGTATTACACAACACACTCATTGATACGATCAACATGTGAATGGTGAGTTGACACGATCTAGGCAGACAGGAGAGTCAATGTAGCCTACAACCGACTGGCAATCATCGTGTCGGTGAAAACTATCGAATGTGGTGGATGGAATGCAATCTGCAGTGACGGGATTGGATGTGACGAGTTAAGGTGAGGTTGGCTATGATGAGTCGGGAAGAGATGTGAGGAGAGAAGATGAGAATCTGACCACCGCTTTACACAATAATTAAAATACAACTCGTACGACCTAGTAGTTGATCGGTCTGATGAATGTGACACTTATGATTGGTGTGTAATTGATATGTCGATCATTGTAACTCACAAACGCTTGAAATATGTGTTAGTGTCATGTGTACTGCACTCGTACTCGGTTTGTTGATAGAGGTGACTATGAAATTTGTTTGGATGATTGAATGATGAATTGACCGACTGATTGAATGAATGATTGATTGATTGTGTTTGCGTTTGCGTTTGCTTATTTCTGTATGTGACACAGGTGTTAATAATGACTGGTAGTCAGTGTATTTGGAGGTTGAGTGAAATTGAACAATGTCGAGGAAGACGATGTTGTCAGTTGCATGTGAACCTCCGCTATAATTGTACAGTTTGCAAGTGGTTATGATTGACAGAGGTGATGCAATAGATGTAGACCATGAGGTGTATACGAAATGTAGGTTTGGTGACGTGGATGGTTTGTTAGTTTAGGGTTGTTCAGATGTGTTTTGTTTTGTAATGTGTTATGATGACTGTGAGAATTTGTTTGATGATGAGATATTGTTGATAGGTGGTGATGTGATAGGTAGTTAGAGTGATGGGGCGGCCGTCGGGGTCGGAGTGGCCGAGCGGTCTAAGGCGCCAGACTCAAGAGTAATCCTTCTGGGTGTTCTGGTCCACGATGTGGGCGTGGGTTCGAATCCCACCTCCGACACAACCTTTTGACCACACACTACACAAAATTATACAACAAACAAATTCACACGATACACATCAACCAACAATTACAAACTGCTGCTTCTCTGCCTATTCTTCAACCCAATCGCTCAACCTCCACCGAGATCTACCCACATGAACTAGAGTAACTAACTACTCAGGTCAGTTGCACCACTTCATTCATGCATTGGAGCACCGAGATTAATTCAAATGCATCGAAACACCACCCAGACACCTTGTATACGCCTATGAATATCTGTGTGCAACGTTGTATACTTATGTGTATATGCCAACCTACCAACTTCTACATATGACGTCGTCGCTGAATTGCACACACACACACACACACACACACACACCTCATCTCACCTACTACAGTCTGCCACAAATCATCCTCCACTTCACTAATTCCCACTATCGATCATCTCACTGAATCAACTCATCGAATCTTTTATCTTCTCAATTATACTGTCAACTAGCAGCTCTAACTGAATAATACACGCCAACAGAAATCACTTCACACAACTCCCACATACTCAATCTTCTGTGTGTTCTGACCACAGACACATATCTGATCCGCACAGCTAGAACACATACATCATTGCGCGACGCTTCAAACTCATCCGATCACCAAATAGCAATGCGTATTACACAACACACTCATTGATACGATCAACATGTGAATGGTGAGTTGACACGATCTAGGCAGACAGGAGAGTCAATGTAGCCTACAACCGACTGGCAATCATCGTGTCGGTGAAAACTATCGAATGTGGTGGATGGAATGCAATCTGCAGTGACGGGATTGGATGTGACGAGTTAAGGTGAGGTTGGCTATGATGAGTCGGGAAGAGATGTGAGGAGAGAAGATGAGAATCTGACCACCGCTTTACACAATAATTAAAATACAACTCGTACGACCTAGTAGTTGATCGGTCTGATGAATGTGACACTTATGATTGGTGTGTAATTGATATGTCGATCATTGTAACTCACAAACGCTTGAAATATGTGTTAGTGTCATGTGTACTGCACTCGTACTCGGTTTGTTGATAGAGGTGACTATGAAATTTGTTTGGATGATTGAATGATGAATTGACCGACTGATTGAATGAATGATTGATTGATTGTGTTTGCGTTTGCGTTTGCTTATTTCTGTAATTTTCCTGTAATATCTTATTGTTTGTTTGTTCTGTTCACTGATTTTTTTTTATTTCTTAATAATTTTTATTTTTTTATGCATCTGAATCCTATTGATTTTTTTAAAAATTAATTCCGAACTGTCTTCTATTTTCTTAAAGTTTATTCTGTATACCGTATTCTCAGTTAAATTGTGCTTCACTGAGTTTCTAGAAATTGTTACCAATAGGTCATGTGATGTTTAAACTGATTTTGGTTACTTAATACCACTGATTTCAGAATATGTGTTCTAAGTAATGATTACGTGAGAAGTGAGAAAATGTATTTCATGAATTGAAATTATTGAATATCTAGAACCACAGTAAATCCTAATCGGTTTTTGATTATTATTTTTCAAGGTTTGCTTTAAATATTATTGATATGGACGTTCTGTCTCTGGATTAAATTTAGTGATATTCATATTTTCATAGATAACGTGGATATTGTTTTGTCGGACCACAAAAGAAGAGTGAGAAACTTCCAGAACTATGTTTTAGAGAACTAATTCATTTATTCTGGTCGAGAGTAGTGTAAACATTACATATCTATTATTGTTACGTTCCTCTTACTCTATCCCCTCTTTTAGCATATTTACTGTTATTATATTGTCTCTTATTATGGACTACAGTTAATCAGTTGTGTACAAGTTGTCCTCATTCACTACCACTATTTCCTTAGTTTTGTATTAATGTTAGTTTCCTAATCGGTTCGCTGTATAGTTTGATTTTGTGTATATATACAGGCATGATTGAGTAATAATTTGATTCGATTCTGTCCGTTTGGTTCCTCAATAGTTGTTTTTTCTCTATTGAGACTTGGGGGACTGATAGTCGAGGGGCAGATGTCTCCGTACTGTGATTGGCAATTATTAAGTGCACTGTGTGTTTTCACAGTACATAACAGATAAACGACATTTTGAAAAACTTCATACACAAACCAACGGTCTGGCACCTTCCACTAAAGTGGATGTCGAAAGACTAAAGTTTACCCAAGCAGATTGTTTGTGAACATACTTAGATTTTGAAGATAATGCCAGCAGATTTCTGACTGAAAGACAGAATGAAAATCTGATGGATTTTAGACCACATAAATCTTTACTAGTCTTAAAAGATGAAACTATTTATTTAATGAAGTTGAATAAACCATTTAATGATTTTTGTTAAATTTCAAGTTACCATAGACAGTGATACCTCAGAAACTGTTGGCAGACGGTCTAAAGTGAACTTGCCAAATCTACTGAAGAAACCTTTATTCTTCAAATTACTGTTCAAAAGTAGTATATTAGTAATATTAGAAATACCAACCGTTGGAGTTGACTCAGTGATCTAGGGGTAAAGCGTTCACCCCGGAGCCAGCGTGTCCTCAGTTAGACTCAAGATGGAGTCATGGATGCTTACTCTTGATGGGTCCCATGCTAGGATGAAACAGCAGATCAGTGATTCCAGATGACTACTAGTTGTCTAATTCAGACTGATTAGTGATATAAAAATGGAAGTTAATATAATTAGACAAAATTTTAACACACTGGTTCAAAAGTACAGTAAGAAGAATATTTATTGCTGTCAAATTGATATCATATTTCTTCAGTAGATCCATAATGATGCCAAGTGTTGAGAACAGATTGTTAGAGTTCTCTAACTCAGTGTGCATTTATTAGTTTAATTGATCATCCCCAACCAGTTGCATATGATTTATGACGAAAAAATTATCCCTTATGGTTTAATAAAGGACAAAGTAGAAAAATAAGATACTACATACTTGAACATTTAGTCGATAGTGGGCCACTACGAAGTTAACAAGAATTCAGTATTCAAAGTAATATGCCAAAAGTTATTTAATTTGCATTTGACTTTTTGATGCCACCTCTTACAAGCAAAAGAGATCATAGATATGCGTTTGAACAAAACCTGATCTTTCTATTCATAAAGCATTTGTATGGACCAGTGTTTTGAAATTTCGCGGTGAACGCTTAAGTGTTTGGCTAATAAGTCAGTCCTCATCCTATAGTTGCTATTTCTAACTTCCATCAGTTCGCTGTATGTTCGTATGATCTCATTTATTATCAATTAGTATGAATGGTCCACCCTCATCACTTCTTCTCACTAGCGCTCCATAAATTTCCTTCTGATGTTAGCCACTAGTGAACTGACTGATCCCTAAAACTTACCTTACTATTATGATTTTAAGCCTTAGTATTACATAGTTAGTTATCATTGTTATTCTTTCATTTTGCATTCTGATTACGTTATTATTATGGTGATGATTTACTAACACTAATTAATTAGTAGAACTATTCACATTAGTGTTGAGTCATAAAAGAAAGTTAATCGTCATGAAATACTTTATTTATTCACCTTGCGTTCTTAACGAGTTATCATGTATGACCTGGGTTAGACAACTATTGAAGATTGGAAATCGCTTAACATCTATTTTCTTTTGTAAAGCATATTTTACCAGTGCGCTATCACGATTGCACCAGAAGATTGAGCCTAAAATATTTAAACTTTGCAGTAAACGCTTAACTCATAGACATCTGGGCTAGAATCTGGCGATTAACATTTGAAACGTTAGTCGATTCGTGATAAGTATAAACTTTGCTAGTCATAATTTCTCACTACAAACTCAAAAGCATCCTGAAATTAGTCACTAGAGGATTGATTATTTTAGTTGAATTGAGACGGTTTTATGGAGACAGGTATCTAGTTTAGTTGTATGAATTCGTCATAGATTGACGCAATTTAGGCACCAATTTAAACCATAGGGCAGCGAACAGCTGTTTCATCCTAACATGGGACTTCTCAGTAATGTGTACCCACGATTCCATCACTAAATAAAACCAAAGGACTTCTGGTTTCATGGAGAACACTTAACCATCAATGTGACTACGCTAGCGTTTGATGATAGGATACAAACAACCAAACTTAATACCAGTCTCCGCCAGACCACATTGAATCAATTAAAATGATCAGCTCACTAATGTTTAACTTCAAGATGTTTCTGAAGTTTTAGCGAGAATTCGTGATTGTTGGAGTTCAGATATATAAGGAGTGAAACATTTATCACCAATAACAATTACTGATTATCATGAAATGTTTAACATAACTTCGTATGCTGTCAGTGATGAGTAACCACATAGCTTTGTTGAATGACGTAATACCTATCTTCGATATAAATATTTTCTCTACTTAATTCTACTGAATAATATTTCATTAGTACACATATACCCATGTAATTGTTACATTCAGTTATATCACATAAACGTATAACTGTTACGTCATTACATTGAGAAAAAGAACACAATACAATAGACATTTAAGTACATTATCTAAATAACGTAAACAATTATATAGTCATTTTATCAATAGGATGGTGCAAATTAGAATAATACACATATATTTTTCTTTTGTTAAGTGCATTTTACTACTAATAGTACTACTTAAACTGCACTCTTCAAATCCTTTCTTATCTAAATCAATGATATTGTTATTTTCTATTCCAATCACCCTCGTTATCTCCATCCCTAACCCCCCTCTCCTCTGTTTTTTCTATGTTTCTCTACTGGTTTTTCTTTAATTATTATCATTATTCTAATTAATAAATTAACAACATGTCAATAAATATTACTAGCATATTCAATTTAGTGAATTGAAGTCTACATAATTAACATAACCAAATTAACATATTAATTGGATCTGTAATATTCATATAGTATTACATCATAAATGATTACATCACCAACAATAATTTTCTTTATAATTTTATTATGTAATCAATTAACTTATATATTTGGTATGATACCAGTACAATGTGGTTACAATTTAACTAAACGTATACCAATATGTTGTCCAATAAGTAAAATTAATGGTAAAGTATGCGGTGGAGGCAATTATGGTGAATGTACTAAAATATGGACACCTAAAGAGAAAGTACCAAGTGTATTTCTATTAGATGATAGAATTGATTGGCCAAAACGTTATTTTACATATTTTTGTCAATGTCATGGTAATTATTTTGGTGTAGCCTGTGATGAATGTTGGTTTGGTTGGAAAGGTAAACATTGTAATCAACGTTCAATTAAAGTACGACGTGATATTAAAACAATAAGTGATAAAGAATTGCATATATTTAAAACTGTTATTGTATTAAGTCAAACATGGCCATCTGATTATCTTTTAATTGATGAATCAGATAATTGGAATATAGATCCATTGAGAAAGCCTAGATTAGAACATGCTAGTATTCAATATTATCTTACATATGTACATCGTTATGGTAGTCGTAGTACATTATATAAAGATATTAGAGATTGTGAAGAATATGGAATATTGAATTTTAATCATGATGGTGTTTGTTTCCCTACATGGCATCGTTATTATATTCTATTATGGGAGAGATTAATGTCAAGAATAACTAAAGTAATATTTGGTATTACAGATTATGCAACACCATATTGGGATTGGGTTGGTTTAAAGCATTGTGATATATGCACAAATAGATATATTGGTGCACCAGGTAGACGTAGTGAACGCGGTATACATATATCAACTGGTTCACCATTTCATAATTTAACTGAATATTGTTATGAACCAATAAGAGATATGCTTTGTTCTGGTTGTCAAAGAGGTGGTAATAGAGGAACAATTACACGTAATTTTTATAGAAGTGATCTACCAGATATAGACGATTTAGAATTTGTTTTAAGCATAGAAAAGTAAGTTTAATAACTGTATATTTGAATAATGAAAATTTTATGTTTTACTTACTCACTATAATACATTATCATTCAATCATTTTTCCAGTTACAAGTGTAAAGATAGTAGGTTGAATAGCTTGTACTAATCCTAGTAGTGTGTTTTTAAATGAAGATCCAATTTTTCCTTGAAAGTGTTCACCTATAGTACTGATATCAATTTTATTGGTAGAGCGTTCCAACTGTTGACTACTAAATGGAAGAACCAAAATCTCAATTTCATTTCATTTTACCATGATTATGAACGACGAAATCGTCTAGAATGACAACAAAAGCTCCACAACTTTAGCACTCGAACGCCTTGAACCCTCCCTTGTTACAAATTCAGAAGGAAGAAGATGAGTAGATAGGAATCTTTATTTCAGTAAGATGGAGATAGCGCTATGAACGAAATAATCGTATATTTATTGTGATTATTCATCAAATTGAAATTATCTACTATTATTTAAGTTGTTTTGTGACTGGGAAGTCGAATTCAGGAAGCGCGTTTCATCCCATTCGGGACATGTTGGCTGAATTTACTTGTATCCTAATGTTGATGTTCACAGTGGCATTCGAACTCAGTTCGTTTCCTGCCAAATGCCACCAAGTTCATCAATGGACTACTGAGTTCAGACAGTTACTCCTGGGCGCATAGGTAATTAGGATGAACTTGTTTTTTCCCGTTGATTTGTTATGGACAAAAACTGGTCAGTCTCTGTTGCTATATATGCATCCTCGGCAGATTGCCTCGATGAAATATTGTCATATATACTCTGTGAGTTTAACTCACATTGACTTACATTAATATGATGAAAGTGTGCAAATCAAGCTTACAAAATGTCAGTACAATTCCTTTCACTTGATTTAATAAACAATTGTACTTTTGGGGGATTTTCAATCCCCAACACTACTCTTCTTTAAGGTTTCGTATGTATGATTTTCTACTTGGATCAATTTGTAATTTGGCTACCGTGTTCAGTGTGCAATTCATTACTCATGACGGTTGGATTGTATTGGCCTTGCACTTTCTATGTTTTCTTACTAGGGCTTTTTTGGAATGTGTCCACTAGCATTTGAAATGAAAGTCGGTAGTGTGTTGTCACTGTTTCTGTATTTTTTCACATTTGATTAACGTGTTTCGTGAGATTGCCGAAAATTTCCCGAACTAGGCACAATACTTTCCCAATCCACCGATCGATAATGCAGGGCTTCCACTATCTATTACCTTGAAGTGACTTGGTGAGTATCCTTTCACTCGCATGTAAGCTACGAATAATCGTCTGTCGCTTTTCATCTTTGGACTTATCTGTTCTTTAGGATGGCAACATGCTGCTGAAGATGCTTTGAACCTTCCTTCTGAACATACACTCTACAGGTGACTTACCCTCTGGTACAGCAGGGTTTGGATTAACTCTATAAGACATTAGGAATTTATCGATAACTTGCCTGGGCACACAATTTCTTTTCCCTTTAATTAAAAAATCTCTCTGTTTGGCCGTTGGATTGAGGATGGTACGGTGGAAATCGCATGTGTGTAATTCTATTTTCACTGAAGATTTCTGCCTTAGCTTCTATGGTAGCCACAAGTACCTAATCTTCTTGCTTTGTACGGAAGTTGATTAATCTTGAGAGGGTCTCTGTCTGATTAAAATCCTTTGTCGGTTGGTACTGTTTCAGAATCGTAACCCAGAAGCGTAATGGCCTATCGTTGCAAGCGGCTTGGTGTATAAACGAGAATGCCTTTTATCAATCCAAAAGTTGCCATTAGTGGGTTGTGGTCCGCCAATAATATAAACGGTCGACCAAATAGAATCTTGCGAGACTTTTTTACTTCAAAAATAATGGTAAAGGCTTCCCTCTCTATTGGACTATTGTTGCGTTTCGTTGTTCTTAATGGTCGTGCAGCGTGGGTAATCGCCTTCTCAGATCTATGTGGGTAAACATGTTAAATCGCCGCAACAATTCCATAGTTCGAAGCATCTGCTGCAACCATAATGGATAAGACTGGGTCATAGTGTGTTTGAAGTAGGTTCGACGACATAATTTGTTTTATTTACGTAAACGTTTCGTGGCACACACCTGACCAGATCCACTTAGCATTTTTTGACAGTAGACAATTCAGTGGGGCTCGCAGACAGTGCGGGTCTGGAAGAAATACACCATAATAATTGATCATTCCCAAAAAGGATCGTTGAATCATAATATCTGTCGGCGTTGGCATAGTCTTAATAGCTTCAGTGTTTTCTGGATTAGATCTTCTCCCGTTTAATCAATTATAAATCCCTAGTAACGTACTCACTGGAGATGGAAATCACATTTCTCGGCACGCAGTTGGAACCCAAAAGTCAGAATTTGTGTGAGCACTAGACCCAACATTTTATTAAATCGACTTGATCTACACCCATTATGAGAATATCATCTAAATAAGTGGCAGTACCAGGAATATCTTGTAGCATAGTGTCCATTATTTGCTATAAGACTGATGGGGTTGTCTTAGCACCAAACGTCAGCTTGTTATACCGAATCATTCCATCACGGGGTTTATAGTTAAATATTACTTGCATTTTTTCGCTACTGGGATTTGTAGGTACGTGTCTGATAAGTTTGATTTCGTGAAATATCTTCCCTCTATTCAACTTTCAAATAGGTCTTCTGGTAACGGCGACGGGTGCTGATGAGCTTCTAATTCTTCATTTAGGCCCATAGAATAATCTGCACATAGTCGGATGCTTCGATTGGGATTCTTAACGATAAATATTGGGGCTGCCCATGTATAAAAATTTACCGGTTTGATGACACCACTTTTTGAAGGTGATCTAACTCTTGCACAACAATAGGTGAGGCAGCATACGGCAATCGGCGTTTGGTTTGTAGTAGTGGTGTAGCACCAGGCTTGAGGACTAGTCGTACTTTCGCTTTGTTGCATCCACCTAATTCTTCTGCAAACACTCTGTGATGTCGCTCTAAAACAGCGTTATTCACACTTCTCTCCTGCACCGCGGAAGTTCTGATTAGGCTTCAGATATGATGAATCGAGTGGTTCTCCAGTTGCAGAGTTTCTTTGAGTCCCAACAAATCTAACCCTGGAATCTCTGTGAGGTATACTGTTGCATTTGTCATTACATTCTCCTTTGCAACTTTATAGCATAACTCTCCGACAATATTTAATTAACCTTTAGATGAACTGTGGGCTAGCTGAGTTGTTGAACACACTGGGGGTTCGCCAATATACTTCAAAGTTGCTCGGCTAATAAGCTTTATGTTGGAAGCGGTGCCGAGTTGTAGGCGAGTACGATGACCGTTGGCCTCTATAGTAATATATTTTCTTTGGCTGGAATGCTGTGTACTAGTGTGGACCACCATTATTTTGTTGGCTACTGCACGAGATTTATATTTCATGGGATAAAATCTTGGTGAATGACGACTATGTATCTTCCCTTAACATTGAGTCACTGTGTCCTTTACGACAGCATTTATTGCAACGGTGATCTTTGTATGAACAAAACTTCTTATAATTCCATTCTCCGCATAACCAGTATAGGGAATGGTGGTGGTTGTGTGAGCTACATTGTTTTTAAATACTAGAATTTTTTCGATGCTTTATTGAGTGAACGTGCGGTGGATGACTACCGTTTTCAACCAATGAAGCATCGTGTTTCAAATTCACCAGTCTCTGATATTCGTTGGCCACTTTTTGCAGCGTGATACTTGAACACTGTTCAATTTTACTCAAAATTCTAGTTCGGACGTCAGAATCTTCAGGTGATTGCAGACTGAATACAATACCAAGCACTTAAACTGGTTATCTATCATTGATGATAGTTTAAAGCGTTCACACCCACGATTTACTAAGCCTGCATGTTTTACTCAGTCGTCATCACTTACTTTTGATAATCTAAGAGATTGGTAGTGGATGTTAAATAAAGACGACTGTTCACCGAAAACATGCAACGGAATTTCTGTTGTTGCGTCAAAACTAAAATCTTCTGGGTTCTTTGGAAGGATAAAGTTAGTGTAGCGTTCATGTTCAACCGTATGAAGTTTCAGAAGGAGCATTCTGACCTTCGCAGCATAATCAACTTTTTCCAGCTCGACCTTGAACAAGTATCCGTATTTCTTACACCATTAAGCAAATATAATACCAGCCAAACCATCAAAATGAAATTCTTTGATAGAGTTGATGATGGAATCGGCGTAAGATGTGCATGAGTTTTCTAAAAGCCTTTTCTGAGTAAGATTCAATTTCTGAGTTAAGGTTTCCAGTACACTTATCTGGAACTGTTCATAGCGTTTCTCCTGGCGTTCCAGCAAAGTTTCAACTTGTTCAAATGTAAATGACACCTTAATATATTTACTCTTTCACCAGTGTTATGTCTTGTACTTAGTACAACACCTTTAACTTGATTCAATAAACAGTTGCACTTTTGGTAAATTCTAAACCCCAACAGTTAGCAATATCTAAATAGTTGTTAACAGGTTTAAAACAGTAGAGTAAATGTTCCTATTGAGTAGAAATTTACACTTAAAACGTAGTTTATTTGTAGCAGTTACATGTGTACGTTGTGTTTGACATAAATTGATTGTTGCCTGTATCCTTTAAATTGTTAGTCGATTGAGTAACTTTACAGAATACATCTACACAGTCTTCGAACATAATTACGGGATCGTATATACATTCACACTTATTGATCACGTAATACCAATCATTTTATTAATCTTCTTGGATAAAAATAATATTTTCTTCTATTGTATTTATTATCATCTGACAATATTTTTTTTAATTATGGACATATATATACACTTAGATTTTATGTTCCTGGTGAGCGTAATAGTAAGAAATGTAAATCATTTCATATGGCATTAGAAGGATTCTGTGGTCGACCAGGTGCTTATCCAAATATGAGATGGTTTCATAATAAAGTTCATGTATTAATTGATGGAAGTATGTGCTGTACTGGAACAGCAAGCAACGATCCAATATTTGTATTGCATCATGCTTTAACAGATAAAATATTTGATGTAAGTCAATTCTATTGTTGTAGTATAATTATTTCTTTTTGAAATAAATTTTGACTGTCACTTTATACTACTTATTTTTAGGCAGTAGTTATAAAAGGAAATGTATTATTTATA
Organism: Schistosoma japonicum; assembly: GCA_025215515.1. NCBI lineage: Eukaryota > Metazoa > Platyhelminthes > Trematoda > Strigeidida > Schistosomatidae > Schistosoma > Schistosoma japonicum. Next base: position 38,459,877 of record CM046064.1, on the reverse strand, counting down.
TTTCGGTAAAAATGACTGTTGTTATTTACGAGTTATTTTTCAATTACGGACAGCAACTTACAACATCTAAGGTTTCCATACTTTTTTAAAATCATTTAAATGTGGACAAAATGACTTTTTTATTGCTGTCACAGCATGATCTCAGTTGGGTATCAGTTAAAACCAGAAAGTGCTGGACTTTTATTTGTCATAAGATGCCTGTGTAACCTCAATTCCGTTTGAAAATCGGACCGTGAAAATTGATCAAAGGTCGAATGGTTTGTTATCAACGTCGACGAAGTGGTATACACTGGTAGAATTCTCTCAGTTCTATGACGTCATCAAGATCTCTCACTCATGATGATATTTATACTTAGAGCGAAACAGTTGTTCCATGTTTTCCGGTTTTTAATAGTACCCAAATGAGGTCAACAAGAAAAGTTGATATCAATCGCAAACATCATTTTAACTAGATTTTTCATAAAATGATTTATGCTTACTTAAAAGTAGCACAAATAATTGCTATGACTCCTGCTTGATAGCTTGACTAGCCTCAGACAACTTTAGCACTCGAACGCCTTGAACACTCCTAGTCGCAAATCCGGAAGTCAGAGGACGAGTAGACCGGAAAATTTATTCCAGCAAAATAGAGATAGTTATTTACAAAATATTCGTATATTTGTAGTTTTATGAAACAATATGGTCATTATTGTAATTCATCCCATTCGAACTAAGAAGTGCCACATGCCACATCGAGATTCTGGAAGGTTCTGTCAATCAGTGATTGAATGTAATGTCTCTGGAGGCTTCGTTTAGGTTTGCTATTACCTCCTAAATGAATAAAGGAAGTTTGTTAAAAGGAATTTTAGCTTGTCATTAATATATTTCGATAAAACTGACATACTCTTTTAATTCAAGTATTATCAGAGAACTTTGAATACATTTTTTTAAAATTTATGCTTACATTAGAGTAACCACTAACTAAACTAACAATTGATATGATGATATGAAGACTTGTAATTCATTTGAATGGTTTGTATCACATATTCTAAGCTACTTTGAATGATTATGTTGTCAAGCTGGTTATCAACACTAACGATTACTTCAAGTAATTGTTGAATTGATTGTCCAGGAAAACAACAAAATCTTTGAAGTCAAACCAGTCAGCCTAATAGATACATTTATATTAATATTATCCTCTTTCAAATGTAACTATTTCGCAATTAGGCTTCTTTAGCCTCAAAGGGAAATATACAATGATTACATTTAATGGATAGAGAAAGACTATTTCAGTGTCAAAACCTCTTGAAGTATGTAGATAATTGAAATGCAAATAAGATTTCTCATACTGAAACCATATACCGGTCATTTATTAGGATATATATGTATCAAGATGTAATGAATCTAGGGTGTGCACTACTGATAAATTCCATACTAGAAAAAAACAATTGTCCTTTACTCATTGATTTTAATAGCACCCTGGAAATATCGATCTGTGACAAAGTCATTCAACTATAGCTATTTTCGCCTTAATTGAATTTCTTCAATATTGACATTTATTAGCAAATTTGAACTGTTTAACAAATTAATCTTTGATATGTTGTTAATCGAATAAGAAAGATAGGTAACTGAGATTTAAAAGTAAGTTTTGTGTCGTTATGGAGAGAGTTGCAAATGATACAATTAGATTTTTGTGTTTTATAACGTCTGTAAAGTGTTATGACTAAATTCATTAGACCAATTATTCGATATGACCTTGTGCTCATAAAGCCACAATGACAAACGCTAATGAGAGTTCTCAGTCAGTCTTTGTATGTCTGCCGAAATGCTTTTCAGTTCTAAGCCGGAATAGGAAAAAGCACGAGAATGATGAACAACCAAACAGAATCATATTATATTTCAAACACTCCCTTATATATATATATATATATATATATATATATATATATATATATATATATATATATATATATATATATATATATATAGATAGATAGATAGATAGATAGATAGATAGATAGATAGATAGATAGATAGATAGATCAGAACACATAGTCAGCCAGTTAGGAAATTAATATCGACACAAAACAAAGAAGATAGTCGTAATGAGTTGAAGTATGGTGTATACAATCAAATAAATGTAGTTCTTTAATAAGCGATGATCTACTAACAATTAATGCGATAAACGAAAGAGTAGAGTACGAGAGACATAATAATGATAACAATAAAATGTTTATTTAATACAACTAAAGCAATTGAAATAGTCGTCTAAGACATAGTTCTAGAAGTTAGTTGTTACTCTGAAATTGCCCAACATGACACCGTGTTTTTACTAATTCCAGTTAGAATCGAATCAAGAACACCAAGTTTTTTTAACTTTGAATGTTTGACGTGTCAAATAATTCAAATATAATTACAATTTGGACATTCATTGTCTTAAGACATTTAATTGTGTTAACAATAAATCTTTTAACCACTTCTTCTTTAATTTATGTTTGTATACTTCATTTGACTTATGAACAGTATTTTATTTAGTCCTGATAGTATTGATCCATATCAATATACCTAGTGTATCTGCGGCGAGTTCTTTGACATTTCTCAGAATCTTCCCAATACGGGATAATGACATTTCACTAGATTGAAATAATATCTGAAGCTATCTGCATACACTGATATGAGTAGTAGTATAGCATGTCTTCTCATTGAATGTCTGAGTTTGCTTATACACATAGGTGAAGGAGGCAACCATTCTGTATAATACAGTCTTATTTATAGTTGAAACAACATAGTTTATAGATGATGTTACATCTATCTTTTCTTAGTGTTACATCCTTAGACCTCGATTGTATGTGATAATTATTTCAGATCTGAATTGTTTCTTAAACACTATAAGAAAATTAGATATATAGTTTCTATTGAAGAGAAGAGGGCAGGTTGATTACGTGACGAGGTTCTTATTTTCCTTTTTATTTTAATTCACGTAATTATGTATAATCAATCGGATTAATGTCAAGTTCATGATCAGATTTCAAGATGAACTACATACAAGAATTCAGAACATAACTGACTTGAATACAAGAAAAATTGAAAAAAAATGCAATATTCACAGTTCTTATATACAAATAATTAAAACAATCAATGCAACAAAAATATAATAGAAGTATAAATTCTGTATAAAATAATTTCAATGATTGAAATTTAAAGATTTCAACGCTTCAACCTGTAGCAATCTGGTCGGAGCTTCTTCAAAGTAAGTTAATAAAAATCAATATTCATTGATTGCATTTATCACAGACTAATGTTAATTGTGCACTACTGAAAACTAGTAAGTACTGGATAGTTATTTCATCCTAGTATGGGAAACCTCAGAAGTGCGCACCCTCGATTTCGACAGGGAATCCAGTCCAGTGGGCTCAGGTTGGCGAACGCTTACCACATCCAGCATTAATGGGCTTGGGGCCACTGGTCAGATTTTGATTTCTTTCAGTTTGCGATATGGCGTGACTACCATTTATTGTCACTAGTGTCAACTATCTTAACCCTCCTACCAATAAGTATGAACTCCATCACTATGACTTCGCACTAAAACTTCAGGAGCACTAGTGAGCTGATATATAACAATGGTGAATAACTCAAAAGTCGTTATTCATAACTATTTAACGATACTTTTAATAATCCTAGGTTATCCTTTGCTATTATCATTCAAGATAATATTTATAAGTGCAATGACAGTGATATCAAATTGGTACTAACTTCATAAGAATAACTTAGTTACTCCTCACTCTGTCATTACTCCCTTCTCCCCCCCCCCACTCCTTAAATTGATGTCAGTAAAGTAACTTTGAATTAAAAATAAAAATATGATATTATAAATAATAAATTATTCTTTCTTTTTTCGAACCTTTCCCCCATTCCCCAACTTATAGTGTTGGCTTAGAACATATAGACCTAAATTAACAGCGTATCCTACTAAAAATGTACGTCCAGGTCATTCAGCTTATTCATTTGTTACTGGGATAATACCACTTGCTAGACATATAGACTTTTTCAGACCTCTAAAATATTTCGGAGTATTTTATGATACTAATTGGTTTGGAAAATATGCAGGATATGGACAACGTGCATATTATTGTCCATAAGTAAAAAAAAAATTCAATAAAGAACCAATTCATAAAATGAATTTGAACAAAAGTTTTTTTTAAAAATAAGACAAGCAAACAATGAATATTATCATACATTCTTTTACTACATATACACATAAAAAATATCATAAAACTAATCAATATATGTGTAAATTTTCCATGGTGATAATAATTTGAAAAAAACGTCAAACAAACAAGTTTAAATTTTGTTTACTATTGAACATTGAATATTGAACAATGAGTGAATGAAATACGTTTAAAAATTTTACAGTACAATATCAAGTAATACTTATATTTAACTGTTAACTTAATGAATATATTTAAATAAATTTGATAAGTGAAAAAAAACAGTTAAATTTTTTAATTTGTGATTATTTCATTAATTTGAATAGAATTGAATAAAGCGCTTTGCAACACTGTCAAACATTTTCAGTGTTACCATGTTTAACCCAGTCTTCTAGCACTATTTGTTATAAGCTCAGGAGTGCAGTAAAACTGGCTGAAACGTAACGTAAGGTAGAGTAGAAAGTAATGTAATTCCGGAATTGATATTTCAAGTTACGAATTTGTTGTAACTCTGGAACTTAAAAACACAATTAGATTTATAACCCGATTAACACAGTAATTAGTATTCACGAATAGTTATATAGTTATTTGGTAAATGCTACATGGGTCGTTAATAAAATAAGGCTCATTATATTATGCCATCTCTATAGAAATCATCAACGAAAAAAGAATTTTGGTTGGGACCACTGTGGTTTGCATCCGTCTGTGGAAAAATCCTTGCTTTTAATTAAAGATTTTCGAAAGGAAGGCATATTGTAATGAATTTTCATTCCGTATTCTTTGAAAAATGACCTGACAACATTACAGCCATAAAGATGAACTTCTTTATCACAACCTTTGTGGCTTAAAAGCGGCAACGCCACTACAAAGCTGAGATTTATTTATCATGTAAGATATTGATATCCCTTATAATATAACTGCATAACTCTAACAAACTATCAGTCATAAATATTATCTTCTCATTGGATGGGAGTGGTTAATGAATCGGAGCGATGATTAGCCCATTCATAAACTGAGAGCGAGCATTTCAAGTATTACCTTTGCTCAGTGACGCTCAGTTAACCTTACAGTAAAAATGCAACAGATTTTGAATATTGTTTAAGTTGGATTGTGATTGGAAGATGGAATCCAGGACGCGTGTTTCGTCCTAGTTGATGCTCGTCAGTTGGATGTACCTGCATACTAATGTTTATGTTCACAAATGAACCCAAAATCAGTTCGTTCCATGTCAAACGTCATCATGTTCATCACTGGACTACTAAGTCCAGGCAGCCAACGGATTATATATATATATATAACTAGGTTGGATTTGGATTTTCATGTTGATTTGTTGTGGACAGAAACTGGTCACTCTCTGTTGCCATATGTACACCCTGAGCGGATTGCCTCGATATAGCGATAGATTACAAATATTGTTTAAACTGAATTGTGACTAGCGAGTGGAATCCAGGACGCGCGTATTGTCCTATTTGGAACTTATTAATAAGTAACCTTATGAGTGAGTAATTTTCCTTTAAGGATGGAAGATGTGAAAGATGATAAGATCTTTTACTATTTGATTTTAGGTTATCACTGACCCTTTATAGACTTTCAATACAAATAATTGCAGTTCTCATCGCTTTCTGCTGCCTTTTCAAATCAGTCAGTAAACGAATGTCTCGCCTACGACACAAAAGTCGCAAATTGGCAAAAGCCAATCGGGCCTTATGTATACAAGTCGAGATTTCATCAGACACCACACAGTCAGGACTAATGAGGCTCCCAAGATAAGTAAAGCGGTTAACACATTCAATAGTTTCGCTCCCTATCACTAACTGCAGTGCCAAGATAAGCCGGTCCTGAAGCAGTATTTCGAATGTGGATAGGGAGAATCGCATCCCAAACATGATTATATTCATGTTTAAGGTTGTCAAAAAATTCTGTATTTTATCAGCATTTTCAATCAATAAAACTATATCATCTGCATATTCTAAGTCAGTAAGTTTATCTCTTGGAAAAAGGTCAAACCAGAGAAATCAAACAATAACAATGTTAACTCTAACTGTATGTCCATGATAAAATTAAATAAAAATGGGGAAAGCAAACAACCTTGACGGACACCACTAGAGGTGATCGATTCCGACGACAATCCGCCATAAGCTCTAACACGACATGTGGTGTTCGAGTAGAGAGCTTGTATATGATTAATGTACTTCTCCGGTACGCCTTTCAATGACAGACATTGCCACATAACCTTACGATCGATAGAGTCAAACGCCGCCTTAAGGTCAAGGAATACAGCTATTGTTGGGCGTCTGAAAGTATGCCTATGTTCCAGAACCTGCCTAAGTGTGAATATTTGGTCTATACAACTACGTCCAGGTCTGAAACCATCTTGGTTTTCTTGAATTTGCTCTTCACGAGCATTAGTTAGACGTCTAAGTATTATTGAAGCCAATTTTAGACACTATGTTCGTTAAACTGATTCCTCGGTAATTGTCACACGAGGACTTCTGTCCGTTCTTATAGACCGGAATGGTTAGTGTTCGAGACCAATCATATGGGATTACGTCCAGTTCCTAAATTCTGGCCAAGATCTCAGTTAATCTCGCTACTACAGCTAGACCACCGTCCTTAAATATCTCAGAAGTAAATCTATTAGGTCTTGCTGCTCTCCCTTGCTTTAAGTTCCGCAAAGCCTTTACAACCTCACTGAAACTTGAGGGACAGATGTTAATTTGCCATTCAGATTGTTTGGGGATTGTGGGCAACAGGGATAACGCTGAGGGCCAGTTAAACTGTTCCCTAAAGTGTTCTGCCCATCGGTCGAATCTTCTGCATTACCAATGAATAGTGGAACCACCTTTTTTGGAGATAGTTTCACTTACAGTCGGGTTTCTGATACCCATTTCCTTGATAAATCTGAACAGTTGTCTACTGTTACCTATTGCCGCTGCCTTTTCCATCTCTTTAGCTTTCGCTACCCTCCACTGCTCACGATCATTGCGTAAGCTTTTAACCAGATTGTGTTTAAGTTGCTTTCGTTCCTCATCATGTTCAGAACCAGACGCGATGTGTTGCCGAGCATTTATCAGTTCAGTAGATGCAGTTGAAATCCACTGAGTTTTATTAACCTTTTGGTTTACTTTATTAGCAGATATTACTGCTCTTTCAACAGCTTCTTGGATATTATTCCAAGCTAGCTCAGGATGAGTACAGTTTACGCAGTTGACTGATTAGTTTTCTAGTTGTTCCTGAAATGTATTCTTGACTTTTTCATCATTAAGTTGAACTCTGAGGGGGATCCTCGTCGTGGATCCTTTACGTCCAGTGAGACGCAGACTAGTACGCGCTCGCACTAAGGCATGATCTGAGTCTAAACACGTGTTATGTTGCGTGAAATTTGTTGGTGGGTGACCGAATGCTGAAATGAGGTGTGCCTAGTCGATGAATGGGCCTCTGCCCTATGCCCACTGGGTCCCAAGCCGGAATAAGAACTAACACAAGCTAACCAGACAACACTAGTGAAATGCAAATTATATTTACATAAATACATCGATTTTTATATCAATTAATTTACAGTGATTATTCATCAAGTGAAATCATTATCATTTAATTAATACAATGAAATACTGTCAAACTGTACTCAGGAGTAGGACTCACATTGAAATCAAATTAATGTGATGAAAGTTTACAAATGAAGCTTACAAAAAATCAATACAACTTCTTTCGTTTAATTAAATCAATCATTGTATCTTTAGAAATTAGGAATCCCTAACAACATGTACTCCAAAATGAGCGGCAGTCTTCTATCGAGCCTCTCCAACAATGGCTGATAGCAATGTGGTCTATTTGAGTCTAGCGTTGAGTTGATTTTGGAGGCCGCCATGTCAACCGATGTCTCTCCTTATGCTTAAAGTTGGTGCTTGCGAGAAAGAAACGCTTATCTGAACATAGTTGTAGTAACCGGTCGCTTTTGTCTGTTTGTTGAGCCTCAACACCATATGGGATCCACCCAGGTGCCTTTCGGTTTCATCTAGTCTACCTACTTGGGCATTAAAATCACCAGCCACTATTACTACATCGGTGCGCTTAGCTTTACATAAAAGGTCAGAAAGCTTTCTGTAAAATTCATCTTTCACTTCATCTGAGCTGCAGTCAGTGGGAGCATAGGCACAGACAACAAAGAGACAACGGCGTGTGTCCCTATCTTTACGAGTCCTTACCGTTCCATTTAGACGGACTGCGCACAATCGACTGTCTGTTGGAATCCAGTCGAGGAGAGCCTGTTCAGCTTTTAAACTTAGTGCTATACCTACGCCAGCAAGGCCTCGAGTGGTAGCAGTGGGGTCCCCGGAGACACGAAGAGTGAACTGAGCAGATTCCTTATTTTCACAAGGTGAGTTCAGGCGAATGACTGTGCTTGGATCCTGTATACGCGTTTTAGAGATGCATCAGACATCGATGGAGTAGGATTCTAGAGTCATAGCTAAGGAAGCTTGTTGTCCTATTTGTCCTATGTTAGAAGGATTAGGCATGTTGATAAAAGAGTTATTAAGAATTGATGGTGGGATTTGACCTTGAACAAGTTGATGTTGTGTGTTGTCAGTGGTATGAGGGCGATTTTCACTTCCTGTCTGCACACACCATGGAAGGATATTACTTCTTGAGGTACCTGAAAAAGAAAACTGGGTTAGTATTGGTCATAGTGACCCAGAAGAGCGATCGCAGAGCCCAAGGGACAACTGCATGAGGCCGATCACGCACGACCTTGTTATGAAGGGTTTTTGAAGTGTTAACTCTGTTCTTTAGAAGGCCTTACTGCCGCGGACGGAAATCCGTGAAGTAAGGTGTGGTGTGACATTTTTAGGGTCGACGTTTTATAACCCCTTCCTTCTGTTAAAATGGCAGCATCGATGCAGATTATGGTTATCCGAGGGAAACATCTTACTGCTGTCACACCTCGCTGCAGTCAGCAGTATGACTTCACCCTCAGATCTTAGGTTGCTGCCTTTAGTCATATTGCTTTCCAACAGACCTGCTTGGCATTGTAGGACCTAGAGAAACATGCGTTTTAGCCAATATAGCTCAGTTGGGTCATCACGATAAGCAAGCCGGACCACCACGTCAAGGTAGCAGCTACGGTTGTGGCCTTTCAAATGCTAAAATCACATCTGTATAATTCTGCCCGCTAATAAGTAGTATAGAATCACAATCAAAATTTGTTGCACGTCTTATGGTTAAGCACACTCAGCTCTCGTTCCTTTACTGTAATCAAGCCATATACTTTTCCCATATATGCTAACAGGCTAATAAGATATTGATGATACCTAGCTGTGGTTATATATAAAATCCCATTGAAATATTTAATGAAAACAATAACTGAATGGAGAAATTTACTTTCATTTCACTGACCCTTGCACATTATATCAGGTATCGATTGAGTTTTAATGTGAGACGTTCCTAATATGATGTTGATAGCTTTGAAAACATCATCATATTAAAAGAGAAGACAAACTTCTTTGTTCATTAAATGCATTAATGGAACCGTTCACATTATTAGAATCAGCTGAGGACTATTTTGTGTTTGAAGTTCTTAATGAGTACCTGAATCACAGCGCAAAGCTCAGTGGAACGAGAGTAAATTTTTTTGCTTAATCCCTGTCTTTATTAAATACATATAGATGTCTCATTTTATAGAGGACTATTTGTCATGAGTTACCTACATATGTTGATAAGTGAATTTTATATGTTGAGTTAGAAAGAAAGACAACTGAAAGTCATGAATGTAGACTGACTAGACAGAATAGTATCCTAATAAATTAAACAATGACATAAAGATTCCATTTATCAAAACTTTCTAGTTACCAATCTAGAAGTTAATGTACATAAGGAATTATATACTGGTTTGCACATATACAATTCATAGTATTAAATCACTAAATTTTGGTAAAATGAGCTAAGTTCAAATATATATATATAGTAGCTATGTGTAAGAACTAAATTTAACTTTGAGATTTATAACTTACTTATAACTAGAAAAAACATTGTCATAAGAGAATAAAGAGAAGAAAAGTACAACACTTTTAGAATTAAAATTGAAGAGGTGGAAATCGTGATTTTTTCTAAAAATACTGTTGATACAAAGGAGCCCGTGTTGGGTTGACACTCTCGATTGCTACACAGTTACGTTTCATCTAAGTGTCATATTATAAACTTATCGGTTATTTTATTTCACTATCCAGTTGCACGGACGGTAAACATTGCTTTGTGTACACCGATGAGTGATATTAAAAATATATAAGTCGCACGAGTTAGTTTTTCGGTGACAGTAACTCTATTATCATCACTGTGTATGAACAAATATCCCCAAAACTCTGAATTGCTTGCATGATGTCATCATCAAACATGGGCAGACATCCAGTGAAAACAAAAATCAAACACAGAGCTGCTCGACATCACAAATATAGAGTAAAATCAGCAAATATGGCCCATGTTGGAGAACGCTCCACTATCTTAATTCATACTTCCATTAATCTTATCTAGTATTTACACAATAACCCAGATACACAGAAGTTATGATTTATTTGTAACTGCCAACAAAAGATGTTTAATAAAAGGCAGCCCCCTGTCAGTTTTACAGAAGTACTTTGTAATTCGAAGGTATAAATCACACACTGTACTCAAATACTAATTTACGACTGACCAAGTGCGATTCGGATAACTTGTGTTTTGTTATGTATTTGAAAAATATACAGTGCCCTTGATGGTTACTAATCACTGTACAGACACGTCAGTCCCGCGACTACCAGTCCCCCAAGCCTGAACAGAGAAAACAACGATTGATGAGCCAACAGGTAGAACCAGAAAAAAAGGATTATATTCCAATCATGCCTTTATATATACACAAAATCAGACCATACAGTGAACCAATTAGGAAACTAACATTAATACAAAACTAAGGAAATAGTGGTAGTGAATAAGCACAACTTGTATACAACTGATTAACTGTAGTCCATAATAAGAGAAAATATAATAACAGTAAATATGCTAAACGAGAGGATAGAGTAAGAGGAACGTAACTATAATAAACATGTAATGTTTACACCACTCACGATCAGAATAAATGAATTAGTTCTCTAAAACATAGTTCTGGAAGTTTCTCACTCTTCTTTAGTGGTCCGACATAACATGTATCACTAGACAGTAAGATCATATCTTCTGTATAATTGAAATCGAAATCTTTTTTTCAGGTGGGGGATACTACTATCATTTAATTACTAGTTTGTTTCAAGACGTGACTGATAGCAACACTAAGGACCATTGACTTTAGGACTAATGCTGAAGAACACATTTGTGCTTGTAACAAATAATCCTAAGTCAACTGATTTCGTAGATCAACTGTATAAGTTGTTCTTCTTACATTTGGTACCAACCAGTGCCTTTAAAGGAACTTCTGGTAAGATTTTCAGAAATGCCAGTTACATATATAACCACTTTCAGAATTTCACCTATCGTTCAAATAAATATAACTACTGAAGATGACAAATAAATAAAAAATAAATTTCATTATAGATCAAGCTTTTAATGTGTTTTAATTTAAACAACCAACCCCTGTAGAGAGCCTCACATAGTATAGAAAAATTCGAATAAGTTTGTGGAGAGTAATTAATATAAACTGTGACCTTATTAGATTATTTGTATGGAGACTATTAACATCCTTCTTTAAAAACTTGCCATACATGACAGAGTTAACGTAGGCGAATTTACATCCTGAAAGCAACATAAATTGTTTATCAGCATTAGAATGTAATTACGATAATAAAACAAAATTCTGAGAAAATATGTTAGCATTTCGTATGGCCAATAAAGAATGACTAATTAGTAGGTCAGTGAGATTTAGCTCAATAGAATTTACCACTACCGATAAGGTTAACTATTTCGTGAGTTCTAAGGCTTGGCACATAACCGATAACATAGGCAAGATATCTGTCTACCAGTCAAATTATAAGAATACTGCGTGTATGGATGCGAAATGCTGCAAGAGTGAACAACATTTGTAGGTTATTAGTGTCTGGAAAACGATGCTTAATTTTGTTGACTACCAGGTGAGAAATGATAAGTTAGAAGCAGGGTACTACGAAGAGATGGTAAATCCCTTGATATGATTGTAAATCCTAACTGTCCGAGATAGCTGGAACATATGTTACGCATGCCCAACCAATGTCTACAACAACGCGCAATACTACTAACATTGCGTAGTTAGAGTTATATAATGATTTAGTGGAACTAAGTTGTAAGCTTTAAATCACGAACTGATAACTTCTATTATATAAGGCCCACGAATGGAGATAGTTCTGTCCTTCTAAAACAGGAAAAAAAGAAATCACCTCTACTTTCTTTACTAAAGGAATATCTTGTAATATTCTTAATAGTGTTGGCACAGAAAGCTATTCCATTCTGTATTTAGACACAAAAAGTAATAATCTTGTATTGTTGGTTACTTGGTTCTTAACCGCTGCGAGAAGTAAATGAGTAAGCCAAACGATGCCAAATTACAAGTGAGTGACAAACGTAGAAGACAATACCACTTAGAAAGCAAGAGGCAAACTGATGGATGACCCAAACGAGAGACAACTATGTATCTCGAAGCTGGTTTTTAAGAGATTAGAGCTTAGAAATATGCTGCCCTAAGCAAAATCAGTCCCTAATTTACGACAGAATACTTCTACGTCTTCTACATTCGCAGGCCGTTCGGCAACCACACAGTAAAACAAACTATAAGATTTGCCCTTCGCGCCAGAAAACACATAGGTATCGGAAACTGACGATTCATAATTTGTACATTACTCCTTAGCTTCGTTTTCCTACACGTTGAGCCTAGTAGGCATAAAATATTACGTGATGAATAATCACCCAGCACAATTTCTTCAACCAGAGACCTTAAGTGCTGCGATGCGACAGACACCAAAATAGCCTGCAGGGTAGGCAGTTTAGAGAATGATCGAGAATTACATGCTCATTGGTTATAGTATGTGTAAAAAGAAATGTTTCCCTGCAGAAAAGCTGCTAGTCGACATACACCAGATCTATGCCCCGGTAGGACAGTCCATTTAAAGGAAAAATCCAATTCAAATGAGTTAGCGAAATGAAAACACCAAACAGATATCAGTTCACGAAGCTGAACGTAACGTTCCGACAATAAACATGTTGTTTCGTCAACCTATTTTTGAGTTAAATGCAATAAAACTAGGTTTCACTCATTTACTATGCGATATTACACAAACCGCCTAAATGTACTACTACTGAGAATGTATCCTATAAATATCAAGTCATACTATAATCTCACAAATCTGTCTGCCTGAATACTATCACGTGAATTTCTAAGGATTGTTCCTGTTCATCATGTATAATTTTAGCACAACACAATACAATAGGATCAAACCTGACAAAATCGAAACCATATATACACAAGTGAAGAAGAAAGAGACGACTTATAGACCGAACTGTATTTTTTCATAACACAACTATTCTGCTGATTCTACGTTAATTATCTGTGTCCATTTAAAGTTTGTACATGGTACATATGTCACCAAAGTGTAAAATTTATGTACACTATCAGCATCTTTATTGGCTTTGCGAGCAAGTCTCACGCGAACACGGTAGGGGACATTCCTGACACCTTTGGACCATATAAATCTATATAAACTAGATACAACTGTATGCGAACTTACTGATTGAGGCGCACACCAATTCGAACATCCTCAGTGCCCATCATTTTTTTGGCGAACAGTTTTATTTCTTTAATGGCCCTAGGGGCTCGCCTTTTAAATCCGACGCCATGAATTCGCTTGTGTAGATGGATGGTATATTCTCGGGTAGCAACCCCTTTCCTGGCAGTTCTCTTTGACTTCGTTCCAGATTGCACCATGGTACTCGCCAAACCAAAGCGACCGCTTCTAATACTGAAAGGCTTATATTCAATATTCAATAAATAAAAAGAGGTCGTCTGTAACCATAAAGTGGCATAAGAGATAATAATTTGTGTATAGGATAAAGAATGTGGTGAACTGTTGTAAGCGATTTGGTTTAAACAGAGCACAACTCACTACATGCACGGATGCGGTCATCTAACATCTATAATATTCTTTATCAGGTAGCCGACGTCACATCAGTAGGTAGGTCATTACAAATAGAGCAAACTATCAAGGCAATATGCGGAAATCTTGCCTAGGTGTTTGCTCTTTGATTTGTTATCCTGTATATTTTTACTCGTCGTTGGCAGCTCTAGACATCAAGCAACATCCCCTCATGGCAGTTGTCTCCAGTATCAATAGTGTTGTTTGGGGTGTGACCTGATTCGCTTTCTTGTGCTGCTAGTTAAACGATGGCGAAAGAAACAATATTACTACCTCTACTATTTTGTGGCGAAAAAGAACATTTCTGAACGCTGGATTATTGTCTGTTTGCTTTTATCCAGTATACGAGCCTCACAACATGCTACTGCAATGCCTACTTGTCGACAAAATGTTGTGTGACTCTTCATAGCCTCAGATCGTTTGTGAGAATTTAGACTGACTGAGGGATTTTATCTGGAAGGCTACTTAATAACATAAAGGGAATAATAGTCTTAGTATGGCCACTTGTGAAATTCCCATTTTCCTTATCTCAAATTTGGTTACTAACTCTTGAATTTGGTACAGTACTCACGATCATTCGAATGGCATCTGAGCCATGAGAAATGAGTAGATGAAACTCTTTGTCACTAGGACACATTATAGTCCTGTATCAAATATTCGAAGGAAAGCAAGGAAAGTTTCATAATTATGAGATACAAGAGAAGTGCGTTAGTTAGTTGATTTCTGTATATTTATGCTTGCATTTTTCAGTGTAGATCCAATCCTACCCAAACGTCACCACCCTCTCCATACAGATTTCTTTAATTCGAACGCCAGTTGACGGTCGTTTCTGTCAAAATTAACATCTGAGATTCCGGATAAGCGTAAGCATGACGTAGTGTTGAGATGCCATTTCTTAGTGTTTTCAGTTACCTTTAATAAATTTTGACGTTTGTCTAGCCACGTGTGAGTGGTACTAGGTAGTTTCAAGTTGTGTAAATAGGAATGATGGGAAGCCATACTGAATAGATTCTTAGGAACTTGCTAGGATTACTTCTAAATTACAAAGGACTCTGATTTTCAGTGATCTGGATCTACTGAGTATTCATCAAAAAACAGTTAGCTGAGGAGTAGTGACTCAAGTTTTATAACAACAACCCTCTGTATCATTTGATGCGACTGCCGTATTCTGATTTGGCAACATTGGATATATCTTCACTATTGGTGGTCCACCGTGTGCGATTCTTACACGGCTCCTTTCATTTCATCCAGGCTTCTGAGGATCACATCCATTATTAAATTGGAGTCAATAATTATGGTGTATGCAGATTGACACAACAAATATAAGTCGAAAGCAATTAAGTTGCATGCCGTAATTAGGGGGAAGGGGGCATGACCATCTACTAGCGAACTGTATCCCAGTTCTCATGTATCGTGAAAAACTACATCAGTGGCCTTCGCTTTACTCCATGTATTTCCCTCATCAGGTGTTGCCTTGTTTTACTCCAGGGGGTGGAGGGGAATTTTCGACAGTTGGTGGCTCCAACATAAACAGGAGGTTTCTACCACACTCACCCTGGTTAGCAAGACCCACAATGGATGGAGACTATACTTTGGAGTAAATGTCAAAACATTTAAGTATATATTCGCAGACAGTTAAGCATATGCTCCACATAGGAATAATTTCATAGAGGCTTTCAGAATAAATGACAACATAATGAACTCTCTTTTGGAGTCCAACTAACGTTATGAGTAGGCGAAAGTACAACATGGTGACGAGTTTCAGTGACTATATGAGCAGTCAGCGATTATCCAGATAATACTGTTGAATTCATCCAAATCAACCCTGTTATTAACTCCAACTTTCGACAGTAATTTCTCTTTATTCAGCCTGCATTGATAAGAGCCATAGTCAGAGACCTAATCTCCAAATCCTAGACTACAGTTGGAAAGAATTTTATGAGTTCCGTAAGTATTATAGTTCTAAGAAATATGTGAAAAATGGAAATATGAATTAGTTCATGGAAAATATGCATTACGATGAGGAATACAATCTTTAGAAATTATACACAACTAGTCTCAAGCCAATGAAGACTTGCTGTAATATTTCGAATCGCAACAATGACACTTCGTACGACTGATCAGCCAGAGAGTACAACCTATGAAATATCTTCTCAAATCTACTGTTATACTGATAAACGTTTAAATTTGGTGACAATACTTCGATGTATTCGACCTAAAAAAAGTGAATACCACATTTGTCTAAGATGACAATCAGTGTGTACATATTCATTAAAATTATTTTTATATAACGGAACCCACTTTATTGCTACTTTAATTGTGGAGACATTTGAACCATGTCTAGGAACTTCCAAGCATCAATTACCGCCAAAAACTACCGTACAAATTTTTCTCCGAAAAGCATTCCATAATCAATCTATGCATAGCCCTCTGAATTTATTTAGGCTCTAAACTCCATTTCATAATACTTGTTGTATTTTGACAGGGATGACCAATATTATCGATTCTGTTATCTGCAGCACTATGTCCTACAGCTAGCACCAAGCCTTACCTTAATCTATTGCTCAGGCACAATAATCCGACTGATTCATCAAGAAGCCAACTAGTCACTCACACGCATGTATTACAACAACAATAAACCAATAATATACAGGATATATGTGTATAAGGTCTAGCCTGACTCATACGTCTGTCACATCATATTAACCAATCACACATCTTCCAGATATGTCACCTCCTTTCTTTAGTGTAAAACTTAGCTTTTGGATCAATTTGTAACGGTTTTCTCTGTCTACGCAGCCTACACGGTTAACACTTCACTTTATTCTGACCTTCATTTCTTTCATATATTGAAGCATAGGTGGTGACGTAGGTAGTGGTATATCAAATATATCATACACGATTGCCATGGAAATTCTACTTTTTGAGGGTGGGCTATCACTATCTCCTCTATGTCTCAGTTGATTAATATATTGTGTTATCACCATGTCACCCACCCTCACTTCAGATACCACTTTGCCCCTTCTAGCAGCAACTGTCTTATTGATCTATTTAGCCTGACTGGCCTGTAATCACGTGCATGGACATAGTCGCCGACACTGACATCACGAGTTCTTTTAAAATCATTCCTACCATCATTTGATGTCACCTTGACTTTTTCTCTAGGGTGCACAATATCTAAAAACGTCCTCATAGTTCGGCCAAACATAATCTCAGCTGGAGACTATCCATCTTTTCTGTTAAGGCTTGGCGTCGCTCTATATGAAATAAGAAAATGTTGCAAAGCTTCTTCATCATTAATAGCCTCTCCTCCCCCTTTTAATTGATTCCCAAAAACATCGGGGCATTCTTTCTGCAACTGTTTTACACAATTTAAGTTATACTGATTCTCGATGGCTTTCTGTACGTATGTAATCGTAACGTTACAACAGACAGAATTAAGTGGCACATCCCAAAATCCTAATTTCCTAATTCAGTCTATGCCCCGTTAATCGGATTTACAGTTTTTCGAAACATAGCATTTACCAAATTCAGACTTACCATTAAAAGAAAAATTCAATAGAACTGCACCGAGAGGAATTATATCTTCTCCAATAGCACTTTTGGCATTTTGCGACGTAGGATGCGACTCCGGTCTTTCAATATCTAACCATGTTGCTTCTGAAATCATTAAATATCCAACCCTGTAACAACTTGTACTTTGAAGGAATAACTCCTGTAATAAAGTGTCATACATTTTCTCTTTGCCAAAAGTTCACTCCCCGTGTCTGCAGAGTAACATTAGAATTTCGTGGTGTCGCGAAACTTATTCACGTTATTAAACTCCCGGCAATCACGGAATGGACATTTTTCTTCACAAACTTGCAGCACTTTTGAGCGCGACTCATTTTGCTACATTTAAAGCAATTACTCTTCTTAAAACGACAAACTCTGGGAATGTGATACTCACCACAAAGCAAGCATCGTAACCTCTTATCCGTTCGATGCTTCACTTGATCATTTGTAACAATTCTCTTCTGCGATGTGGACTCATGCAAGGCATTAATTTTAATGGTGTCGTGACACTCCACTAGCTGTGTTTAGTGTACTCACATTAACCCTATAACTGATATCCTCAAATTCAGTGAGCATTAAGTATCTGCGTCACCTTACTTCTAAACAACTAACGAGTGTTCATCCACTATTTTACTCCAGATTTAGGATTGCAAATTGTCTGAAGTGAACAGGACGCACTTATTCGAGCTATGATTGCTTAGTGAAGTCTCTGATGGCTAGGTGGCGCCTCATACATGCGTGAATAGATAGTCGCGTATTTCGATTAATGTAGCTGATTTTACTGCATCTGTAATGAATGAATGTTCAGGAATTGATATCAACTTAATTCTGTATGCTACTAAAAGTTTCCAATACATAATAATCAAAGTATTGTCTGACGTCAAGTGCAGTAGCTAACTTACTTCGTTCACAGACCCCCTCCTATCCCAGATTGTGTACTGGAAAATATCCCATAGGATCAAAGACATGAACTCAATCATACTTCACAACAAAAATACGTAGAATTTCCTCTAGTTTTTACTTATATAATATATAGATTTTTGAAAGTAAAACATAAAGATCAACACTTCAGTCCTTATGGAAAGTGATAAGTCATAAACTAAGGGATGTTCTATGCCTCAAGCCTTATATAATCTTCCTTTACATAAGTCCTTTTATAATAGTGACGATAAAAACACAAGTATAGTATAAGATAATCTTTTATTTTCGATGTACTTCAAGAAAAAAAATAACAAAAAGTATGTGTTATTAACTAAAGCTAATTAATACGTTAACATTCACATGCAAAAAATATTACTGATAAAAAAAATAGTAACCACATGTTACTTTATAAAAGTACAGGAGAACGTATTTCTTATATAATTTAAACAAGGGTGATATAAATGAAAGCTCTCAGGTTATAACGTTGTTCTTAATTCAAAAAGAAAACTATTAGCACAGAATATATATATATATATATATATATATATATATATATATATATATATATAAAGAGAGAAGATGAATAGTTAATAAAGTACGTTTGTGAAGTATGTAGGTGCACAAATCTGCAGGCTAAAATAAACGAGTTGTTTACAAAGAGAGAAAGGTTGATAACAACATGGTGATAGCAACAAAAACAAAATGTAAAGAACTTTCCAAGCGTACGATTAACAATAATAATAGTAACTCAAGTATATTTAAATTACACTTTATTTATTGGGATTATATTATTTTCGTCAGCTAGTGGAAGTAAATCACAAAATGTAGAACTTTCAATCTAAATATAGTAGAAAGAAAAAGAAACAAACGTAAATATTGCCCAAAATATGGATGCTGATCACGTACTCTTATTAAATACAGTTACGTTTTGACTTAACCTATGTGTTCAGAAGGGGTAAGAGAGTAATCTTCAATTGCCTTGGTAACGACAACATTGAATGGGAATGTTTGAAAGAAAAATTGATGTGCTATTTCAACGTAGTAGGGTTTGATTTCGTTTGATGCTATGAGTCAATATCGTTGAAAAGCTCCAAACTAAGAAGCAAAGCTGAACCCTGAAGCTAATGACCTTGGATATGCATAATATAAAAAGGAATTGATTCACATTGGTCATTTATCTTTAAAAGATAATAACCGTATTCTGTTAACTAAAATAACGTAGGAACCATGCAATAAAACACTGCACACGATATTTGGTGAATATATTAAAAACAATGAAGTCAGTATGATAAAATTTGGAATATGGTTGGTACGTGGACTCAAGGACTCCAGTTCCGTCCTGATTGACAGATGTCAGCTGAAAGTACTCGTAAACCAGTGGTGATGATCATACTCGTTGCTTTATAATTCTTATTTTCACTTTTATTTCGTTGTTTGTGGCATAAGTGACTTGTTCATATTATCTTGCTTACATACTCTGTATATAAAAGAGGGTAATATATTTCCTGATTACATATACAGTCATTTGGTCAATTAATGCCTCTTAAAATCTATTCAACTGGAATTCGGTAACCGATTTAGATTGAGTCATTAAAATCATATTAGCCTCTTTTGTCTTAAGACAGAAGTCTAGTGTCCCTTCTGGTCTAACTGCAGTCGCTGTGATGTAAACTATAACTTCCGACAATATCAACAAATATTCTATTCTAAAATGCACGTGCCAACTAGTGATCAATTTCAAGAGATAATTCCTGAAGTTCTGGTGAAAAGTCGTTACCAGTGGGGTTCAACCATGTATAGTATGATGCAGTTACTCGCGAACAGAATTGGACAATGGTCATGTGAAATCGCAAATTGACTGGAGTTACAAAAAATGTTAACCAGTGACTACCGACTCAATAGTTTGAAGGTTAGCCGCTAGCTACGAGGCTTGAATGTCCGGGGTTCGATTTTAGGTAGGGTCAAGCATGCGTACTATTTAAAAGTTCTGTACTTGTTAATTTATTAAGATTGTCTAACTACGGCTAACACGAAATGTAAATTATAACATCTAACAAGCCCTCCTTAGATAAAATAACTAAATGAGTGATACACCAAATGAAAACTTCAACTTACCGTCATTGAATATACACATTTTGTATGCTCCGAGAAAGACAAATAAATAGCTGTACTTGTTGACTGTATGCATCTAGAAATTATTTTGAAATAAAAACAATGAAAAGATGTACATCCTACACACACACAACACTAAAGTTAGTTTATAAGTTCCTAAGTGATTTCGTATTAGGTTGTACCAAATGATAAACAAATGACTATAAGATATGCGTTTGTAAGTAGCTGAGGCGTCAATAAAATCAAGATCTGATAATCATGTTCAATTATTGTTATTTAAAACAACTAAGCACATGTAAATTACTATGTGTTGATTTTGTGACGAACTTGATAGAAGCTATCACTATAACACAATGTTCGGAAATGTGCATCTAAATGACTTAGTACAGTTGCAATGACTGGAACATTATTACAGTGACGTATTACTACGCCAAGAAAATTAGTTTAAAGTATGATAGCTAAGATGCACTCACGATATTACCAAATGGAGTAATAACTGATATTACTGAACTAATAACACTCGTGACAATCACTAAACAAAATGTTTAATAAATAAAAGTACTACTACAAATTATTAAGGTCTACATACGACAGTCAGACTCTAATGTTGTCCAAAACGACAGTGAAAGATTCATTTAAATTTAAAAGAATATTCAGCATCCGTTTTTTTTATTGACAGGTATGCATTCTGTAATTTATCTTATTTAGGCAATAACTTGTTCTGTATTAGGAGTAAATTAATGTTGTGAATGGTCTAATACTTGACCAATGTGAAATTCGACCGTGTGACTTCAACAAATAAAACATATAACATGAGAGCTATTGAAACAGTCATATTAAGTAGAACCTGTGGGAGAATACAGCGAGCCTATTTAGCTTCATTTGAGACTTAGGAACTGCGCACATTTAAGTTAGTACTTCTACTGTAACCTGAACCTTGAACAATCTATCACTTTGAAAGTTAGTGAGTTAACTTATGGGTTGTTTTACGAAAATTCAGTAACGAGGAACATCAAGCATATAAAGAATGTGTACTAAAAGTGTGAATAAACAATGTAATCAACTGCTCTAAACAAAAAAGAAATTTAAACAATCATATAACATTAAATTTCGCATTCAGCACGAAATGATGTTAAACAGAGGACTATTAAAAATCAAGGAGCCACGTAGATTAGTCTGTCATACGCGTGAAAATTTTGAGAACTGTATATTCCTGACCCTATGCAGGATTCTACCCAGAGACTTCAAATCTGTAGACAGAAATGGTGACCAAGGGAGTTTAATTATATCAAAAGTGAAACAGATATCACTGACTGCATTGCACGATAGTCGCACACTATAGCAATTTACCCAGAAGTATTATGCTAACCCTAAGATTTGATAGTAATAGATCTGATCCTGTATAGAATCGTGGTAACGTATTAATAGATTTCAATTGTTTAAAAATTCCCATGTTTATCAAAAACAAAGACGTTTGAACGAAGAATATTCTTTTCAACAAATACTCATCAGGTTCTACATTTATTAGTTCAAAATTATTTGTCACAAAAATAGCTAGTTCTGAGGCAGATACAGTATCATTTAGATATCAAGGATAGGTGGATATAAAGTTTTTCCTCTTCGGGTTATTTATAAAATACGAACGTTTGCGTTGAAATAATCATCATCATGTAACTTGTGAAAGGTGAACGACAATTGAGATAACCAAGATTATTAGTCATATATTAGTGTATATAGGTATCTCTGAATATAGGTGACATAAAAGATGGGGTGGTAGCAAAATACTATTAGATTAAGGGTTTGTAAACAAAGGTCAAATCCTACTTAAAATGAAACAGAATGGGTAAGAGTTTGTAAAATGGAGTGAACGATAATCATAATTCGTCAAATAGTAACAATAACAATAATCGACATAATTACAATCAGTTCATTTGTTTGATCTTAAAATGTGATATTCAAATTCATTCTGTGTACTTTGATTAATAATAATAATAATAATAATAATAATAATAATAATAATAATAATAATAATAATAATAATAATAATAATAATAATAATAATAATAATAATAGTAATAATAATAATAATAATAATAATAATAATAATAATAGTAATAATAATATGGAAATGCACATCCAGAGTGAGAATACATATGCATTAATCACATTAAATCACCACCTTAATCATGCGACGATTTAATGTGATTAATGCATATGTATTCACATTCTGGATGTGCATTTCCAATAAATGTAGAACCTGATGAGCATTTATCGAAAAGAATATTCTTCGTTCAAACGTCTTTATTAATAGATTATTAAATTCAAATTAAACTTATCAAGTGAACTTAGTGAAAACTTACTTCAGGCTTTTAATACAACCTAATAAACTCATTTATTTTGATTAAACAAGCAAGATTAAAATAATATTATGCTAGCGCAAAACTTTAGTACAATCAAAGCAACGAAAATATATCTTGAAACCAGTATCAAATCACTAAAAAGTATTCTAAAACTTAAAAGTATGCATAACCTCAACATACTAAACAAGTGGAAGTAAAATTCTAAGTTCGAATAATAATAATAATAATAATAATAATAATAATAATAATATAGTACAGAAAACCTGTACAAGTGAAGGTACTACAAAACATGCGCCGCATTTATTCTGATGTTATTAGTATGTTATGTTTGGAAACGTCTAATCGACAATTGCACAATCAAATAAATAAGTCAAGAATTCTTATCTAACTTCATTGTGATTATTTTACGTCAGTGTATTCAAATTTGTGGAGGACCTAGCAATGACGGTAGAAAAAGCTGCAAGAGAAAGAAACATGAGGCACCTACATCATACAACGAAGAAACCAGCTGAAAAATGCGGTAAGTCAGGACGGTCAATAAAGAACAAGGATGGCAAACTAATCACAGGTGGGTAAAACACTATGAAAAACTCTTGAACAGACCAGCCCCACTGAACCCACTAGTCATCGAGGCAGCAGCCACAGATCTCCCTATAAACACCGACCGGTAAACAATCGAAGAAATCAAAATGGTGATCCGACAAATCAAGAGTTATGAACGTAGAGTTATGAACGTGCATCGTTGAGGAGTCTCAAACTAGAACGCAACAACAGTCCACAGGTTCCTGATTTTTAATAGTTAACTAACTCAAACCGATTTGTAATATTAAATTAACATTCAACAATCTCTACAACACCCAATTACAATAAAAACATACTTCAACTTTACAACAACTTCTCGAAATGTGCCACTTTCTGTACAATAATCACCATGACCATAATACAACGAAATTTGCCTAAAAATTGCCAAGAAATAAAAACAGTGTAGTGAAAACGGCATCGTATGTGAATAAGGCAAGGTTCAACTAATAAGCTGGAAGCTTGATATATCATAGTGTTTACAAAGTCAGAGGTGTCACAGTCATCTCAATGTGAAACGGTAGGTGAGAGATCACAAAAAGAATCATGTACTTGGTCATTGTTTTAGACTAAATATCGTTATCTAAACAGTTACTACTGACCACTTAATGGGTACAGGAAATAAAGTAGACATGAATAAAACTTGTCAGTAAAAATCTTTTTATCCCATCTAGTTTACCGTATGACGTGTATGTATCTATTGCATACAGAGTAGGCCATCAGTATTCAACAAAGCAAACCTGTGTACCAAACCTCCTTTATAAATATGTTACGAAAATTCCTTCCACGGTGTGGCCAATCAGGAAGCAATAAATGCCTCCACGAAAATAGAAGATATGTGTGGGCTCCAGGTCTTTGGTCAAATAAATCTTTGTAGTATTGCCCGTATATAATGGAATGACTAAATAAGTAATATTGATGTTAAACATCTTTCTTCCACTTCTTTGATGCCTATCACCAAAGTAAATGACTTCAGTTGGCAAAGTTCTATCCCAGGTTACTTGAAGCAACGATGTAACGTTTATGCTGAATCTCTCAATGGGCGAATCCTATGTCAAATAGGCCAACAGGCATTACTGGCTGAAACTTTAGAACCTAATGCCACTTATGTACTATGTCTCCAAAAAACGAGTAAAAGATCCAAGGGTCGTTATTTACTTCATCCAATTAGTAAAAAGAACCAATGCGATTTACTCTTTGTTTATATGAGGACCTGATAGCAGGTCCTCGTGGGATTGTCGGTTTATGTACAAAACAAATTCTGAATGCAGAGAAGGAACTTTTGAATGGATTCTTGTCCATCTAAGTGGCAAAAACTCGGAAATATAGAAACACATTCCGGTGCCCCTTCGTCGTAATTATATTGAAATGCAGATGATAATGCTGAATAATAACATTTGGTATGATAAAATGATGATATATGTATTCATATTACCTATCCGGACCAGTAGAAGATTTTTGATCTTTTGCATTCTCTGCAAGCCATTTTAAATGTTCATCTAAATTCCAGGTTCCAAGAAGAATTTCTTGAAGCTTCTTTGCATTTGCATCCTTTAAAAATGAATCAAAGAGAAAGAAACACATGACAAGAAACTGTGTTTAGTTAGTATAATTATGAAAAATAGTAACTATCAATGTAGGCAATGATATTATCACATCTATGAAAAAATCACTTCAACAATCTCATGTAGATTCGCACTATTATTGAATAAGAAAGTTGATTATGATGGTAAAAATAAATAATCACGAAACACTCCGTTAGCACTTTAATATATATGTTGTTAGAAGTCGCAGTTCTAAAACTACACAAACTACGAAAATCCGAATGTGATGCAATTATGTTATGATCATAGTAGTAGATAATGAAAGATAAATTAAATAATTTCATTATATTGACAGGAATTTTCATTATCAGTAATAGTAATAAAAAGCTTCATTCAGTACTTATTTGTCTTGTGAAACTATAACATCGACAGCAATCGGAAGATGAATATGGTAAATACTTAGTTAAAACTCTGGAATGATATCAAAAGGTGAAAATGTTGAATTGCATTAGATTCAAAACTTAAAGGGAGAGAAAATGAGAGATAGAGACTGAACCACTGAGACAGAACACTGGACATATAACTCATTAGTAGACTACAATCGAGTAGCCAGTACTTACGAATAAAGCTTCACCTAATGGTCAATTATATCGCAGAAGGAAGTCACGTATTGATCAATAAGTCTTTACCATCCAGTCTTGAATGACACTACAGCTTGCTAAATTGATCACAAATCAGAAGAACTAAGCGGCAACAAGATATAGGCCAATAAATCGGAATACAAAGAACAAGAAGAGTTTAGTAGTGAAAAATAATAGTTTACATATATAATTTAGGTGAGAGAATTATTGTATTTTCTCGATCCTTTACTAGCGCTGGTTAGTTAAGAGTGTGCTCATATAAGCATAATTTCAGTATGTATTAGACAGGATGGTATCCTACTAACAACATTTCAAGCCTTTTTCCAACTTTGGCATTAGAAAAAAAATTAGCAATCACATCCGTCAATGAGGATTTATAACATCATCGATTGACCTATCAATGTCATCTAACACATTCGTTTGATTAACGTGATTAGTGCTACGTTTTGCAACAACTAGAGAACGTTTTATTGATTTATTGTTTGTGTTTGTTACAGTTTGATCTCGGTTCGGTACCACTTAAAGCTAGAGAATAATCTGTGACGAATAAAAACTAGAAATTGAAAATTAACTATCATGAGACTAATTCACCAACATTAGTTACAAACTAAAAGAAAATTTAATTAAAGAAATTACCAAGTGATACTGTCGTACAAAATCATTGAAACATATTTCGTAAGTCCACCAGCCTGAATTGATGCTTAAACATGTTTTTCCTTGAAGAAACTCTTTAACTTGATTATCCTTGGCAGACTTCGTTATAGATTCTGTGGATGATGATGATGATGTTTTTAAACTCGGCGCCTGATTCTCAGAATCGGAAGGAGAAATACTGGAACTGTCAACAATATTTTTAACACTATCATCAGCCTAGATGAATGAAAGGAACAAAATAATATACGTAAAATGAATGCATATTAACTTAAGGAATGTAAAAACATACGATGAATATAATAGCAGCTACGCTTAACTACATTAAACATTTGAAATTATGATTTGAAAATTATCCAATTTATACCAGGGATGTATTTGTATTTTCCTGTTGAGGATGTTAAAGGCTAAAATTGACCGGTTTTTGTTGCCATCATGAAAAGGTAGGCTGATTTACTGCAATTATTAACGCCAACAACATACGAATTTTTACAAATAGACTTCTAGGCATTTAAAAATGGGTAACTGTATGAATTCAATAATTCAGTGAATACCCAACAACCTAGGAAGGTAGGTTCATTCAACTGATCGATCTTAAGAACTACGAAAAGAGCATCCTGGGTTACACTATTAGCTATAATCCAACTATAAAATAACATTTGCACCAAAATCACATTGTCTAAGGGTAGTAAGCATTATATTGTATAATATTTAATACTAACATTCTGTAGTCAGTCCACTCGACTAAAAGCCATTTGATTGGTAATATTAAGCGAATCAACTTCATTGTGGATGGTAGATTTAGAGTGGTTTCATCAGAAGCTGACATCATTTGAACAGCCATTACAAAATGAAAAGTATTGAAAAGCTATATTAGCTTAAATTAGAAACATTCACAACACTGTATATACCCAACTCGTCACATGGTATTGAACCGAAGACCAGTTAATGGTAAGAATCACTTTTGTGATTTCAATGATACATTAATCTGGATTTAACATCATGAAGTGACCTGGGTTAAATAACCTTTGAAAACGAGGAAGCACAAGTAACTGCTTCATCCTAGTACTAGACTCCTCAATAACATGTATCCATTTCTCTACCCGCGACTAAGATTCGAAGAAAATCACGAAATATTGTGTGTGTGGGTACCTGCAACACACCCAATATGATTGAACCCCATTGGTTACATCCTATCGCTAGTGTTCAGGTATAACCTACTGAATTTCATTACAGGCGAGCTACTGGTCATAGCTGGGGATATATGTAATCTAACTCAACAAAACAATAACTAGCGATAACATAATGTCAACCACCAAATCAAATTGGAAAATAAACAGAAATATATTCAGAATATATGATATTGACTTTGTAATCCACTTACATTACTTTCTACATCAACCAACGTAGTACTTTCATCATCAGCATCATCAGGAAAGTTTACTTGATAAACAAGCATAGTATCATCACGTTTTGAATTTATCTAAAATGATTTTTTTAACCAAATATTATGCATGTATTAAATTCACATAGTTTATGAATAATTGTGTAGATCAATAGAAGTGATCTTATTATGAACTTGTGGTGGATACTACTTATAAGGTCGTCTATAGGTAGTAGGTAGCGGAGCGTCGCGTGAATGTGGAAACAGTATACGAGATGAGTTGCGAGGTAACAAGGAGCAAGGTCTGATCACAATACGTAAAACAAATGAAGATAATTAAGGAAAAAAGGCCTGCAACATTGATCGAGGAACGCAAAGGGCATGCAAATAGAAAATTAAAAGTAATGTATATACTATTTGTAATGTTCTCTAATTTCATCAAATAAACTATTTGCCTTGGTCAAGTCGACTTTTCACAAACTGATTAAGCCTAAAGGAGAACTGTCGAAAACCAAGTAGCACTAGACAAATGTTCCACGTTTGTGGTTGGATCGTCTCAGTAAACTTAGACTTACACCTAGAAGTGGGTTTATGATTATTAAACCCAGCGACAAAAACAAAACTATACCACTAGATAACAAGGAGTCAGAATTCAATAGTTCGCATTTACAACTGCAATTAATTTGTGGTACTTGGTGTTATAGAGAAGGATTTGTCAAATTAATAGTCTGCTTTTGTTAAGAATGAATGGTATGTAGTATGTTTCATGTGAGTGAGGTGTGATTGATCAAGGAATGCAGGCGGACATACCTTTACGAGTCAAGTACATTACTTTGTGTAAATTTTTTATTCTGTGCCTGTACTAACATATTATTAAATTACCGCTTTTGTTCTATATCCGGCTTTTTATAAGAAGGTAGGGTTATTTAGTTTAAGTACGTATCATGTGACCAAGCGACTGATTCACTGTCGTATAGTTCAGTACACAAACGCATTTTTGTATCATACTTATTGTATTATTAATAGTACATAACGCATAACGCTAAAGTTCATTGATTTCATAGTATTTCATAGCTACGCTAGCTAAAAGATGAATATAAATATATGACACCACCGAAGAATTGTTAATAACGAAACCGCTATATTGACTCAAATCCTAATATGAACTGATAAAAAAGACGAGACTGCTGGTTAGAAAAATGGATTTTATGTCTAGTAAAACACAATGTTTCTACATAAATTAGAAATAGAAAGATAAAGATGATAAGACGTTATCAATAACTGAAAGATATCAGCAATGTAGGTCAGTCGTTCCAAAGTAAATCGCGATCTATTTAAATAAGAACAAAATAGTCACTAACCACATGATTAAATGGAATGTCATCAAGTAGTACAAACTAGTAATCAAATAAATACCAATCTACTAAAAGCACTGAGCTTTATTTATGGTTTTCAAACTAAAAATACTATGCAACTCATTAAAATGAAGTAGTTGATGGACAGTTTGGATCTACGATATAATAGTTGGAATACAAACGCTTAGAACTATTGAAGCATACACTGTGCAATGATTTTAGTTCAAGTTCCACAACGCTCCTCGGCAATACCATAAGAGAAAGTAAAGATGACATAATTGCCAAAATAAATTAAAAGGAAGATAAAGGACCTGGAAAAAGCATTGTCTAGATAGACAACTGTCCATCTAAGTACGTAAAACAATTCATCTAAAGATATAAAGTGACCAAGAAGTTTTTTATAAACCAACAGCTACTACTATTATCATAAAAAAATACTATGATATGCACTTCCTATTACTGAATTTCTACTTTGCTTAACAACTAATGTTTGCACAAGCTGTAGATCACAATGAGTGTAGAAAAAAATAGTTGAGTATGTAGATTAGTGAAGTGAAAGAATAAACCTTAATAACAGTTTTAATAATAAAGAGTAATAACACGAGATAAATAAAAGTGATTCAATAGCTACGTGCAATTATTTCAATATACGCTCAGAAACTGTGTGAAAACCAATCACAATATTTCTCTGAGCACATCTACGCAGGTGAATTACGTTCAGGTAGCGACCATATAGTATATATATATGATAGTCAAGTAATGAGGGGCTTCAAGCGAACAAAAATGTCTACGCTTCACGCTTAAATGCGTGATATAAACAAGATAACCAGAAATATACAAAAAAAATAATAAGAAGAATAGTTTTCATATACCGGTCTTAGATTTCAGCAACTTCACTTTACAAAATAGTTAAATCACTTAGGAAAATCATAGAAGAGTCTAAATGATAAGGACTGTCATTAAAATCTTAAAGTTAATAGCCGTTTAACCACTAGTTAATGCCTGAAAATGAAAAGCATGTAAAAACTGAACCTTAAAGCGTAGATTAGATAATGGCTATTCATCAGACAAACAGGAACCCTACATCGTTCATTATCTTTTACTCCAATGTAGCATAATTTCGCTGATTGAGAGACCGGAAATGCCTGATTATAAAATTTACAAACAATTGCATTGTTTCCAAACGAGGTTTATCCAGGTTCAGAAAATCTCGTAAAAACTTTTGAGCAATCGTCGTATAAAATGACGCAACGAGTAGGAGTTACCAAACGTAACGAACTTCAATTAAATATGACATTGTAAGTGATTCTATTTGGATTTAACTTAATGTAATCGATAAGCTGAACTGAGTCTATACGATGACATCAATAGTTGGAGATTATGAATGATATTATTCTGAACTGTGAAAACACCTTTAAGATTTTAAGCATCCCTTTAAATGTTGTTTGTTTTCTCTCATTTTTTCTTCCATTATCTAACTTCTAAACTTGTGGATAATCTTCTTCCATACTGTTATAAAATGTATCAACCTAGTCCTTTAAGCTTTTATGCAACCTTTTACGCTATATGTGTCTGTGAAAACTTTGTAGACATTGAATAAATTAACGTGATTTGGATTTTATAAGTAGTTTGAATCAACTAGAGTGAAGTTTTATTTATTCCAAATGTAAAATTTTATAATTACTCATCAAATCCTTAGGGAAATAGTAGTAACGATAAAATCAGTAAAACTGAAACCAACCCGCTCAATATAACATTCAGATAAGTCATTGACAAATTATTCATACTGCATGTATTCTTTCGGGAGGTTGGAACAGTCAGTAAGTCAGTCAATATAAACTCTGCCACTTGTGCACAAAGATTCAATCTACCACACCACACTAGTACGACGAGATTAAATATGCCAGATTGACAAGACGACAAAACACAACAGGAAGGAATAAAGCAAAGGTATACGTGAAAGATTGAAATAATTGATTTAGTGAAAACAAAGCAACATTTTTCTGTTTTCTTTAAGGCTAATATAACTCTCAAGAACATGTTTTCA
The DNA here is from genome assembly GCA_025215515.1 of Schistosoma japonicum. Taxonomy (NCBI): domain Eukaryota; kingdom Metazoa; phylum Platyhelminthes; class Trematoda; order Strigeidida; family Schistosomatidae; genus Schistosoma; species Schistosoma japonicum. The sequence goes on along the minus strand of CM046064.1, from coordinate 38,428,423 downwards.
TTCAAACTATTCTTTACTGAGTACAGACTGTCGCAATACTCGTTCGAGACTACATGTGGTCCGTAATAAGAATTATTTCAGGAAATCGGTGACTATTCGAGTAAACTAACAATGAAATTATAACAAAACGTTAGAAATAGCGTCGTGAAGAGTCACAGATTATACTTATTGCTGAAACGTTACCAATACACAACTTACTAGACCACTTTGAACAGAATAATCCTTAAATACATAGAAAGTAAAAAGTTGGATGCTTAAAGCAAAGGACTGTGGTATTTCATCATTAGTAAGGCACTCGTGCAAGACCAAATTAAAGGATCATAAAATCAAAATACACGAAAAGTCAGTGTTATATTAAGCTGTGAATGTAAACAAGTACGCGTTGTATTAGCCACATGCAAAAAAGACTTACTTCAATTAACTATAAACAAATAATTATAAACAAACTGTTAACGATAAAAATGATTATTATAAAATATTTCCGCATCTGCAACGCTCTTGAGAATTAGAATATATACTACTTGATTAGTTAAAATTACACAAGTAAACATTTCTTAGGGCATTTTATATACGCAGATCCCATTACTGACTTGAAAGGAGCAAGGGTGATATATTAAAAATCAAGTGGTCATTTTGTATAAATGACAACCGAAATGCACTTATTTTCAGTTTTACATTGAAAGTTACCTAATTAATTATTCTGCACTGCTAAAATGAGGTTGATTGAGAGAGACTGAAGAAATTTATTGGAAAATTTTTTGTTGATTATTTTTATGACCTGTATGCACTAAGAGACAAATAAACCATATTATACCAACTTGTTTCATATTCCATTGATTATAAAAAATGTCGTCAAAGGATTAATAAAGACCTATATTAGTTTGCGATTAACGGTAAGCATAGATACTAAATCATGAAGTCCAAGATCAAATATAAGTACCGTGAGGAGTGAAGAACAGATATTCATGTTGTATGAATAGTTCTAGTACAAAAATATCTACTAGCCTCTTACACTTACTAATTCGTGCTAAGGAACTTTGACCAAGAAGTGACTTCAAATCACAGTGCATTGCGACTGGTGAGAAAGAATTACTATGATATCAAGCCATCTTGTTAAGCAATTACATTTTAAACTTCAAGTGAAATCCGGTTAGATCTAAAAATCAGACATGAAACTGTGATTATTTATATGAACTTGACTCGTTAATAAAGAGATAAACTTACTGACTTAGAATATGCCGATGATATAGTTCTACTGAGTGAAGATGCTGATAAAATGCAGAATTTTTTGACTACCTTAAACATGAACGTAAGCATGTTTGGGATGCGATTCTCCCAATCCAAATGCGAAATGCTACTTCAGGACTGGTTTAATTCGGCACCGAAGCTAGTGATAGGGAGCGAAACTATTGAATGTGTTAACTACTTTACTTATCTCGGGAGCCTCATCAGTCCTGACGATCTGGTGTCTGATGAAATCTCGGCTCGTATACATAAGGCCCGAATGACTTTTACCAACTTGCGTCACTTGTGGCGTAGGCGAGACATTCGTTTACTGACGGAAGGATGCGTTTACTGCGCAGCAGTCAGATCCGTTTTACTTAACGGATGCAAAATATGGCCTTTAAGGATAGAGGATATTCGTAGGCTCTTAGTATTTGATCATAGATGTCTCTGAAACATTGCTCATGTTTGCTGGGACCACCGAGTAATCAATGGGTGGGTTAGGAATAGAGTACTAGGTAAATACAGTAAGTCTATTGATGAAGTAACGAATCTTCACCAGCTGAGGTGGTTAGGACATGTGTTACGTATACCTGACCACCGTCTACCTCGACGAGCAATGTTGTCTGTTGTAGGAGTAGGCTGGAAGAAAGCTAGGAGTGGCCAAACGAAAACATGGCACTAATCCATGAAGTCATCGACAATTGGGCTGAGCCATGTTAATAGATGCAGACTACCTGGTTGAGGCCCACACGGTGATCGCAACAAATGGTTAGAGACTTTAGGTGATATGGCTCAAAATCGATTGCAATGGCACAGGTACATCCACTCCCTGTCTTCCTCCAAATTCTAATTTTTGAGCTTTTCATAATTTTCTCTTTACTGAATCACATTTTTGTTAGTTTCAAATCTTATCTCTGACCTCCATACCTTTCCATTGGTACTTACTTTGTTACTACCTCCCCACCTCTGGGATTTAGTCTGACAATTTAATCTCTATCTGCTAATTGAGGTTTGGCAACTTGAACTGATGTACGCATGTACCAAGTTCTACGTTGTAACTGACTGACTGACGTTAATAAGTCGTTTAAAGCTTAATTGCCAGGAAAATGATACCTATGACTGTGATGTTGAATGATGTAAACTTGCATTTCGGAAGAACGAATTTTTTCCAAGTTACGGATATTAGTTACAAGTAAAGCTAAATGTATAGCAACTAGAATTACTTACAACAGCTATGTACACTGATAATTTCTTAGCGTAATAACCTCAATTAAACACTCAATTGTTTCAAAATACACGATACTTATAACTATAAACAAGCTAATGATCAGTATTGAAGAGGCACACTAAAATAAACTACTAAAAACATTATACTCAAAAAACCCTTTAAAGCGAAGTGATTACAAATAATTCTAATGGTAAAAATCTTTCACCATATGTTAAAGTTATACAAAAGAAATATATGACTGTTAGGTGTAGTTAACCTAGCGACTAGAACAAATTGAAAAGTAGCTTATGTTACATTTTAGCATCCTCATGACTTGTGCATCGTACAACGATTAGTTGATTCTTAAATGTACTAATTACTAACTGAAACAACGAGCTAATAAACATAATAGGATATATATATATATATATATATATATATATATATATATATAAACATAATATTTATTGATAAAAAAATCTATAAAACAATTTCGCAAACACCGATGTAAGAGGCCATTTATAAAACATTAAAGCGACGATTAAATTGTTTGTGCTAGGCATCCTGTTGAATCGAATTACTAGAAGGGAGACTATAGTCAAAACCTCAAGACATTAAAAATATTCAATCAGTAGACTTAGTTATAATAAACTGATTTTATTCTACTCACGAGTAGTCAACTGTACTCTCTTGATACTTGTAAATTATTACACAAACTGAAAGTTCTAACTACATTTGAAACGTGTGTATTTGCAACATGAAAACATCAAAAATGTCAGAAAACATTATTTCTTGATTTTCAAATACGCGGAGTTCAACAACTGCGTGGATTACGAGCATTGGGTAGCATACTACGGTCAGGTACTTGGTGCCTGAAGAACTGGTTCCGAATGTACAGAAACAATAGAAGCAATGATTTAAGCTGAGATAAGGCATATTATATTCTTTGACACAAGCTAATGGGACAATCAGTTAACCAAATAACTGGCAAAGTTACTAGACCCTGCATAAAGTTTCACTTTACAAAGAAAATGCCTGCTTTATTTAAGTTATACTAAGGCGTACAAAGTTTGAACCAGTGATCTTGCATTGATTTAAATTTACTTATTGAAATAAATAAGTTTGTAAATAAGAATACCAAGTACCTTGATGGTCGAACCTTAAGAGTTGGGAACAGTGATTCGAGATAAAATCAATAGAGCGGAATCAACTAACAATACAATCACATTGTAATACAGCTTTAGTTAGACGTAGTGCACAAACTTCTTTATAGTAAACAAAAATCCTGTTAGTGCATGTTAATAAAGACAGTTTTTTAAATTTATTTCACTATAATGTCAGAGCATACTACCTTTCGACACAGCGCAAAATTTCCTTTTAGGATCTTGATGAATCCTATGCATCCTACCTGATCAATAACCACCAAAAAGTTAGAAATATATGGATAAATTGATCGTTTTCACAAGATAAAACTCATGAAAACCTACCACAGTATGGTGATTCGGTTGCAATTTAAGTTTATATGCGCTAATCAGTGTTGTTGTGGTTATTAGATGATAAACAAGCAATCAACACCCCCAGCTTTTTTAATCCACTACCAAATACGGTACTGCCATAAAATATAACGAGAATCATGGGTCAAGTGACTTGCAGTTAGTAAAACTTTCACATTTGTTTTATTATAAAAAATAATGAATTCCCAAATTACCTTAATTTTTGATTTTAAAGCATCACTAAGGAGAGCAGCCAGGTTGCTAAAACTATTCGATTGGAACTTTTTTCGTTCTGCTTCCATCGCAATTAATGCTGAAGGTTTACTCGGTGAACTGTCTTTAGAGTGACATGAAATTGGATTGGTATGAGCACGCTTTTGCTACAAAGATCATTTAAAAAGACAAAACGACTGTAAAATATATGAGAATATTAAAACTTATTGAAATATATGAGTCATGTCTCATCTGAAACTTCGAGAACGTATAGTGTAAGAAGGATGAAACTAGTTATTACTCGAAGACGAAACAAGTACATTTGCCATAAATGTGTCATCACGAATATCTTTCAACCTATTTATATATTAACAGACTATAAGATGAACTAGTTGCACATCTTTTTATGCTGCAACCTGTATGATAATAAATAATTGTTCTCAGTCAGTCAGTTACAACGTAGAACTTGGTACATGCATACATCAGTTCAAGTTGCCAAACCTCAATTAGCAGATAGAGATTAAATTGTCAGACTAAATCCCAGAGGTGGGGAGGTAGTAACAAAGTAAGTACCAATGGAAAGGTATGGAGGTCAGAGATAAGATTTGAAACTAACAAAAATGTGATTCAGTAAAGAGAAAATTATGAAAAGCTCAAAAATTAGAATTTGGAGGAAGACAGGGAGTGGATGTACCTGTGCCATTGCAATCGATTTTGAGCCATATCACCTAAAGTCTCTAACCATTTGTTGCGATCACCGTGTGGGCCTCAACCAGGTAGTCTGCATCTATTAACATGGCTCAGCCCAATTGTCGATGACTTCATGGATTAGTGCCATGTTTTCGTTTGGCCACTCCTAGCTTTCTTCCAGCCTACTCCTACAACAGACAACATTGCTCGTCGAGGTAGACGGTGGTCAGGTATACGTAACACATGTCCTAACCACCTCAGCTGGTGAAGATTCGTTACTTCATCAATAGACTTACTGTATTTACCTAGTACTCTATTCCTAACCCACCCATTGATTACTCGGTGGTCCCAGCAAACATGAGCAATGTTTCAGAGACATCTATGATCAAATACTAGGAGACTACGAATATCCTGCTCCAGACTAAATAGTGGGGTGATATTAGTAGTCCTCACACGAAATGTATCCCAAAGTGAAGCATATACTTCTACTTGGCGAATGGACTACATTAAATTGAGCTAAGATACGTAAAACTGTCACAAGTGTACTAGGCTGTGAAGGGCCGACGTCCCACTCAAATTAATAAAATTGACATTTTAAATACTTATTAAAAATATTACTTAACATAGACAAAATAGTGTGATAGGCAACACCTAAAACCGCATAGTATAGTTAAGAAAATTCAGTCTCAAAGAATTAAACGTAAAACTGCAAAATGGAAAAGCAAAGTGTACCGACTATAATAAAATCACGGCGCAGAAAACTTTTGGAATATTACGCCTTTTCTATAACACATAACAGCTAAGATATACGTTTAAGATTAACCACAAAGTTGAAACTGGTAACGACAGACCTTGCTACAGTATCGAACATCGAGATTTTTATTTGTACATGCTAATCTTGCTTTAAGTCAAAAACATACCACTGTACCTCTACTTTATTCTTCATCTTTCTGCTCTAATTTAAACATTTTGTGCCTCTATTCGGATGTTTAGTGCTATTCAAAAATGTTTTAAGGAAAACCGCTGTAGAATTGTGTCACATTCTACTTTGTTCGTAACAGACTTTTCACGAATCAGTCATATCTAGATAATAATACCGTCAACAGCCTTACGACTTCTAGTAAAAACAACTAGTTCATCTCACAAATAAAACTCTCCAGGAATAATGAAATGAATATTTATACATGATGCCAGTTACAACCAGGCATTGTACGATTATAAGCGCAAATCGCATTCACTTGTAGTGCGAATGACTTACTTTGACTTAGGTTAAAAATCAGACTACTAGATAAATTGGGTTTTAGTAACAGTCACAAGTATGACTCGAAATATTTGGTAATATTAATAAGACATACCTCATAGAGTGGGATTGAACAGAGAAACTTCGTAGCAAAAACCACTTGATAATGACATGTCCGAACTTCAGAAACATCCACAATTTGACCAATAGTACTTTCATGGCATATATACATTACAGTTGTTGTACGATGTTGCTGGTTTAAATCGCACAACGTTCCGTCAACATAATTAACCTCATAATAAGGATATGAATGTTCCCCTAGAGTTACTGATTTCGGCTGATTCTAAAGAAATTGTTAGCAACTGGTGAACATACGTCTTCAGTTGAGCGATCTCTTTCTGTTTTAGAACCTAAGCAGTTATTAGCACATATTAATATGTCAACGTACTTGGATAATAATGTCCTAAATAATATTCCTGAACCGGTGAACTCTATTTGCTACAATGATAAACTTTCAAAGCAAACCTTTCCCGACTTTCTTTCTTCATGGAACTGTTTTATATATTGATTATGGCAAAGCTCATAACTCCAGTACGCCTCTGATCTGACAACACACGGATGTTCAGAGAACAAAGGTTGAAGTATAGTTTTCTCATCTACTGGAACTGAGTTTTGACGCTCATATTCCTGAGTGTCATGCAATAATATCGGTATATAGCACTCATAAATCTCTCCGACTGTTGTTCTAACTTTCACAACATCGGTTTTCTATTAAGATTATAAATGGGAGACAAACAGTACCTCTCTTGATTGTTGAGAACTTCCAGGCCATTCAAAATCATATACAATATCATCAGTCACATTGTAGACTGTAATAACACACGGGAAAAATAAGGGAATCAAGACAGCGAACAACAAGTCAATTTGACGCATCATACAGGTCAGCTACAGTGATTAATATAAACACGTACCAATAAAACGTGAATTTAAATGACGTCAACTTCAATTTTACTTGACAGAATTAGCGAAATGTTACTCTTTAGGTTTTTGTGTCTAAATAGTAAGAGTGTTTTTGGCTTTATAGAGTGTAGTACTGGTTATAACTCCTCTGTAAAATAAAGAATAAAAAGGGGCTTGTTTAAGAGTTAAGAATAAGTGCAGCTCCTGCAGTATTTTCCGTCAGTGCCTATACAGTTAAGATATGGATCGAACCTTTTCTTGAATAATTTAGCGGAAGGTGTTAACATAACCACTTCAGATACGGAGTTCCATTGTTTACTTTTCTAACTACAAGGAAGTTAACAAGAATTTCTGTGCAAGCTTTTTCATATTCTGTTCTTCTATGGTTTCATATCGGGTTTAGTGCGGAGCTGTGCTTAACAAGTAATTTTTTGGAGTGACGTGCGTCATGGGCTATATAATACATCAATATCATATCCTTCCTCTGACCCTCCTGTACTATACAGGATTCGATTTCGCTGTTACAAATCTAACTGAGCAGGGTTTATTTTTTGGCTTTACATTCCTTTCGGCTGCTTGTCCTTGAACTTGTTTTTAAAAGGTAATATCCTTATTTAGAAAGAGGGACATAATATTTAAATAAATTCTTTTAAAGGTGAGGCCTAATGAAAGTACTGTATTTATAGGTTCCTAAGTCAAACTTTCTCAGGTTTCAAAAGGGAACCTTAGAACTGAGTATGCTTTATTGGCTAGAAAATGTTTGTAAGAAAACATCTTTAGTGTACTACATAGGGTAATACCCAGGTCCATTTCTGAGGTTGAGGAAATAACACTGTACCCAACATAGTACATAGTACTTAGAGAATGTATCACCGCTGTTCAACATTATTATTTTATATTTTTGGTATTAAGGGAAAAGTCGACTCACAAAAACAGAACTTAAGTGTACCCGGGTATATGACCAAGTTACGCTTGTCGTACAATTAGAGCCACTTCTATCGATTGGACCCACTCTTACGAATGAGAAGAAATCAGAAGGCACTGAAGAATGGAACAAAAATTATATTTGATCGCAAACAGAGCTTTAATGGAATAGCAACGTCTAGGCTGGCAAACTAGAGAGAGATGCTACCCACGGTGGTTTGAGTCGTGATTTGGTGGTGATGCGTGACCACGCGCCTTCAACAAGTTGTGTCCGCTAAAACAAATATGTTAGGCATCAATGAAGAGAGCCTATGCAACTATTTATTTTAGAAATTATTAAACGCTACTGAACTTAAAAAGGCTTCTGGATTTTGTTCTACAAAGTTGAAATACGGAAAGACATGTGATTGGTTAATATAGTGTGACAGACATATGAGTCAATGGCTAGACCTTATATACATATATCTTGTATATTATTGGTTTTTTGTTGTTGTAATACATGCGTGTGAGTGACTAATTGGCTTCTTGATAAGTCAATTGGATTATTGTGCCTGAGCAATAGATTAGGCCAGGGCCGAGTGCTAGCTGCAAGACAAAGCGCTACGAATAACAGAATTGATAATATCGGCCATCTCTGCTCAGAAACAACAAAAGTATAAATCTCAAATTTGACTCTATTTTACATCTTTACAATAAACTTTCACTTTCTAATACACAACATTTTTGTGATCAGTTGATCATTAACATACCTCAGTATGGCTTCCGGTGGAACTCTCATCTTTAACCATACTTTGCTAACGTTCAAACGAAACCAATTTTTTTGCATGTGGTTGTATAACCATGAGAATAATGAACAGAAGAGGCTTGTAAGTAATATCATCACCAACAAGAAAGTGTGATACCACTGTAGAATCCAAACTTAGGCTGTTTGGATTAAAGAATAACTGTCAAGGTTGGTTAAGATACGCGTATTCTCGCCCATTTGAAATTCAAAACAAACGAATGGGTAAGATACGTTTTTTTGCAAAATTAATCGTATAAATGTACATCGTTACCTGAGCAAATGTCACCTCCAGTTATTCAACCAAAATTTATCCCAAAAATTGGAATAATGAATTCAGTTTCAAGGAATAAACAAAATGTTATTCTATCCTTTCGGGATAGATCGAGTATTACTTGTCCATAAAGTAAGGTATAAATTTGTTGTAACACAATATTTTAATTTCTGGAAGTGTGCATCAACCCACAATCGGAAAACGCACGAATCCAGTCAAATCAAGCAATACAATCAAGAAGGGGAACTAACCAATATGGCAGCCGCCAAAGCCGAAATATCCGGTAAAACAAAGTATACAAGCCTGTAAGAATAATAGAATTCTAACACAAATACAAGGAAAAGCAAATATTACAATGAAATTAAATTGAAACTATCTCATTTAGAAACCAAAAGTCATTAAAGTGTACAGCTTAACGGATTAAGGGAAACAAATGTACTTTGAACGCAACACAATGAATTACAATTAAATAAAAGTGTTACTTGGAGGGGTTTTTAAACAGAACCATCAAAAAAGATCCTACAACTACGTCGAATGTTTTAATAAAATCAAGGGAAATGGCATATGGATATTCTGCGATTCCTGAAGCATGTCTGGCTATTTCGTGCAGAGAAGAATTAGTGGTCCACTGAATTTAAGATCATTGTGCTCTTCATAAAAGATATGGTGTTTATTGTTGAACTTCCGCTTTTGATCAACCACAAAGTTTCCCAAAACTTTTGACAGTTTTGAAAATGACAGAGCCACTGACGTATGTGATAAGCGAAACTTCCACCAGGTAAGACATGTTTAAATTCAGGGGTCTAGAAGACAACCATAGCATTTTACTGTGTCTTACTTTGTAGGTGTTTCTGCGGCTTACCACACAGACCATAGTTTGTCTTGCTTTATTCCAATTCTTCAGTACTTTTTGACCATTGGTATCCAAGGCATGGGGCGAGTGCTCTCTGCCATGCTTGCAGAGTCTAATAAGATGTTGTATCTGAGCAAAGATGGCCGATGTTATCAATTCTGTTATTCGTAGCGCTTTCTTTTGCAACTAGCACTCAGCCCTGGCCTAATCTACTGCTCAGGCACAATAATCCAATTGACTCATCAAGAAGCCAACTAGTCACTCACACGCATGTATTACAACAACATAATCCAATAATGTACAAGATATATAATAATAATTTATTCTCAGGTAACATTTTGTATTCGAGAGCATATCACTTTACAGACATGATCATAATGATATGGTTTGTTTTTAATAGGGATTCTATAGAGAGTCATTGTTATGGAATTCACGCCATATAAAAATATCAGCTAGTTATAAAGCCAACTGTAACATGGTTCAGAGTTTGCAGTGTTAGGGTACTAAAGATATGTTATGTATTGTAGAACACTTCCAGCATGCAACCGCGCGTTTTTCAACTGTGGCGCTATAATCACAGAAAATGGCTTAGAGTAAGCAGAAAAGACCATAGAGACTATCTAGAAACGGGAAAAGACTGAGTATTTGGTATTTGGTAAAATGAGCCAATTCATGTGGGTTAGTCTTGAACGGTGAGTTATTGATGTGTTCAATACGATTCTAGCGTTTGGAGTAAGTTGCTTTAAGGAGACCAGTTCGATACGAGTGCAGATCACAAACTCGGGAAGACAGTGATGTCGAAAAACATATGAAATAGTAAGAGAAAAAACGAGTTTATTTCGTAGGAGTAAAATTATCAGTTTTAAACCGAAATTTTCGTTTTATCGCTTTTTTGCCCCTACAAAGTACATGATTGTAGTGTTTGCAGTTTTAGAACCCTAAAATGCCGTTGCTGTTTGATTCGACGTTAAGTGGTAAGTCGTCAAAGATTTCGTATAAGTCTATAGATTCTAGGTATGGGGTGATTAGTCGTTTGAACCTTAGGATAGAGTTAGTAGTGCGAATATTTTGTGGCAGCTTATTCCAGAGTTTGATGTAGAGTACGATAAAGAACTTACTGTTGGGGATGTTAGATCCCCAAAACTCATTCGACTAACCAATTAGAAAATTAACATGAATACAGAACGAGGGAAACAGTGGTAGTGAATAAGAACAACTTGTACACAACTAATTAACTGTAGTCCATAATAAGAGACAGTTTAATAACAGCAATTATGCTAAACGGTAGAATAGGGTAAGAGGAACGTAACAATAAAAAAAACAAAATTTTTAAATTACAGACAATTAGAATAATTGAAATAGTGTTCTCAAAACACAGTTCTGAAAAATTGTTACACTTCTTTGTGGTCCGGCCTAACACTTACTGTGATGTTGTGTTTGTTATTTATTGATAAGTAATGTTGCCTCGTAGTTCCGAAGATTGTATCTAGGCGTTTGGTTACATGGAAGAGAGTTGGCTAATAAAGATGTTTCGTTGATAATTTCATAGAAAAAATCAAGTTATGTCGTAGTCGGCGATGACACAGGGGTTCTAAGAAGAGTGTTTTACATCTAGTCGTGTAGTTCATGCTGCCGTTAGTTCCCAGAATTCGACGAGTAAAACTTTTTTGTACACTTTATATACGTGTCCTATCTATGCTATTCATGCTCGAGAAGATAAATGAGCGGTACTCGAGTGTAGTTCTTACACATATCTTGAACAAAGTAAGTTTAGCCCCCCTTGTAAAGAAGTTTTCAATAAGAAAGCCCGTTAATTTTCTAGTTTTCGAGAATAAAGAGGAGGCGTGCTCTGTGAACTTGAATTTACCTGAATATTTGATGCCCAGTTCGCTTGCTGATTGGAGTATTTGGACATTAAACCCATTTAGATAAAACATAAACTGGGGGTTATGGTCGCCTATGTGCATGATTCCACATTTGCTATGGTTAAGTGGTAGTTGCCATTTTTGGCTCCAGGCAATTAGGCTATCGAGGTCCTTTTGAATTAGAGTCATACCTTCTAAAATATCCGGTTTAAAGCTACATACTATCTTGAGATCATCCGCATTTAAATACGGCCGGCCATGTATTATAACGTAATTTATGTCATTTATGTAAATAATGAACAATAAAGGACCCAGTACACTTCCCTGTATTACGCCGCTGGTAATTGGATTAGGTGATGATAGACTATTATTATACCTAACTGTTTGTTGTTTTCCTTCCAGGAAAGATGAAAGCCATCAGTGAAGTGGGTCTTTGACCCCATATGACTTCAGTTTAATGAGCAGTCGCTTATGCGGGACTTTGTAAAAAGCTTTACGGAAATCAAGAAATAAAGCGGACACTAGGAGCCCTTTGTCTCAATGTGTAGTTATGTCATCTAGATAGATACTGTAATTATATCCTTCCGAAGAGGCCGTCCGACCTACAGTTTTCAGACACAGTTGAGTGTCTGACACGCATGTTTGGGGAGAGGTCATCTCTTTTTTACATTCGATACAGTTGCTTGCAACTAGTCAAGAAACCTGCTTATGCCAGCCTTGTGAATTCCCAATGTGAGCGATTCATAACTGTCCAAGATGACTGCGGATCAGTTCAAATGTCTTGTATTTGTTTGCGGTTTAAATTCGCCAGCAGATACTGATGTCCGCACCCGCATATTAACTAGAATCGAATCTGATCCTTATATAACCTTACAGTCTGTTTCTGAGGAATGTCAGCAGATTGTAAACCTGAAACATGATACCCAGATGGTGGAGTGTCATGACTCCGTTGAAGTTAATGTTTTGCATAAGTTCATATTACAGAAGCGAATTGTTACGAATGATCAAGTGAAGCATCGAACGAATCGGACGTTACGATGTTGGCGTTGCGGTGATTATCCCATTTCCAGAGTTTGTCGTTTTAAGAAGAACAATTAATTTTAATGTGGTAAAAACTGTAACATCCAGAAGTGTTGCAAATTTACAGTGAGGAAAATTATCCTTTCTGGTGAATGCCAAAAGTTTAATAATGTGAATAAGTGTAAAGACATCTCACGAAACTTTAATGTTACTCTGCAGACACGGGGAGTGAATTCCTTTGCGAAGAGAAAATTTGTGACACTTTATCACGAGAGTAATCCTATCAAGTTACAGGTGGATACTGGGTCGGATATTACTATAATTTCAGAAGCAACATGGTTAAAGATTGGAAGACCAGAGTTGCTTCCTACGTCGCATAATGCCAAAAGTGCTAGTGGAGAAGATATAATTCTTCTCGGTGAAGTTCTGTTGAATCTTACTTTTTGTGGTAAGTGTGAATATGATAAATGCTTCGAAAAACTGTAAATCTGATTTACTGGGCATAGATTGGATAGGGAAACTCGGATTTCGGGATGTGTCACTTAACTCTGTCTGTTGTGACATTACAAATATATCCATACAGAGAGCCATCGGAAATGAGTAGAGCTTAGATTGCATAAAACAGTTGCAGAAAGAATTCCATGATGATTTTGGAAACCAGTTAAAAGGGCAAGGAGAACCTGTCAATGGTGTTGAAGCCTTGCAGCAATTTCTTATTTCATATAGAGCGACGCCAAGCCTTAACAGAAAAGATGGAAAGTCTCTAGCTGAGATTATGTTTGACCGACCTATGAGGACGTTATTTGATATTGTGCACCCTGGAGAAAAAAGTCAAGGTGACATCAAATAACGGTGGGAATGATTATAAAAGAACTCGTGATTGCAACTTTGGTTACTTTGTTCATGCCCGTGATTACAGGCCTAGTAGGCCAAAATGGATCATTCGGACAATTGTTGCCAGGAGAGGTAAGGTGTTATATGAAGTAAGGGTGGGTGACATGGTGATAATACGACATATTAATCAACTGAGACATAGAGGAGATAATGATGGCCCACCCTCAAAAAGTAGAATTTCCATGGCAATCGTGCATGATAAATTTGATATACCACTACCTACGTCATCACCTATGCGTCAATATATGGAAAGAAATGAGTGTCAGAATGAAATGAAGTGTAAACCGTGTAGGCTGCGTAGACAGAGAAAACCGTTGCAAATTGATCCAAAAGCCAGGTCCTACACTAAAGAAGGAAGGTGACATATCTGGAAGAAGATATGTGATTGGTTAATATAGTGTGACAGACATATGAGTCAATGGCTAGACCTTATATACATATATCTTGTATATTATTGGTTTTTTGTTGTTGTAATACATGCGTGTGAGTGACTAGTTGGCTTCTTGATGAGTCAATTGGATTATTGTGCCTGATCAATAGATTAAGTTAAGGCTGGGTGCTAGCTGTAGGATATAGCGCTGCAGATAACAAGACTGATAATATCGGCCATCCTTGCCCAGATACAACATATACACAGCCGAATAAGTAGGAATCTGAGACAGTATGTCTCATAACAATCCACATTGAGTCTTGTAATTTATTTAAGCCTGCTGCTTAACTTCGAGTTAACATACATAAAACAACCCTTTCCGCGTCCATGTGGCCTGTCACTACGACACAGATTATAGTTATCTAGAGAAATACTTAGAACAGAGACATTAGGCGTAGTCCATGCCTCCATTACCATAATAATTGAGGGTTGGCAGATTGGTATACACAGGACTAAGTCTATCATTTTGTTGCATACTGATTGTACGCTTAGTAGGCAAAGAATGAGCGAGTAGCCTATAAGGTTGGAGTAGTTTAAAGCATCATGGAGGAAGAGGTCAGGCTTAGAGTTTAGGATGAGATTTTGATTTGGGATTAACTGTTGAGCTTCAAATTGTTCAGATACTAGTGGGTAGATACTGAGTGACTGCTTTACAAGATCCATGTTTTGGTCGTCACTGCGATTGCTGTTTTTCGTGCACAAAGTGTTTGAGGTAAGGGGAGACAGGGTGATATTAGATTGATTACTTAATAGTGGCAGAGCTGGAGATTGGGGGGTATTTAGGCTCGTCCTCAGTTGTTGACTTTGCGACGGCTGCAGGGGCAATAAGTAGAGGTGAGAAGGGTTGTGAATTATTGTTTAAGGATACTCTAAATAATGATTCGGGTGGGAAATGAGACATAGGGATCATAGTAGTTTAGTAATGAGCTTTGGGATGCAGCCAAGCAGTTAGGGGTTAAGGCCATTTATTGTAGGGAAGTATTTAGGTCGTAAGTTCTCATGTCTAAGAGGACTCTTATAATGGTGGACCGGGTAATTTCCGAAGTTAAAATTATTCTTCCCAGTATGTGGTTGGGATAGAAACTGTAGGGGGAGAGGAAGAAGGCTTTTCAGCCTGGAGTCGGCCTCCAGGATCATTGCCACATTATGCTCTGGCGCATTCACATGCGTCATCCTATTGTTTCAGATGCATTTTTGAAGGGGAACAAACTTAGGGTGAGAGGGGAAAAATCGCTTGTTTTTGTTCTTAGCACTGACCTTCAAATCTAGTGGTTCATGTGTATCGTGCCTAGTGATTTGGCGTTTGTCACTTACTTCATTTCTTTGAATGATGGAGATGAGGCTACGTTGGCCTTATTGATAGGGAGAACATTATGCGTGTTGTAAGGGATAGGGTGGGAATTTTGTTTCTATTTTAACGGTAGGATGGTGGATTAAATTGTGTGATGGTACCCTGTTCATCTCTTTATTCTGAGAGATAAATATACTCCCCTTGGCGGGGTGATGTCTAAATCGAATAGGTCGTTGCCATTCTCGTTGGTTGTAAGAGGTATTGTGGTATGTGTGTCTACATTAGGGGGGGTTGTGGGTATGGATCAGCTGGGTGGCTGTTCAGTTTCCAGATTGGTGGGTAGTCATGGTGGTGGTATACTACTACTATGGTGCGTTGTAGAATATATTTTGGGAAATTCATTTGGAGTGGTTAGTTATAGCTTTGAATCTTACATGATAGAAGCAACTGCACCGTAATGGTTGAGAGATCTACGTTGCAGGGGCGTTTTATCAGCAACTAATAGTATATTTTTGAAGTCGCTACCAGATGAAATATAGTTTACTGATTTTATAAGTCGTTTGCAATCTAGGGTGGATGCGAAATGAAAAAGAATTAGGTAGCTAGTCTGCAGTCCTTTTTACGTAGTCTATTACATTCGCATGGGATCTGTGACAATCCACTAGTCTTTAATGGAATCGCTTTAACCTTTTTAAGTGGGAAATTCTCTGGAACATTGAAGACGATGGCCTTGTAAAGCGAGGTGATTCGCTTTATTACTTCTGCTGCAACGAAATCAAGGAACGTTTCGGCATGCTTTGCCTTATCTATTTCAATGTCATCATGCTTTCCAAGCAAGTAGGTTAACGGGGATAGTTCACCTAGCATAGAATGTTCTTTGGTAAAAGCTAACTAAACATCTTCAACTTTGCCTTTGACTCATATGTCTGTGACACTATATTAACCAATCACATGTCTTCCTCCGGATATATCACGAGACATTACGTTGTGGGAGACTATCTGTCAACGTGACCAAGCTAATTCATTTTAACCAAGCTGTTAGATTGTTAGTTGAGGTTTTCAGATACGGTTATGCTGGCCCTTCATCTCGTTTGTTTTTATGGTAGTTCTCCCACCTGATTTCGCCTCATCAAACGTGGCTATGTGACCCATGTTTATAAGGCTTTGTTACACGTTGTCATCTCAAAAATAAGCATACGTTAATTGAAGAAAGCTTATTAATTAGGATTGTAAATAACAAAGTGGTTGAAATAATTTAGCAACATTTACGTTACACTGCATTAGCTTACACAACATCCACCGCTATATCCACGCTATATGGCATTCATATTAAGTTTCACGTCTCGGTCTATGAATATAATGAATAGCGTTAACATCAAAAAGGCAATTCGCAGGGCAGTACAAGAATCTGACCTTGTAGTTATAATTCTATCCTTACCAAGAAATTTTCGGTAAATTGATTTTTTATAGTTTCACCAAACCTTCCACACGTCCCATATTTATAAGTGGTTTTGGGAATGGAAGTTTTGATTGCAACAGAGATGTTGTAGTCTGTTGATACGGCCCTATTTACCATAATCCATAGTAAGGCTTATATTTCGAAAACCAGGATGCCCAATATTTTCCGCTTTCAACGTTCTCATAGCCTGAAACTTTAAGTGATATGTCTTAAATTACCAATTAAGGTGGATGAATTCCAGAGTAATAACGTTAAGCTCCAATTCAAGCATGTGGCAATTATAAATAATCATTCTTTTCAACAGATGATCTGCTTTAAAAACAAACGTATACAGGACTCACATCACGATCATGAGAAGGTGAATAAGAAACGATTAGGCCGAAATTTAGCATTACAAAATGCCACGAAATTGACATTTACTGATATTTGATCTATCTGCCAACAAGCATCCTGGTTAGGACACTCGATATAATATACAACCGAGTAAAACATGGGGTGAAACTACTGACAGTTAAGATATTTTACAGGACTTTAACCATAATTATGCATGTATTAGGCTTACACATCGTTAGTTTGTCAGGCATATCTTATTATTATTCTTTCTGAAAAATGAAACGTTTATCGCTCGCCAATTAGAAACCCTGAAGTCAGTGAAACTGTGGCAACTGAGGTTGACTAGTTAAGAGTTGACTTCAGACCTTAGGCATACGCCAAAACAATAAAGCTCAAGTATTCATTCGCTTCCTTATTTAACATGAGGATTATATTCTCTATTATCTTATACTGAATGTTGAGAAGTTTTGTGTGTTTGAATAATTAGTATCGCACTCAACTGTCTCCAGTTCCACGATAAAAAACATAAAGACTTATTCCCTGATAAACTGGTTTCTTTTGTCAAATGAGCGTGACGTAATAAGGAGTTAAAGAACTATTTTTCCGAAATCAAGGTATCTAGTCTCCACGTATGCATTATTAGAATGGCTTTATAGAATGTTATTCGTATGAAATCAGTTCTATACTGATTTGGTTATAGAAAGGAAGTAAGTGATCTTTTGAATAATCAGTTTTAATTTCCATGTGATATAATATAATAGTGATGACGCTTGTGTACAGACACCAATACGTTTAACAATTGTAGTATTCTAACGATCTGCGCTTTATTTTGATTAGTTTCTTACAAGACGCAGGCAGAAATAAAAACATAGTATAATATCTTGACGAATGGTATGCGTTTCAAGCAATGTTCATGGGTCAATTAAATTTGAGGCATCT
The DNA here is from genome assembly GCA_025215515.1 of Schistosoma japonicum. NCBI lineage: Eukaryota > Metazoa > Platyhelminthes > Trematoda > Strigeidida > Schistosomatidae > Schistosoma > Schistosoma japonicum. The sequence continues at coordinate 38,410,330 of CM046064.1, read as the reverse complement.
TCGCTAATAGATTCAACAAAGTCACTAATAGTCTAACGAGAAAACGTAAAAAAAGGATCCCACACTAGGAAGCAACCATATAGAAACGATTAGGCGTTCTAGTTCTAGTCTCATGTCCTAAGTAGATTACTTTCTCTTTTGAAGTATTCGCTGCCTCTCAACTGATGTAGCATCTTCTCTGCGTATAAATAAAAGCTACTTAATGAATCAGATGACGATGACCGTTATTATCTCGTTCACACTGTCATGTTGTGACTTTAGCTCTATTCTGCACGCGACAACGTGACAGTCGATAGCCTTTGTCACGGAGACTAGGAATATTTAGTGAAAATAACTTTCAGTAGTCATTAAAGACCTTTCGAATTAGAATATTGTAATTCGAATTTTAGCAGTTATCACATTAGGTTAAACTGGAAGTAGCAGGTATTTTATTGATACATTCACTAATGCTTAGTAGAGTGGTTTCAAAAGATGTAGTCCACGATAAACGGAACGGTTATATCGAGTAATAAATCAAGGATGCATTTGAAAGTTTTTAATCAAGGTACTAGCAATTTCCCGCCGAAACTTACACTCCGATCCTTCAGCTAACTGTTTACAAAAAGATGTTAAATTTAAGAAAATCTAACTCAGATAGCCTATGACCAATGTCCTGGTTCTCTAGTTGTTTAGTTGCACTGACACTGTGCCTTGAAACATTCGGTGCACAGTTTGGTTTTCTCTCAACAAGCTGTACGTATGGTTTTCATGCGTTGTTACTTATCCTGTTTAATTACTTTCCCTATTGCATGTTAAGACATATAATGTGCCTGTTGCTATGTCGGCTCACCTTTTTATCCGCTTTCTTAAAATCTCTGAAGAAACCAGAATGGTGAACTATATTTCATTTTTCGTATTCGCTTAGGGAAGATCGCTTTTGTAAAGGGGATGAATGCGGAAATACAGTAGACGACGGCTAAATTCATTTGCATCCGAGTTGGGATAATGTTTACATAAAAGAGGATGTCTGCACTAGTGCAAGCAGATTTTGTAAATATTACATATTTACGGAATTTCCCGTCTGTCTCCTTTTTGTATGTATATTCCTTCTTTGTTGCGAGATTTTAACTCATAAAATTCATTTTGAAAATTACAAATTAAGTACACTATGTTCATTATACGGTTTGTCGTAATTCATTAACTGTAGTGTGCGATCAACTTTTATATCTTGTTGTTATAAGATTTCCCTGTACAGTTAGGTTGTGTTAAAGCATCTAACTTTCGAAAACTACCTCGTATTAAAGGAGCCCACTGATTACGTCCTCAAATATGTCACTTTTAATTTGTTGGTACTTCTTTTAATGTGTTAGAATGTTGCTCACAATATGACAGTGGAACTAAAATTTCATAGTTAGCCGTGGGATTGGATGTGCATTTACACAAGATAGTTTTCAAATGATAGCCACACGACAACGAAACTACTGTCTCGTGACTTGTTGTGTCACAACAAAATATTCTTAGATTGAATAATGATATCCGTTGATTAAAGATATATTTGCAGGTCGGAAGCGGATTATCTTGCCATCCACTTTCTTACTCATATACGATTCATATAAAGATGATTAGGGTGGATCTACTGCCATCGGTAGTCGACACCACTCTCTACGTGTTGAATGGAATGGATGTTGTAAACAGAATAATCCGAACCGTATCACTTTTTAAATTCAATGAAAAATGGTTGAAACCAGCTTTTTCTGCTAGAATATACTGTTCTCTTATCTTGGAGGAGGTACTACATTCTAAAGTGTACTTTATTTTCGGTTGTCTACCGTTGGCTGTATATTCGTAACAGCCGAAATATTATAGTGTTTGTAAACCTCATTAAGTAACATTTTATTATTTAATTCAGTTATGTATGTACGAAGAAGTTACTTACTTACTTACGCCTGTTACCCCTCTCGGAGGAGCATAGGCCGCTCACCAATATTCTCCATTCAACTCTGTCCTGAGCAATCCTTTCCAGCTGTCTCCAGTTACTGTTCATCCTTTTTATGTCTGCTTCCAGTTCTCGACGCAGGGTGTTCTTTGGCCTTCCTCTTTTCCGTTTTCCAACAGGATTCCAAGCTAGTGCTTGTCTCGTGATACAGTCTGATGATTTGCGCAATGTATATCCTATCCATTTCCAACGTCGTTTCCTGATTTCCTCTTCAGCTGGAAGTTGGTTTGTTCTCTTCCATAGTAGGCTGTTGCAGATGGTTTCCGGCCAACAGACATTCAATATTCTGCGTAGACAGTTGTTCATAAATACATGTACTCTCCTGAGGATGTTTGAAGTAGTTCTCCACGTTTCAGCTACATACAGAAGAACTGACTTGACGTTCGAGTTGAAGAGTCTAACTTTGAGATTGGTAGACAGTTGTTTGGACTCCCATATATTTTTCAACTGTAGGAATGCTGCCCTTGCTTTGCCAATCCTTGCCCTTACATCTGCATCGGATCCTGCTTGTTCATCGATGATGTTCCCCAGGTATGTAAAGGTATCCACTTCTTCCAGAGTTTCACCATCAAGTTCAATTAGGTCGGTGCTCTCAGTGTTGAATTTGAGAATCTTGCTGTTTCCCTTATGTATGTTCAGGCCTATTGATGCTGAGGTTGCTGCTACTTTGGTTGTTTTCACTTGCATTTGCTGTCGTGTATGGGATAGAAGTGCTAGATCATCCGCGAAGTCCAGATCATCGAGTTGCATCCTACTTGTCCATTGAATCCCGTGCTTCTCCCCAGATGTAGAGGTTTTCATGATCCAATCGACCACTAGGAGGAAGAGGAAATGAGAGAGCAGACAGCCTTGTCTGACACCAGTTCTTACTGGGAATGCATCTGTCAGTCTGTCCTCCATGCACAGTTTCGCACTGTAGTCCGTCGTAAGAATTCCGGATGATGTTGATGACTTTCTCTGGTATACCGTAGTCTTGAAGAAGTTTCCATAGTGATCTCCTGTCTACGCTGTCAAATGCCTTCTCATAGTCGATGTAGTTGATGTACAGTGACGAGTTCCATTCAATTGATTGTTCAACGATGATGCGTAGTGTTACGATTTGGTCTGTGCAGTTTGTTTAATCTGGTTAGCTTTCTTTTAGCATACTTGTGTTTTACGGGATAGGGGTGCCAGCCCTATGCCCAACCCTCCTCCTTTACCCGGGCTTGGGACCGGCAACAACCCTAGAAGAGCTGCGGGCGGAGTTACAAAGAAGTGGTTTATACTATAACGCTAAATAAAACCAGTGTTGAGTCCTTATAAACTTAAAGAGGATGGTCGTCTGAATGATAGGATAAACGGAATGTAATTTATCTAGAATAGAAGGGAAATCCTTTTTGAATTGAAGGGACTAGGGAAATAAAGGGAACATCATCTGAGATAGACGAAAAATAAACAGAAATGTTGGGGAGGTGGGAACACAGTTTCCTTCCGTTTTTACTTCTTAACAATTGAAATCTTCCTTCAACTACCGTATTTTCTCTTTTCATCCAGATGGATTAAGCAGCTAATTAATTATGTTCCAAAATTGATTAAACATTATTCGATACTAATGTTGAGAGCTTAGCACTACAAGTCGTTTTCCATTTGCATTTGTAATTTCGCCTTGCCGTTCCTATTGGCACTTATCGTTTTTAATTAATTTTTCACTACCCGCTAAATCTTCCGCAAATTACCTCTAAGAGCCTTATGGAAATATGTATTCATACTTCACACACAAATGGTTGAAATGGTTGAACATCTAGTTGCATCCATCATTCTTGTTTTTTTGTTGTCGTAATATCAATTTTTATAATTGTTTGGAAATTCATTTGATTCTTTAAAATGCTTCTGCGAACATATCTGTTATTATTATCATAAGTTATCTTGTTTCCTAGCGCTCACTATTTCCTATTATTAGCTACTATTAATTATTATAATTGTCACATGTATCTGCTCCACTGTTGCAGTAAGAGATTGTTCATAAACAAAGTCTAGTCGTAAGTATGTACATGTCTTTGTCCATTCTGCTTTTAAACTGAAAGTTCAGAAGTTGTTATTCTTACCCGTGTTGTGGAGCCATCATGTTTCCCCAAAGTAATTACTTGTTTTTATTTCATTGAGCACACCATCTCGTTCCAAACTAGCCATCACTACCAACAAAGTACCTCACTTTTATTTGCAGTCTTCTTTCAGAACCCATACGATATTCTCTCTGTTTTCACTAATAACAACCACTTTTTAAAACTTGTAGATGTATTTCCAACTAACCTAATTGTAACATTTCACTTAGAAATTAATATGAGGAAATCCGCAGCACCAAGTCGTCTTAGCCATTTTCAAGATACACTGTCTTCTAATCTTAACTCGTTAAGGACAGTCGATAACAAATCAGTTTCACTTCATTCTTTGAATCCTCAAATCAATAATACGTCTATAAATTCTGATATATCACAAAGCACGAAGTGTCTCAGGTTTTTCGAAGCTGTTTATGCCAAAGCATCAGTTAAAAAGGTAAGATTGATGAAGTTAACCATTCCCACTTGTACTGTAGCACAAAAAATGGGAAGGTGATGGTAATGAATCACTTGTTCATTCCTACATTCATCCTAGGTTTCGTAGAAGTTGATGGTCGAACTATAAAACTTACCGATGAAGGTCTGAAAGTGTAAGTTACATGTGTTTTTAAAACAAATGTAAATTTACTGATGATTTTCTAGAATCGCATCTACTTCTGGTCATAAATTAACCTTTCTAAATGAAATTAATGTTGGTTCTATTGTCCACATAGGACATTATGAAGCAGAACTTATCTCACAGATAAAGAAGCCACAGTCAGTTGAATTTGCTTCAAAATCTAAAACTACTAGTGAAGCGCTGGATGTGCCAAGTAACTAGTAAATTACGTTGTTTAATTCTTTCTTCTAAGTAAAAAACTCGACCAGTAAACGAAATGCACAGTCCAGTTTCCCTCCAAAGGTACCTTTTTAACAAGTAGTGTTTCCAAAGTGTTTCGTATTTTCGAATCTATTTTAACCTTATTCTTAAGATTTTTTGGTGGTTATAGATTTCAAAGTCAATACACAAATATTAAACGAATAAACAAGTAAATAGATACAGTGGAGCTACGTTTACTTGTTCCGACCTCATGTTATAGGCTACAGAAGTTGAAGGTTCATTTATATCTGTATAGACCAATTTTCTTGTCTTAGTATGCTTACTTGAACGCTAAAGTTAGTGAGATTTCTTCGAAAACCAAAGAACTTAAAGATCTTTCCATATAAGTAGTTGATTAGTGTAACTATAACGGAATGGTGATATGCATGAAGTGTATGTAAGGATCAGGTACTCATTTGTAATTGTCTTTCCCTGTTAGTCCTTGTGATAGTTTGCTTCATGTTATTAGAGAGGTTAACCTTTATTCATGTAATGTAGCCTCATGGCCTATATATTTCAGCTCTGCACATCGTTTAAAAATATTTACATTCAATCGCGTATTACTAATGTTAATAAATATCATAAAAATGTTTTGCATAAGCTGTTATTGAGCTCCTTTAGTTGGAATTCTTAAACAAAATCTTTGGAATAGATAAATAAAATATTAAATTTCGTCATAGTTACATTCCATAGTGGTTCATTTCGTTAGAATAACTCCAGACGTCTTTAAGGATGTTGGCTTAGTTTTAACAATTAGACTGGCTGATATTTTAGCTAATATCTAGGATTTAGACCTAATCCCATTCCACAGGTCTTGATCGCTGGTCGTCTCAATCTATAGAAAAGGACTAAAGTCCTCTTATAATAACCACAAAATATTAATTTTACTGATATATTATCTAAACTACTAGCTTCATTTAAATATGGGTTGGCCAATGACTTTTCTCATTTGTGACAACATTTTTGTTGTCTAACCGCTTCCAGGTTCGATGTTATTAAACAACTCCTCCTACCGTTGTTTGTCGGGTCAGTTTCTGTTTGAGGATGGACTTTTTAATCTGCTCATAAGGCTCAAACCATTCTGAGATAAAAGGGCATGTGTAACTTGTCACTCCGCACAGGATTGACCTTGCGATTACCAGAGGTTGAGCACCCCGGTCTATTACATCGTGGTCTCAAAATCTGGCTTCTGCCTAGCAAAGCTAAACTCCTATGTTGTTCAGCCGAAATGGATTGAGTTGAGAATTTAGTGGCATAGAGGGTTTCGATTTAAATTAATTTGCGTACCTATTCAGTGATTGTGAAAATGTAAATATATATTTGTATATAAAATAAAAGTGCGAAAATGTTAAAGAAGTACTAGACATGGAGATATATCAACTATACAAGGGAACAGACTCGGCTAGTTTGATTGCGCACCAGATTGTGTCGTGATCACTATTCTGTAGGGGGATGGAAGCAACTCCTGTATATAGTCAGCATAGACGTTGCAGCTTTCTATGTACAATCAACTATATCGTTCTCAACATTCACTGCTCTCCATCTCTTTATCGTTAGTTGTTAAGGGTATTCTGGGAAGACAACGCGCGAAACTTAGTTGTATTTAGGGTATCTTTCAATATAAACTTTTTAACCGAACAATATCACCAACAACTACTATATAATAAAGATGTTAGTTAATTATGAGTAATCAATGGGTTTAAGTAACATAATATTGATTTAGTGCCTGATTAGATTCTATACTGGCTAATAAAAACGTCCACACTTTTACTAAGTGTTGGATTTAAGATGTAAAATTTTCTCTTGGAGTTTTCATGTTTTGCTATTCTATTAAGTGTTTATTCGATTCATGTACTATATAGGCATATATTATACATTTATCTTGTTACATTACGTACCACACAATCTCGATTTTCATGTTTCAGTAGCCTAATTTCATATCAAACCTCAATGAGTCTTCTGGTTCTTCAAACCAATTGATTATGCCCAAACCTCCCGCTAGCTGCATTGTAAGAGTGGTAACTTAATTCAGATTTTCATAGGTGTTGATGCAATTTTATCCCGAATGTTTTTACTATTGTCTTGTTAATAATATGCGTAGTTTCTCTTAAGGTTGCAGATTTTCACAGTTCAGTATGCTTTTGTAGTACACCGGATTTATAGTCATGGCTTTAAGCTATATAATTTTCACTATATTATGTATCATCTATATTCTAAGATTGATATTAGATTCACCAATAATGTACCCTATGTCTGCTGAGCTTTTAATTTCGCCAACTTTCCTTGTATCAGATCGCTACAAGTACCTGGGTGTACTTTAAGTTTGTGATAGATATTCTATCATCAAAAATAGACTCACTGAACTCTAAATTAAATACTAGAAACGAAGGAATGAAATTAATCAGTCAACGGACACCGGAAGTAGTAGCAACATTAAGGATGGTATCCAGGTAGCAATTTTGTTTCGATTGTTTTTCATAACCCATTCGTTATTTCTAGGTAATAATATTCTTTTGTTTAATAAACTACTTTATCTTCAGATTAGTGCATTGTTTTTGTATATTTCCAGTGGTCTCAAAATTCCGACAACTTACCTATTGTAGATGTAGTTTTAGAGTCAAAATTTGCTTCACGTCTACACCCACATCAACGTGAAGGTATTATTTTCCTGTATAAATGTTTAATGGGATTTCAACCGTATGTTGGCTTAGATGATTCTACTTCTCATAGTATTCATGGATGTATTTTGGCGTGAGTTGTACTTTACTTTGTTGAATTTCTATATCCTACAGCAGTGATAAACTTTATCCGAGTTTTTTTGCTGATGTAAATGCAAATTTTTCCTCTTGTTCTATAAATAAAAAAAATCATTGGATGTTGAAGTACTAACTCACTGTAGAGACTCACTATAATGTGCTACATTCATTTCGTCCTGGTTCAGTGAAATGTTTGTACTATCTCTGCCTGGATTAAATGGAAGGGCAGTGAGGCGGGGGAGCGGAATTAGATAAATCTAGCATGATCTGATACCCATTACATAATTTGTATCTTTTGTTGTTTACCATCATTACAAATACTCATAGTGTGTGAATCAAACACATGCTGCACTACGATGCACACCTTTTCGATTAAGACTGTTGTTTATTAACTGACTGATTACACGTCGATAGATGCAGTCCAAACTTGTATTCTGATAATTAGTTACCGATTAACTATAGTCCTAGAACTGTTTCTATTGACTTCTTTCAACTAAATAGTTTACTTTTCATAATTGATTGCTTAATTCTCTGTATAAATACCATAATATAAGTATTCATTAGTCAGATGTACTTTGGCAATCTAGTTGTTTAAATCAATTACAAACTCAGTATGTCTAAATCAGTTTACATTGTCTAGTACACAAACCTATAACTGGTTACTGATTCAGTCTTTTGATTGACGTCCTTTATTTGGGTTTGCTGCTTTTCGAGATTATACTGTATTGTTAAAAATCATATCTTAAGGGGTGGGGGGGGGATACTTATAAGATCTCATGGGACTATTTTATTATGATTTCTTGAGTTTCTTGTCTTTCTTCAAGGCATATTTATTCTCTTATGCTTGGTTGTATCTGAATTACATTATATGTCTTCATCACTGTTACTGCCTTTATATTTGCTATGTTTATGAGGAAATGGTATAATTTCTAATAAGATTTTATTAATTTTTAGGGATGAAATGGGTCTTGGTAAGACAGTCCAAGCTATTGCCACTATTTGGCTATTAATTAAACAAGGACCTTATGGAGGCAGACCGATTATTCGACGTTGTCTTATTGTAACTCCAGGTACACTTGTTCAGGTAATTTGACACACCTTTTGCTAGTATGCATTACTTTTATGGACGATTATCTCTGATTTGTTTCTACTACACTTTTTGTCTTTATCATGTTAGAATTGGTTGAAGGAATTCTCCAAATGGTTAGGTCGTGAACAATTACCTGTGTATTGTGTAGATCAGAATCATTCTATTAAGGTAAGTTTTTGCTTTATTGTATGTGATTGCTCTGTTGCTCATAATCGATGGTGGTATTCCTTGACTTGAAACCAGATTTCAACTCCGTAGGTCGAGTGGTTCTATGGCAATGTATCATTATTCAACTTCGCTATAGATGTCCTGCTAGAAGTTTCGCCTTCACCTAACTTTTTAGGAATTGATCTACTAACAGGAGGAAGACGATATAATACTATTCGATGTAGCTAACAATATGCATTCTCCTAAACACCTTAAGCAACATTGCAAGGAATATTTTGAATGGATTTCTCCCCCTCTAAGTGCAAAATGGATTGATCTGAATCATCTTCTAGATTGACCATAGGGAGTCAAGTAATGAAGTGCGTTGATCACTTAGCTTATTTCGAGTCTCATCATCCGTTGTAGGTCGGTGTCTGACGAAATCTCAGAAAGCTCATTTGGCTTTTGCTGATCAATATCATGTGTGGTTTAGGCGAGATATGCGTCTCTTAACTAAAAACTTGGTATACTGCGTAGCAGTTCTCTCTGTTTTAACCTATGGATACGAAATATGAGTTCTGAAAATAAAAGATATGCATAGGCTTTGAGTCTTTGATCATAAATGTTTTCGAAGTATCACTGATATTTCATGGAACAACTGAGTTATCAATGTTAATTTTAGACACAGTACTATGGAAAAATGGAAAGTCAATCGTATACATCATTACCAAGGTTAATTTTGATAATTTCAAATATATATTACAAATATATATAACTCATTTTATGGAAAGTCAATCGGTTAGGTTGTGAACCTCCATCGACTATGATAGTTGGGCCATGTATTACATATGCCCAACTAGTATCTGTTTCGTCGTACGATGTTAACTGGAGTAGGATTAGGATGGAAGAAAAGAACTGGACAGTCAATCATAACATACCATCAATTCATGAAGCCCTTAACTGTTGGTCTGATCCATTTTGGCTGGTTCAGACAACCTGGTTGGGGCAAGCGTGATAATCACGATCAGTGGCTAGGAGACAGTGGGTAACATGACTTCGAATCGGTCACAAGGGCATAAGTGTATTCACTTTTTTTCTTCTTATATATCTTAAGTTCCTATTATTCTTCCACATACACCCTTGGTTTGTTCCTTCCTGTTGTATTATATTACAGTGTCAATCTTGTAAATGTGATGTCTCGTCATGCTAAGTGGCAACATGGATCGATGCACATATATGCCAGGTTCTACGCTACCCATAACTGATTGATTCCTAAAGAATAGTGAATTATGTTATCGAGATGTGTGCTTGACAGTTACCTAGTAATTAGAATATTTTACCCACTCGTTTACTTGCAAGTGTTATTGAAGTTAGACTGTTGCGGGCGTGTAGAATTCAGGATTTATCGGCTGGATGTACCTGCACTCTAGTTTTGATGTTCACATCGAAACTCAGCATCAGTCCATTCGTGCCAAACACCACTGTCTTCTGCACTCAGCTACTTTTGAATTACCTTTGCAAGGTTTAGTTTTAGTTCTATCAAGCTTTGATTTGAGTTATCGTGTTGTGTCATTAGTCATCGCTTGACTAGTGTGTTTCAAAAGTTGAACATGTAAATTTGTACATGGTAGACGAAATGGGGATAAATTACGTAATGTTTGTTTGTTACGTCTTTGGTAAGTTGCTAGAAGTGGGATCAAAGTCGCGCGTTTCGCCTTATTTGGGACTCGTCAGCCATTTGTACATGCATCTCAGTTCCAAACACCAGGTTCGACGAAACACGTGTACTGTTTTCCAGTACCTATCATATACAAAATATGATGAAGTCTTTGATTTCGCGTCATGTCGAGGTAATGTTTTCCTGTATACACTTACTGGCGACTGACCAGTTATTAATAGACATGTATTTCAACAGCGAGTATTCACAAACTCTAAATAAGTTTCTTCCTTAATGGTCCTAAGGCCTCGTTTCGTCACGATTAGTTATTTTGTACACATAATATTCAAATGTTATCTTTAGTTCAATTTAAAATCAGCTTGTTAATCGATATTCTTTGGTTTAAATATTTATTTGCTAGTTACTTTCATAATCGCATTATCACTCATTGCTGATGTGCATCCATCTACACTTGAAAAGCTAAAGGGTGAGACTGAAATATAATTTAAATGGTGTCATATTTTTTAATCGAAGAAGATATTATTGAATTGGTTTTTATCCTCTGACATCTTTTGGCTAGATTGGTTAAAGCACTCGTTTCTATAGGTCCTACCATGCGAAACAGGTCGGTTAGAATGTAAGTAAGCTTACAAGTATCAGACCTAAGGTCTGAGGATTAAGTCGTACCGCCAACTGTGTAGGAGTTTCATGGTAATAAGTTCTTATATAAATAGCATTTCCAGCATCTTGCATCCTCACTTTTGGCTACGGTTTGATGTATTCCTGTTGACTGGATTGATTATCTTCATAATATTCAGCAAACTGTAATCATTGTAAGACTGGAGTGAGCTGCCTTCCAGTTATTAGATTCAATAATGCTGATAGTCTATTAGTTGGTTAGTTACACGATATCAGTCTTTAATAAATTTCATACCGTTTTCCACGTTTTTGTAAATGTTATTGGTTTTTTTTTTTTACATTTTGTGGATTTATTTTCCTTTTATTCAGCACTATTTAACAATGGCCACTAATTCACCTCAGGTTGTTCTCATGTCTTATGAAATGTTTTTACAACACACAAGTGAAGTGTACACAATATCTGACTTAGATATGGTTGTATGTGATGAGGGACATAGACTAAAAAATTCGAATATCAACACAACTATGGTAAGTTGCTTCAATTTTTGTTCGTTAGTATATCTAATGTGAATGATATACTATTTTAAAAATTTATGAGTACTACCAATTTTGGAATGAACTATCTAGATAAGTATGATTAAAATTGAATAGTGGTTGTCAAGCAGAATCGTGGACGTGGGTTTTGTCCTCCATGTATTAATCGCTATTCAACTTCATTCATAATGCATTGCTGTGTCTCATAGCTTTTAATGGTGCTTCTTAGCTGATATCCAGCTGATGACAGAAAACCATTTTCAAACCATACAAATCTCTTCACAATATACTTTAGTTGAGGATATACCTCACTGAAAATGTGTTTCATCAATAGTAGACATAAGCCAGTATCAAAGCATCCATCACTGTGAGGACTAAGGAATATCTAGAATTTTAGCGCCTCACAGAATACTTTTCCAACCTGAATATAGTCAGTCACAAGCAACATAGAGCCAGGCTAGCTCAGGTTGTCATACCACATTAACACGATGAGTTCAAGTTAATACGATTGATATCGGAATATTGTTCAGCAGGGACAGGTGAAAATGTATCTAGGAAAGGATAATGCGATACTTAATCTAGAAGAATATGAAAGGATAAATACATCTGTCTCACTATGACTGATTCCAGACCACTTCTTACTAATGTCTCCAACGTAATTCATTGGTAATTATGAGTTTGAACCAAAGAAACTTGTAAAGCTTTGGTTATTCATACATAAAATAATTAATTTATCAACATTCTGAGTTGTTACTATTGAACTTTCTTCATAGTTCACAATCGGGGGTTGAATTAATCAGTATCATCACTATATAGGCTTTTCGAACGAATACCACGATATTGTCTGTGTTCACATCCATTTTCCTTTCATAATGACCATTGATCATTCGTTTCATTTGAGATTCATCAACAATGTTGTTTCTTGTGTTTCTCGTATTCCAACAGTAATTAATATTTTTTCAACATCTCTTATCATATGGCGGTATTTCTAAAGGACATTCAACTTATTCATTAGGCGCTTTTCGTAGAATATCAAGTGACTACCACAAGATGAGTCACGAGAAGCCATTTTTTATAAGCTAGCGCTACCACAGCTCTACGTTTTCTAAAATTCATAAGTTTTCATATTTTATGTCATCAACCGAAGTTTATTTAGTATATTTTAGTACAATATTTGTTTTAATTTTTCATAATTTAGGCACTTTGCCAATTGCAGTGCATGTAGACGTCTATTGTTAACTGGAACTCCATTACAAAATCATTTAGATGAATTGTGGTCATTGGCAAATTTCTGTGTACCAGGACGTTTAACTTCGAGTTTAGAAGAATTTCGTCGTCAATTTGTTATTCCCATTACTGAATAGTCGTAAAGTACAGAATGAAAAGTGCAATAACCACAATGCTATTAATGATGATGACGACGGTGATTATAATTTTTGGAATCATACAGACTCGGAGAATAGTGATGATTTGGAAAGTCCATCAGCTAAGTTATTTCGACTATTAAATAGTTTCTTTTTAAGACGTACATCTGATGTAATTGCTCCAAAGCTAACTGATAAAAGTAGGTTTTTATTTTTATTTCTACTTTTGATTTGAGTTTATCCTGTATTTGTACAAATCCGCTAAATTCTTCCAAATTTCTGTTTGAGTTGTTGGATTTTGTCTAATATATCCTTCAGTTAGACAGTTACTGAATATTGAGTATGGCCTCCATCGATGACTGATTAATGTAATAACGTTAAACAATAGCCAGCTATTTTTGTAACGTTTTATCAGTCTACTATGATATCTAGTCCCAGCTGACAAGAGTGCGTGGAGTCAGGCTAGCCAGGCTATTTCACATAATCTTTTAAATATATACATAAGTGTCCAGACTGCACAGTAGCACAATTGGAATAATAGCGAAAATATGTCACAAATGTATTGAGGATAGGAAATCAGGATAGCGGGTACATAAATAATTAGTTACAGCTCATGGACCTAAAATGATAAAATAACTGTTAATAGTTTAATAATACAGTTTAGAATGAGAGGAATGTGATTGATAATAGTCTAAACAAAATTCTTAGTGAATATATAATCAGATTGTCTTTAGAAAGTATAGTTCACTAATTTCTTAACTCGATGTTTTATAACTGTATCTTATCATGAAACTTTGATTTAGGTGTCATCACAGAAAAGTAAAGCTTAAACATGCGTTTTTCAACAGTATTGAGTTTTTTTTTTAATTAGCTTATTATTAAGCACGGATTCATGTACTTTACTTTGAGTTACACTAATTGTGATGACTAGCATGAAAGAATTTTTTAACGAACCACTTATTTGAATTCTCTTTACCTTGTCTATTGAAGTTACTATTTTCCCTGGTTTATGTACTTATCTGTTTATAATATTTCATAAAGGATTGCTATGTTCTTTTGTTGGCTAGTCAATGTTATTATGCTTTTGTAAGATATTGGCTTTATAAAGTGTTGACGTTCTATTAATTGACACAGTATTCTTTTTCAATGTAAAGTAACTTGGGATTGTGTAGACTATCTTTTGGGGTAAGTGATTTAAAGTAGTCAGCAAGAAATTCTTTTCGACTTAGGTTGTTTACTAACTAGTACTCGTTGATAGCAAGTCGTATCTATACTCGTAAGAGAACTGATGGTCCATATGAGATTTAAATCAACGTCAATCGGTTTCACAAACTGCGACCGTCAGCTTTGTGAAAGTTGCGTGGTTCGTGTTATAGTGCTATATGGCGCATCGATTTCCCGAAGAAGTGCTCGTTTGCCAACTAAAGTATAAGTATACTGCTCAGAAGTTTCATCTTCTCTACTGAATGGCTTGGAAACGTAGCCATTAAGAGTAGGTGGTATTTATGGGTTATTGGTATTTGATAATATTTGTCTTCGCTCGTTGTTTTTTGGGACCACTGAGCAAGTAATGATGAGATTAGACATAGAATATAATGTAAAGATGATAAATCAGTTGATACGATTGTGAATCTTCATGGACTGAGGTGATTGGAACATGTACTACGCATACCCGACAACCTCCTACCTCTGTTCTCATTATTCACTGACGTTGTAGGACGACAGGAAGAAAGCTGGTGGTAGCCGAGCTAATACATGTCATCAATCCATGAAGTCACTGACTGTTGGTCTGGGCTGTGTTAGTAAATGCAAACTACTTGGTTGAAGTCTGCGCAACTGTTATAACTAATGTATACAGATATGCTTCAGAATCCGTCACAATGACGCACGTGCATTCACTCTTTGTCCTCTTTTACAATATGATCTAAAATTTGTTTTTTTGCCTTTCTTTCCACTGGCTAATTATCTTTCTTTGAATCATATTTTCAGTGTTCATTCTTATTTGTTTTTACTACGACTGACGTGATTACTACTTCCATTAAATTAGTTTTCATCTTGCTGTCCTGTTCAGTCGTATGTGGGGAAACTTGAATCGATGTACGTATGTACTTGGTTGTGCGTTGTATATAACTAACTGAATCCACTTAATTCATCAAACGAATAAATTTTTACCTTCAACAGTTTGCTTCTTTGCCTTTTTTTTCATTGTATTTTAATTTATATAGCTGAACATATTTTATTTTGTCGTCCAAGTAAATTACAAACTGATTTAACTCATATACTTACACAATGGATGAATAATGAATTACATTTAAATCGAAGTGAATCATTAAATTTATTAAAAAATGATGATTATACTGAAGATTTTGTTGAATCTATGGAAGAAGTGTTATCATCACCGTCTAAACATCATAATTCTATATTACCTATTATAACCGCCTTTCGAAAATTGCACAATCATCCGTATCTGTTAAGAAATTATTTGTTACAATCGGATTCAACACAATATCAATCAGTTGGTCATGTAAGGAGTTATTACTTTTTTTCCCAATAAGAAACTAGAGTATCGAATGGTTATGCATTTAGGTTTTTTTTTCAATCTTGATTTTGACTGTTTGTCGGTTGCGGTTAATTAAGCCCTGGTTATAGTGTTGTAGTAATTAAAAAGTTCCTTATCCAAATGTATTTGGTTACAGGTTTACAATCCACTTAGATATATTTATCCAGGCGATATCTATAACTTTATTATCTTTTCGTTTACTGGATGCTTATGTACTGATTTGCTTTTTCCATTTGCTTAAGTAAACTATTGTTTTAATGTCATTACCCAGTATTTTGTAGAGATGTCATGTGTCAAACTAAATAGTTATCCTAGTCTTAAGTTCTTTATCTCATCATAGTCACTTAGTAGAAGTTCCAGTGATTCATCTCAGACCTGTTCACAGATGTGTACCCAGCTTTTTCGACAAAAGACCTGGGTTGTATTTCATATGTAGTTAAGTGAGTGCTCACTCCTTAAGAGTTACAGACATAGACAAAAGGAATGTCCTGTACATTCTCCTTTTCACATGTTTACCGGATCATGTAACTTTGTATAGAAAACCATCTTCACATTTAACAAATTCACAACTGCATGAAGTCAGTTGTTATTAATTAGCACTCTAAAACATTCCAGTAAATTTCAGTATCTTCCCAATATAAATAACAGCTAACAATCATACATCAAAAGTTTGTCTCATCTAATACTTTAAGGCGCGACTTTTTTAAATTTCGGAAATTTGAGAAGACATCACTATTCAACCAATAATCTCTTATATATATTGTAATAGATTCCCATTCAAATTCTTAACATCTGAGGTGTTTCTAGCACGAAGACTGGATTTACGCGAACGAAACAGATTGGTCACTAATACATAGTTATGCCTTAGCCGGTGTAACTATCTCAATTCACAAGAATTGAGATAATAATTCTGAGAAATTCGACATTTCGGGAAGTCAAAGTTGTTTTACTGCAACTGTGTTATTATAATGACGAAAGTGATCTTTCAAACAGATCATAAATAGTTATATTTAAGTTGGATTATGACTGGCAAGTGGAATCCAGGACGCGCGTTTCGTCCTATTTGGGACTCGTCGGCTGGATGTACCTGCATCCCAATGTTGATGTTCACACTGGGATTCGAACTCAGTCCGCTTCGTGTCAAACGCCACCGCGTTCACCACTAGGCTACTGTGTCCAGACAGTCACACTTGTGCAGCGGGTACATATGTAATTCAGGATAGGCTTGTATCTTCCTGTTGATCTGTAATGGTCAGATCATAAATAGATTAAAGTGACAGCAATTAAACAGGTTACAGCAAAGATCATTTTACAAATGTGGATCGAATGTTACAAACATATCAGCAATACAATAAAATTGTAATTTATCTATCATACTATTCTCTAATAATTGATTCTCCGATTTTATAATTAAGTAAGCATTTCAACTAAGCTATCGGTGTTAACTGGATTTTAGGTTCTTATAGGTAACCTGTTGAAATTACTATAATTTACATGCTTATCTTTTTCGATTTTGTAACATTTTGTAGATTTCTATTTTAATATTATCATTTTACTCGTTATTTCATTAATGCATTGCAATTTTTATATGCGGTATGATCGAATACTCCCAGTAACGGATGACAGAAACAATGGACATAACTAAAGTTTTTGTTTCTCTTTTATCCGTAATTAATGAAAGTTCATATCTTCCCTAGAATTAACTAAGGACAACTGATTCAACAAACAAATATTGAATATAAATATGATTGTTATACCTTTTAAAGTAGGACTAAATAAATGACTCATTAAAGCATCAACAGCCTAATGAAGGATAAACCTCGTGAAAAATGAGGAATTTAATAACGTATTTGATTTTAAGCGGTAAAAATAGTTAGCAAGTAGTATGTATGCTCTTTTATAGATGCAGTTCTGTCAATTGCATTAGTGTATTGAACGGTGGTTTAGTGATTAAGACGCTTGATTTTCGAGTTGAAATCCCATCCCACCTACTTTGGTGTGGGCAGTTGATTTTTTATTTGCTAATCTTTACACATTGTGGCTCAAAGTAAAGTACACGTGCTATGCCGAACACCTGAAGAAGATTGATTACCTTCGAGAGCTATGTATCTGTAGACTATTTCATTATTTCTGGTTGTATACAATGTGTACATTTTATTCTTATTATTATTAAGTTACCCTTGCCCTATACTCCCGTTTAACGCATTAACTGTCAGTGTATCATTTATCATTGATAAACTACGATTAATCAATTGTGTATACGTTACTCCAGTTCACATTCACTATTTATCTTGTTTTGTATGAATCCTAGTTTTTTAATTGGTTAACGGTGTGGTCTAGTTTTGTGTACATATGAAGTAATGTTTGAAATACAGTACGATTCTCTCTGGTTGGTTCATCAATCTGTATTCTCTATTTCCGGCTTAAGACTAAGTAGACATCGTGTAGACGCGCAGTGACCAGCTAAAAACTCTCATTGTCGCTCGTTAATATGACTTCGTGTGCGCAAGGTTGCATCGACCACTTGGTCATATGGATCTATCATATCAGCTCCTTCTAACGGTATAAGAACATATCTATTACCAGTAATTGTACTACTGCGAGTGTGTGCAGCCATCGTCATGATATTTATGCTTTCAAATATTTGTTGAGAGTGAAATCAATTAAGTTTTACCCTTTCATCATTTTTTTTTCTCAACTAGCTCCCTGAAAAATTGACGGCTGATTTATTACGTTTACTAAATTCTGATCATTCAGTAGTTGCACAAGGTCTTTGTCATACAAATCTAAATGAATTTATTCAATTATCAGGAAAATTCAATGTTCTTTATATCATGTTAAAACGATTATTTAACAAACAGCAATCATCATCTACACCAAATGATACAGTGAATTTTCAGAAAAAACCTCGATTATCAAATGGTGGCAGTAAAAATCTACATACCAACGATCGTCTTGTATTAGTTTCCAATTTTACTCAAGTAAGTAGTACGTTTGACTATTACAGACGTAATAAAGAAACTACTACAAATTTAACAGAATAAAGTGAATTCGTTTATTTCACGGTTTCTTTTCAGTTGCTTCGCAGTTGTTATATATACACGTGATGGACGAATTATTTTTGTTGCTGTACTATACACGATACGATAACTTAAAGCTCGTCCCATCCGGGTTTTAGTCTTTACTCAGACGCAAATCTGACTGATTAATCAAGAATCAGATAGCAGTTAGACACAAAGGATAAATTACAATATCGAGTGACAAATCGCATGTACCGAACGAAAAGATAAATAAATAAGCCACCTATTTGCCTACGCTTTCACTAACCAGTCACAGCATGCTTAGCCTATTTGTATCACAATCTTGAAAGAATAATGATTATTTATTAAAAAAAAACGTTTTACATACTTTACATCTTGTCAGTTACGAGTTAGAAGAGCTGCAATTATAAACAAATTAGATTGAATTAAAATGGTTTTGCTGAGATTGATATTAAGTTTAATTGATTGAATCTGTCACAGATTGATGTTTGTAGAGTACCACTGGGAACTAAAAGGCAGTGGACATCTGTTTCGTCCTAGTATGTGACTCTTCAGCAGTGCGCATCCTTGGTTCCATTAACGTAATCAGACGCAGGACCCCCAGGTTGGCGAACGCCCAACACAATACGCCACTGAGACGGCGTCCAATGATAGAATTCTCACTTCCATCAATTTGTGATATAGTGCGACGATCATTCATTGTCACCGGTGATTACTCTCTCATTACCGATAAGTTTGAAATCCACCAGTCACGGGATCGAGGGTTCTTACTACTGAGGAGTTTCATATTAGGACAAGAGAACTATCCCTGGTTTTCAATCGCACTTTTCTAACACCAATCTGTAACAAATCCAATCATTTTATTTAAAATATTGTTCAAACGGTTGAATATTTACATATTAACGAATGTTAAGATTCTTGAAGAATTAGAAACGCGTAGAGACAAGTTTTATTGGATAATAAAAATCCACGTCAACATTTACAGAAGGGCAGTTATAAAATCGAAAGATTAGTAGAGTAAAATTGAGTAAAGTCGAAAATCGATGTAAGAATAAAATAGACAATTGATTATGGGAGGCATTAATTAGAGTGCTACAAAATCATAGGCAAGAACTTGCAGTCAGTCAATCAGTCATGCACAACGTAGAACTTAGATAACATACTCCTCGATGCAAGTTGCTACACAACATTATCACGACGAAATGAAATCAGCAAGATTAAGTACTACAAAACATTACAGCAGGAGGGAATGGAACAAAGTGTATAAAAATATATGGTACTTATGATCTAAAAGTAAATATATGTGAATATAGTTGTGCTAGTGTTTCCGATTCTCAGTCACCTAATGTCATTTTGTATCTTTAGTCACTGATTACGGTTATCACTTGGCAGATTCCAACCACGTTGTCTACATTTACAGACATGGCCCAGACTAACAGTTGGCGACATCATTAACTAATGCCACGTCTTGGATTATTTGCCCTTAGTTTTTTTTTCTATCTTACTAGTATAACATCGTGTGACGAGGTAAACGGTGATTGGACATACGTACTACATGTTTCAGCCATCTTAATCAATGAGCGTTATTTGCATCGACTGATTTACTGTCTTTTACTTTACTGAATTCTTAACGCTAATGTTGCTTACTCGATCATACTATGACAACTGCATTCATTTAAAAGGGACTTGTTTGATTCCAATGTTTTGACGGCGATGACTTCGGCAAAACGTGGTAAACTGTTCGTTAGTTGTGTATCAGTTCTCTCGGATGACATAAAAATATCAGTCTTGCATCCATTACCAATCAATCGACAGGTAATGATATTGTTGCAGTGGTGTGTGCACGATAAATTGTTTACTATATCTTCAGTTGTCTACCTACATATCATTATCTTCTTCATTCCAAGTTGGTGCTGTAATGTCTTCTTATTTTCAAAACATTGTGCATATTCCTTATTTTCCTCTCCACCAACTGTCCACTGTTTTCACTTTGCACGACTTTTCGTTAAGCACTGATTACGTAATATCTTACAAGTAGTATCCACCACAATAGCTTACTTACTTACACCCATTACTCTCACAGAAAAGCATAGGCCACTCACCACTATTCTCTGTTAAATTCTCTCCTGAGTAATCCTTTCCAACTGTTTCCAGTTGCTGTTCATCCTTTTAATATCTGCTTCCAATTCTCAACGCAATGTGTACTTTGACCTTTCTCTTTTCCGTTTCCCAACATAATTCCAAGTTAATGCTTGTCTCGTGATGCAGTCTGATGGTTTCCGCAATGTATGTCCTATTCATTTCTATCGTTGTTTCCTGATTTCTTCTTCGACTGAAAGTCGGTTTGTTCTCTCCCATAGTAGGCTGTTGTTGATGGTTTCCGGCCAACGGACATTCAGTATCTTGCGTAGACATTTATTTATAAATACCTATACCCTCCTGAAGATGTTTGAAGTAGTTCTTCCCGTTTCTACTTCATACAGAAGAACTGTCTTGACATTCGAATTGAAGAGTCTGACTGTGAGGTTGGTTGACAGTTGTTTGAAGTCCTATATATTCTTCAACTGTTGGAAGGGTGCTTTTTCTTTGCAAATGCTTACCTTTACATCTGCATCAGATCCTCCTTGTTCATGATGATGCTTCCCAGGTACGTGAAGGTATCCACTTCTTTCAGAGCTTCTCCATCAAGTTCAATTGGGTTATTGCTTCTTGTGTTGTATTTGAGGATCATGCTCTTTCCCTTATGTATTTTTGCGCCTACTGATGCTGAGGTTTCTGCTACGTTGGTTGTCTTTACTAGTATTTGTTGGTGTGTATGGGCTAGAAGAGATAGATCATCCGCGAAGTCCAAATCATCAAGTAGCATCCTACTTGTTCATTGAATTCCGTAAATCCCCCTAGATGTGAAGGTTTTCATGATCCAATCAACCACTAAAAGGAAGAAAAAAGGCGAGAGGTAGCCTTGTCTAACATCTGTCCTCATTGGGAATGCATCTGTCGTCTGTCCTCTATGTAAGATTTTGCACTATAGTACTTCGTAAGTATTCTTCTTTCAGTAGATCTTGTAAAGCTTGAAGCCTGTTGTTGATAGCTATTTTGAGTTCCTTGAGTTTTGTCAGTATCTCAAAGAAAGACTGTATTGAATCGTTGTAATGCTGTAACTCCAGTTGTCCATTGCTTCTTTGGCTTCAGTTTCATTTTTGCAACCACCAGGTGGTGATCCTAAGCTATGTCAGCTCCTCTCCTGGTTTTCACATCTTCCATTGATCTTCTGAATTATTCATTGATGCATATATGATCGATTTGATTTTTTGTAGTGTGATTCGGTGATACCCATGTAACCTTGTGTATGCGTTTGTGGGGGAATATTGTACCACCTATAACCATTTTGTTGAAAGCACATAGATTTGCAAATCTTTCACCATTCTCATTTCTTTCTCCAAGTCCCTGTCATCCTATAATGTCTTCATATCCGGTGCTGTCCATTCTGACTTTGGCGTTTGGGTTCCCAAGCAGGATTATCAGATCCTTTCTTGAACACTTCGCTATATTTGATTGCAACCTATCATAAAATTGATCTTTGTACTTGTCGTTGCTGTCGTTAGTGGGCATATAACATTGGATAATATTCATTATAATCCCCTTCATTGTTTTGAAAGATGTTTTGATGATCCTGGGTCCATGTGGTTCCCATCCTATAAATGCATTGCGCGCTTTGTTTGATAGCATCAGAACAACTCTTTGGGTGCGAGGAGCATTTTCTTCTTCGTAGCCGGAGTATAGTAGCATCTCTCCCGTAGCTAATGTTTTATGTTCAGTTGAATGGATTTCACTGATTCCGAGCACTGTCAAGTTGTATCTTTTCGTTTCTCCAGCTATTTTATCGGTCTTCCCTATCTCCCACGTTGTCCGAACATTCCATGTACCTATAAGAATTTAGGCTCTGGTTGTTAGAAGGAGCATCGACCTCATGACTTCCGAAGAATCTCGTCTTTCATGAAGAAGCGTCATAAACATTCCTTCCACTCCCAGGGCAGAGTTTAAATGGTTTAGTTTGTTTAATCTGGTTGGCGTTTTTTTTAGTAAGCTTATGTGTTTCGGGATAGTAATGCTAACCCCATGCCTAACCCTCCTCCTTTTCCTGGGCTTGGGACCGGCAGTAACCCTAGAAGAGCTACAGGCGGAGTTTCCACAATAGCACATAGTGTAAAATCATGGTGAGTGATTTTTAAATATTGATTATGCTTCCTAGATTTTAACTTAAAAGAAATGAATCTAAAAAATAAATAAATTTACTTTAGTTTTCTAACTTTGCCATCTTTTATTCAAATATTACATACTATAGTACATATTTTTCATTGTCAAGTTATTTTACTTTATCAACAATCAACAACTATTATATCTCAGTAGTAATCAAATGGATAGCATTACTGTTTTACGATATTAAATGCAAGTAATCTTGTTTGATATTTCTCCACCTAGTGTCACTTAGCGATAAAACTTGGTTTCCTACAATTTTCCTGGTATAAAAACTGTTCTTTTTGATGTGTCTAGTCTAAATAAACTAAAAGGTCGTGTAGTGAAAACGGACAATATGTGAATTTTTGATTTTAACATGTACGATAACTTTGTACATGGTGTTATCATACTATTGTACATTTATTATTTGGTTCTGTATCTATCTGTTGAATATTTTATTTAAGATTACGTGTATTAGCGTTTTCTAGTTTCGGATATTGTGTTAGGTCGGACCACAAAGAAGCGTAACAAACTTTCAGAACTGTGTTTGAGAACACTATTTCATTTATTCGAACTGTCTGTAATGTAAACATTTTGTTTCTCATATTGTTACGCTCCGCTTGCCCTATTCTCCCATTTAGCATAATTACTGTTATTATATTGTCTCTTGTTATGGACTACAGTCAATTAGTTGTGTACAAGTTGTTCCTATTCACTACCACTATTTCCCTCGTTCTGTATTCATGTTAATTTTCTAATTGGTTTGCTGCGGTCTGATTTTATGTATATATAAAAGAATGCTTGAAATATAGATTCGATTCTGTCTGGCTGACCTATTGGCTCGCATTCTTCTTATTTCGGCTTGGGACTCAGTGGGCACAGGGCAGACGCGCAATAACCAACTAGGCACAAGTGATTTGCACTCGGCCAACCCCACTCACCCCCCAATTTTCTCTCGTCATAACATATTAGAGCACCGTTCATTGTATTAATTTATTAATAGGTAAAATTTCCTCTTGAACGTTTGTAGTTCCTCTAAAGTAATTTTATGATTGTTTCACTTCTAGTCATATATATTGATGTTAGTTGGAGAGTGGTGCGATTTCCTATCGGGCTCTACGTTGGTCTATGAATAACTAACATTTCTCTAAGATTGTTTCATTTTGGCAGCACTCTGTTTGGATTATACATTTGTAATAAGAAGTTAATATGAATACATTAATTTCTTTTCTTTATTTTGTTGTCATATTCTAGACCCTTGATCTTTTGGAAAAGTTATGTAACCTAGTCACTGGGCATTCATCTCTTCGATTAGATGGTCAAACAACTAATAAAAAACGAGCTGAAATTGTCCAAAGAATTAATGACCCGAAATCTCACGACCGTAAATCATTTGAAGATTTTTTTATTTCCTTTGTTTGATTATGAACCATAAACGATTGAGAGATATTTCCTAATGTTATTGAGATTTATACTTTCTAGATAGCTCTATGATTGGTCCATTTAGTATTCCAACTATATTAATTCCCAAGTGATTGAATATAAAAGACGAGCACTCAGATAAAGCTTGATATTCCAAGAAGTCTGATTTGTAATACACCTCTGTAATAATTATGACTGGAGAGCTTGTAATAATCTCAAACTAGTTGGATAAGTGAGTGATGATACAATGCGAAAGTCCGTTGCGGCGATATGATTAAGTGTTCTGGGATATTACTTCCTGTTTAGAACTATAATTTTTTTACCGAAGAAAGAAATGAGATCATTTGAGAGCCTCCTATCAATTTTGTGCAGAGTAATTTGGTTACATTTTTATTATTAAGATCACACATATCATGTTCAACAGTACCAAGTTTACGCAGTAGTATTCTGACCTTCATGGCATCATCAAGTCAGTCAATGTCGATGCTAAATTCATCTTTATATTGCTTTAATCAAGATTCAAATTTGATACCAGGAAAGTTATCAAAATGAAATTTATGTATGAAATAAATAATTGAGTCAATGTGAAATTTACATAACTCATGAGTATTTTATTTATAAACCAATTTATTGTGTTAAAGCTTCTAGTCTCCTAATTGAAATTGTTCAAATTTTTTCTCTTGGTATTCACTTTGTTCATGGGTGACATTTTTATAGCTTCACCTCGACTTTACTAATAAATATTGTAATTGAGCCCGGACTATTTTATGCTAACGGCATACTACTTTTCCCAGTGTAACTAAACTTGCTGCTGAAACCAGTCAGAATGAAGTTGATACTTTCAAGGTCGCGTCCGTATATTGATCGAAAATGCTTACTTTGGACCGTTTGATTGCCATTTTTAATGAAGATATTATTCTTAATGGTCTACAAAATCTTGGGCTGGTTGGTACGGCGTTTCGATGTGTTTTCGAAGTCAGCGTAACTGTTACATGATTTTCAACTGCTCGGAATGGGGTCGTTTTGTGGTGTAATTCATGCTGAAAATAGAAATCAATCGGGACTTGGAGCTTTTTTACTCGTTCTAGTTTGACTTTTGCGACAAATATGCATACTAGTTGTATTGTTTTTAATGAAGATGCCAGTTATTTTGTCATCTACTCTAAAGGATATCAGTAAAGTTTCAGGCATGCAGCGGTATCAATATTTCCGAGATGTTTGCTCGGAAATGGTGCTTAGGTTACATTTATCTCTTGGAGACGTTGGGAAGGTTGTTGAAGTAGATGAAGCAGCCATCCGTAAATGAAAATATAACAGAGGAAGGAACATGGAAACGGAATGTGTTAATATAACAATCAGGCTTTTAGGATTTATGATAGGGCAACAGGACATGTGTTACGTATGCCTGACCACCGTCTGCCTCGACGAGCAATGTTGTCTTGTGTGGGACTAGGCTGGAAAAAAGCTAGGGGTGGCCAAAGGAAAACATGGTACCAATCCATGAAGTGATTGACAACTGGGCTGAGCCATGTTAATAGATGCAGACTACCTGGTTGGGGCCCGCGCGATGATTGTAACAAATGTTTAGAGACTTTAGGTGATATTGCTCAAAATCGTTCGGAATGGCGCAGGTGCATTCACTACTTGTCTTTCTCCAAATTCTAAGTTTTTGAGCTTATCATAATTTTTTTCTTTACTGAATCACATTTTTTTTAGTTTCAATCTTATCTCTGATCTCCATACCTTTCCATTAGTACTTACTCTGTTACTACCTTCCCTTCTCTGGGATTTGGTTCGACAATTTAATCTCTATCTGCTAATTGAGGTATGGCAACTTGAACTGATGTACGCATGTACCAGGTTCTACGTTGTAACTGACTGATGACTTAAAAATAAATGAACACATTTTTAACCGAAATTAGTTTATTAGTTATGTATTATATCCTCTTGAAATTTTCCTTGTCTTCTGGCAGTTGTTAATAGTATTTAAATATTTTTTTTTCGCAACTGCTTTCTCATGGACTAACAAAAAGTTTTTAAGGGCATTCGTAGTCATTTAAATCCTTCAGTAAAATTTAGTTTCACGCATACTAACTTCGTAAATTTCACACTGACTCAGTTATTAGCTCCATCCATATATTTTATTTTGATAGTCTTGTCGATATCATATTTGAATTTTGATTCAAGCGATATGAAGATGCATTTAACATTGACCTTGACTGATTCGATGACACCGTGAAGGTCAGAATACTTCTATGTAAACTTTGTACTTGTGAGAACGAATGTTACAGTAACTTCATTCTTCCAGTAACTTTATGAGGTTTTCGATCCAACCGTTGAAGCTCTTTTCCAAATTTTCGGTGAGCAGTTGTAATTTAGTATTTGTTACCGGTGTCTCAAGATAACGAAACCAGATTATGATGACAGTGTAGCATGCAGGTGTTGTATATAGTGAGTGCGAACACTTCAAACTATCACCAATGGCATCAATTAACTCTATTTATTATAATAGAATATAATTAATATCGAAGCAGGGTGGTGAAGGCAATCAGCTCTCATCCCCAACACTCGTTATATTAAAGATGATATTATAAACGTTTACCTTTATACTAAATGTGATCGTAAGAAAGCTACTGTAATGGATGGTAATATAGCCTCCTTACCAATATAGACATTGTATCAAGGTTTTCATATCTTTCTTCGTTATTTTTTTTACTCTACTAATTGTTCAGGTATATTATTACTGAGCTCACGTGCTGGTGGAGTTGGTTTAAATTTAATTGGTGCCAATTATCTAATTTTATTCGACATGGATTGGAACCCAGCGAATGATGCACAAGTAATACTGCTTACGTACTTTACTTCTACTTCATGCATATAATTATTGTAATTCGTATTCATCTAACAAATGAATAAAGGAAACCCACTGTATTTCATTTACTAAGTGTAGGGTTGAATCTCATGAGTCGAAGTAGTAAAGGTACTCGAACCTGTAACCTAGTGTTTGGAAATCATATATTCTAACTTTAAAACCTTTCGCTGTATATGGTTCATCAGTAATTTAGAATGCAAATTAAACTGAATAATATTTCTTTTCATCTGATCTCTCTTGATGGCTCTATAATGGACCGTATAATCAGTATCACTAAAATAATGAACAGTAAATTGACAGTATTTATACATTTAGTGCTACTCATAGAAATGATTTAACGACGATGCAGCTGAAGGTTTTAGGTGAACGGAATAGTTGTAAAGGTTGATACGTTCATTTATTACAATAGATTCTAAAAAACCAATAGGTTTTACAATGAGTAGCTGGGCAGTGGAAGGTCAGAGAAAGTTGCATACCACCAAATAATGATTATTATGATGAATGTAAGGATGAGTTAATCTGTTAATAGTTAACATTGGTAGAGTAAATGCATTAATAAGAAATGAATTGCCAATTTTTTATAGATAGTTTCTATTAGATAAAGTGCTTAAGATGAATAAAGAGATCATATAAATCTCTTGTGGACACATTAGTTCCTAAACGTAGTATATAATGAGTCAAGTTTTTCTGATTGTATTCTTGTATCTTTTATCTAATCTTCAAGGATCTAAAATAGTTATTCTCAATATATACTGATATAAACTGAATTATCAAACTGCTGTTCAGTTTGCTATCTCTCATTTTCACCACTTTGAAACTCTAAATTTAACTTCTACGAGTTGCGACGACAGGACACAGAACTTTGTGTTGCTCTAAGTTGCTGAGATTCTCAACTCCATGTCGACGAGAAAATCAGTAATAGTTGTTTTAGTTTACGCAATCAGTCACCTTGATTTACACATTTTGTACCTATTTTTCAGACTGACTATTTGGTGCTCAATATCCAGCATCAATCACTATCTTTGTTTTTAATAGGTTGTAGTTTAGTATATATAAGTCGTCTGAAGCGACTAGTGTAGATATGCATTATCAATTGAAATATTTTTCTCTACCTACACCTGTATGTCGAAACTCATTAACCAATCAAATTTAGTTTTCGTCACATTCAGATTTTACTCATCAGCATATACGTTAGGTTTTCGAAATATCTCAAGTAGACAAGTCCTTGGTCCTCAGGAGATTTAAATAATATTGAAAAAGCTTCATGTGTTTATAATTAATTTTGTGGAATTTATCTTATTTTCAGGCTATGGCTCGTATTTGGCGTCCTGGTCAGTCTAGACCGGTTAATTTATACCGGTTGGTAACATCAGGTGGTATGGAAGAGCGTATATTTCAACGGCAAGCAGCTAAGTTAGCTTTGACTAGTCAAACGTTAGTCAACACATCTGTGCATAATGGAAATCTCTTTAATTTTATTGAGAAGAAGAAGCCTGAAAAGAATACTGGTATTCTTACTCGTGATGAATTGAAAGTTTGTAGATATTAGTTAACTAGACAATTTGTTACTAATGATGTAATCAGACATTTTATCACTTAAAGTAATTGATCATTTAAGAATTAACTCTTTTTTATTGTGATACTTCTATGAAATAAATTCTCTAAAAGCTGACGACATGAGATGGCTAAATTAGATATCAACTTTCTATTCTGTTGATCGACGAAATAGGATTTTTAGATATTGATTCATGCCGCTGTGTTCTGTGAATAATCCTACTGTTTAATTTATCCTGTTGTCATACTACATCATCTAGCAATATTCTCATATAGTCATAGGTTAAATACTGTGTATTATCCTTGCTAAATAATCGTTTTTCTAAGTCATAGACCTGACATTGTTTTTACGTATTCCTGTAAATTCATTGAGACTTATGGCAATACAGTGGCTTGGGAACGTAATTAGTCGAGTTTTCTGTAGATATACTTTGTTGTTTGAAAGTCGCTCTTAGAGGTGATTGGAATTTATAGCTCAGAAGAATTGTTTTTAAATGGAGTGTTTCATTTTTTGACCTGACTTGTTTAATTGTGAAGCCCTCATTGCGTTTATCACCACCAAAACGAGTTATTATATTTAGGTGATGTTCATATAGGCTTTTTATATCAGAAGTTGTGTGCTAACGATATCTAGAAGGACATTGAAAATCTCACTAAGCTTAAATAACACAACTCCATTAATAAAACAATTCTTATCTTTATATCAATCAATTAAGTCATATGAATTGATTTCATTGGATGTATGATTTGGTCAGATTTTCATTTAATGAATACTGACATATTCTTCTTTAATCAACATCTAGACTATCTGTATGCAATTTTGTTCCCGATTAAACGTAAACATCGTCTTTTTACTGTAATCCTCTCCGTTACGGACTTGTGAGAATGTATTGATTCTGTTCAGTAACACTCCATGTTAGAATCCGTTAAAAATCCGTGAATAGCTGTTACAGAGATTGGAGGGGTAGTTAACATCGATTATATCTTTGCCCAATCATGATCAATTTGAAATTGGATAATTTCTGTATTAATTAATCATAAACATGAATAATTTCTCCAGTAATATCGTCCTTACAGAATTAAATCTTTCCTCATATCTACCGCCTATTGTTATTCTTTCAGGTTTCAGATAAGAGAATTGTAGTACTCAGAGAAGTAATGTCAGTCGCTGTTAGTCATTCTAATACAAGATAATACACGACTCACTGAAATAAAATCTAATATCGATTTGATTTAAAACTATCTGTTGTTTCTTCCATAAATCAGATGTTTGAAATATTCTTTACAAGTAAATTGATGCATGACCTTTCAACTGCTATTCTTATTTTTACTGTTACCTAAATAATATTTGAAACTGTTGTCTTACTCAGCTAAACCTGCTTTAATCTACGAATGTTGTGTTCTACCAAGTATCATTTGATGCATTTGATATGGAACTACTAGTTATTTTATAGTAGTATAAAGTGTATTACTAAATACTTGAAGAAAAATTTTGCTGTTTAAATGTATTGATTACTTTTTACATTTTACTGTTTAGGAATTATTTCTGTTACCTGATACGTCAACCAGTTCGTGGACTCATGATTTGATCCAATGTAATTGTCACCAGTCTGAAGAGAAAAGGGATTTAACTCCAAGTCCGTCTATTTCATCTTCATCTGACAATGAAGCTGCAGATCAAATT
Source organism: Schistosoma japonicum (assembly GCA_025215515.1). Taxonomy (NCBI): domain Eukaryota; kingdom Metazoa; phylum Platyhelminthes; class Trematoda; order Strigeidida; family Schistosomatidae; genus Schistosoma; species Schistosoma japonicum. The sequence continues at coordinate 38,379,841 of CM046064.1, read as the reverse complement.
GCAGTGAGCATCTCTCAAGTTGATTCACTTGAATTAGATAATAAAGAAAATATAGAAGAAAGAAGAACATTCAAACGCTCTGTGACGTTTACTAGTGAAGATGATGATGAATATTCTAATATTAGAATATTTCAATTAGGATCTACAAATCCACTTACTATAAATAATACGGAATCACAATCAATCAACATCCAAATCGATTACCTTCTTCTAAATTATCATCATCTGATTCACTTGGTTTTCTGTTGAATTGGAAACATTCTTCATCATCTGAACAAATATGTCAATTGAATGATCGACTTTTAATCACTCATCAATTCGGATCCTATGAAATCTTTATTAAATTGTGTATTTACATTAAATTCAAAAGCATCTTAAGTGGGTTTTTTTTCATTTGTATTATCTTCTATGATACCCATTAATCTGTTTATCTGCCTTTATAATTTTGAAAGGAAGTATAGTATAATTATGTCTATTCTCTATAGTATATAGGGGATGAGTTTGAATCAGTCAACGATAATTCAGAAGATCTGGAGTCCTATCAGGTACAACTTATGATAATACTTCTAAAAGTATAAAATGAACTCATTTTTGAACATCAAAGTAAAGATCATATTGCGAAACGTATTGATTCTATGTTCTTCCTAAGCAAACTATAGTACAACACATGAATTAGCCGGTATGCCTAAATCGAAAAACCTTAAACCTAAACTAATCAAAATTCTTGCCTTACCCTATCTCTAATCTTAACTCTAACAGAATTTGTTTAATGTTTCATAAAAGACTATTTGGATCTCTGCAAAAGATGTTTGAATGTGAAAATGTTAGTTAGAGCTAAGTGCAGGAATGAAGATGTTGTTATTTTCTAATTTACTGTTATAAAAGTGTAGAAGTCCTTATTCATAATCTAAAATCTCTATATTCGTACCAACAAAATACTCCTTCGAAGTTATCGAATTCTGATTCGATAACCGCAGCTATAAATTAACCGGTCTGACTTGCTCATTAGTATATTCAGATTTGTATGATTTATGCTAGTTGGCTAAAATGATTGTTTGCTGCGGATAGTCGAAATCACTCAAGCTCGTATTTGTTGCATATTTTGACCGTAACCCATATCCTTAGGAAATAATTTTCTTATTGTATGTAGTCTTTATTGTGCCCTTCGCCTCATTTACAGCCCTCAGGTTGTACCCATATTCCACCAGTTAAAAGGTAGTTATACCAGGTCAATGAAACGCCTACTTTTTGCACTTAAAAGAATATATTGATACATATGAACACATTATTTGGACTATATTCTGTCAACACATTTTGATTAGTTTAATTTACGTAAATGACTTATAATTTTATAGTAAACAATCTAGCGATTTCACTCATTCATTGAATTCTTGATCAGTATAACGTACAAATACATTGACACACACACACCTTTAATTTTAGCATTTCTGAACAGTCAGTATTTGAATATGCATACTTGTAAACTATTACTGTATTTCGAGATTCTAATCATGATGCATCTATGACTACGGGGACTGGTCGGTTTCAGTCCATAACAAATCTACGGGAAGGTACAAATATCCTCAAATTATACATACATACCTATGTAATTGTTTGAATTCAGTAGACTAGTGGTGAACGCAGTGGCGCTTGACACTAAACAAACTAAGTTCCAGTCCCAGTATTAACAACAACACTGGGATGTAGGTACATTTAACTGACGAGACCCTAAATAGGATGAAAATGCAGTCTGAGTAACTCGATTTACCAACTATAATTTAATCTCATTCATACTTATAAACCACCGGTGTACCAAGGCATTCCTCAGAATGCATATTCGGTAACAGAGACTATTCGATTTCAGTCCATAACTAGTCAACTGAGGAGATTCAAACATTTGAATATATTTGGACAACCACATAGGATTAAGTCTTTAGAATTTATGAGACAGTCTTCATAGCATGACGTATCTACGATGATGATGCATCCTCTTCAATTGGAATTTACATCATCTAGTACTATTGCCAAAGTTGCTATTACTGTCTAGCCACGAAGATTTTTGTTTACATTCTAACTTGATCAATTTCATTCCATCAGTATTACAGACTAGTAGTAGGATATTGCCTACTACTCAGTGGTCAATCAGTGTAGATTCAGGAATTAATTGAGATGAACTATTTTAGTCCACTAAAATGATTACACTTTGATTTTCCTATTTCAGTCAACTATTTTAAGGAGAATTAGGTTTAATATAATACATTCGGAGATCTTTTCAGATTTGAACAGTAAATTATCATGGTTTGCTGAGTAAGATGAATTCATCCTGTTTCATGTCTTCCTATCAACTACAGAGCCTAAAATTACAATGATGAAAAACAGGAATTTATTGTACTTCAATTAGCATACTTAAGCTGGATATTTAAAATAGAACTAAAAATCATGTAGAGTTGTTAGGCATTCCAGTGTCGACATGGAAATTAAAGGTACAATCCTAAGTTACTTGTTAAACTTCATATAAATTATTCGGTACCTCAAAGTTTCACTCATAATATACCGCAGAAGTAATGTGTTTCGCACTGATAAGACTGATTCAATCGGTTCGTAATATTAATCATAATTGGCTTAAATACGTTAACTCAAATCTACAATTGATTAAGGCTGATTTATTTTTCATGACTTCTTGAAATGCTCTTTATTTCTTCTTACTGTGTTAATCTTAAGCAGCATTGTATTTTGATATTTTCCATGTTGGTCGTACTCTGCATATGTCATTATTTCTTATCCATTGTGTGAAACAGCAGAGGAAGTATCTATTTCACACATCTTTTCCGACTTATAAATTTGCATAAACAATGAATGTAGCAGGATAATAACATGGATTCATTGCATTTCGAGGTTTCACTTGTAGTGCTACTACTTTACAACCGACAATTGTATCTGTGCATATTTTACATGTTCATGATGAGATTTATGGTAGGAAATATATCAAGAGAGCGGGGGGGGTGTTAGTGCTGAATTATAAAAATGGGCTTAAAGTAATCGAATATTCATATGTTAACTAGTGAAGACTTAGGTTGATTCTTATGTAATCTTAACTCGACTGTGCTGACACCTTAACGAGGTGGTCGCGCTTGCCTATCGTCAAGATTCGATCGAACTATACTGGCTGGAGCAATCATTTCTCAGAATCCTGCCATTCCAGGTAGGTCGTTTGAAGTGCGGTGATACCAAACGCAGCAAATATGAGGTCTGAAGATGAAGTCGTTCTGCTGGCTGTACAGAGGTGTGACAACAGTAAGGTGTTCACCTCAAATAACCAGTATAACAACGATACTGCCTTCCCACATAGGAAAGGTGAGGTTAGAAAAGGTCGACCCCAAAAATGCACACCTCATCTTAATCCACGGATTTCCGTCTCCAGCAGTAAGGCCATAACAAGTACGAAGCTACAACAACGGAAACCTCTCTGAAAAGGCCTATGGCGTAGTGTAGATATTCGTCTTTCAACGAAAGGAAGAGTGTACTGTGCAACAGTTTGTTCCCTCTTACTGTAAAAATGTAAGATGTGGCCATTTAGGGTAGACGACACTCGAAGGTTATAAGTTTCTGACCATCGATGTCTTCAAAATATCACTCGCATCAGCTAGGATCACTGAGTAAGTAATAAGGAGGATTAGACGACTAGTGTTAGGCGGTGGTAACTCAGTCGACGAGGTTGTGGATCTTCATGGACTGAGGTGGTTGGGACATGTGTTACATTTGTCTAACCATTGTCCGCCTCGATGCGTAAAATTGGTTGACAGACAGACAGATACAACGATGAACTTCGTACATACGTACATCAGTTCAGCTTGCCATACCACATCAGCACAGAGACGCAACTGTCAATTCAAATCCAAGAGGGATAGCGATAGTGGAAGTACTAGCAGTAATGCAGAAAATTAGGGAGCGAAGATATGATTCGAAAAGTATAATTCAGTGAGATAAATTTGAAAGGAGAAAGATAGAGAATTCAGAAGGTTAGATTTTGAGAGAACACAAAGAGTGGATGCACCTGCGCCATTGCGAACGATTCTGAGCCATGTCGTTCAAGGTCTCTAACCATTGGTGACTTTTGTCTCGCGGACCCCAACCACGCAGCCTACATCTACCAACATGACTTAGTCTGCTTGTCAGTGACTTCATCGATTTCTGCCATGTTTTGGTTTGGCCGCCTCTAGCTTCCTTCCAACCTATTTCTACACCGCAAAACTTAGCTTGTCGAGGCAGTCGGTAGTTAGACATGCGTAACACATGTCCCAACCACCTCAACTGATGAAGTTTCAATACCTCATCTATTGATTTGCCCTCCTTTCCTAGAACCCGTTTCCTAACGACAGCATTGCTCAGTCGGTTGTCCCACGATACTCGAGCAATGCTTCGGAGACACCATGATCGAAGACCAGTAACCTACGAATGTCCTCTACTCTTAACGGCCATGTTTCGCTCCCGTATAGTAGGACAGAGCGAACTGCTGCACGGTACACTCGTCCTTTGGTTAGCAAGCGGATATCTCGCCTGCGCCATAAGTGACGCAACTTGGCAAAAGCCAATCGAGCTTTCTGTATCCGTTGATATGGGAGCAGGATGGAAAAGAGCTAGAGGCTGCAAAAATAAAGCATGGTATCAGTACATGAAGTCACTGACTGCTGGTTTCAATCGTGTCAGTAGCTGAAGACTACATGGATGGGGTCTTTGTGAATACCGTAACCAGTGGCTAGAAACACTGAATTATATGGCCCATAATCGGTCACAACGGCACAAATGTATTCACTCATTGTCCTTCTTCTACGCTCTCTGAACCATATTCTACATGTTTACATTCCTTATTATTATCATTGAAGTAACTTCTACTAATGTGGTGTTAGTTTTACTGTGTTATAGAGATATTGCAACTTGTACTAATGCACACATGTGTTCGGTTCTATGTTGATCATTACATACATATGTAGTCTTAATTGTAAAATAGACAGGTTAATAAAATAGCAATAAATAGTGCTCGAAAATATGTGACGACGGGATGGAGAAAAGGAAAACATGAAATCGGATGTTGTACAATTAGATGTTTAAGGCTCAATTTATCAGGGCTATACTTAACTGATTACAATGTCTTCCTGAGTCCATAAGTTATGTTTAGCTGTTCAATATGATTGGGTTCGTCGAGATGTTATAACTTAGATGCTGTTTAAGTATAAATTATTTTGAAGGATTTCAAGTTGCCATCGTCGTACTAAATATCAAATTGATTGTAATCTTGAGAATACATTAGTCTGATAGTTTCAGTTGTTGTGATGTGTACCGTAATGCGAATACTAACCTTCCCTTCTGTTGTTACGTTATAAATATTCTAACAAAAACATGTTAAGCTCCTAAACTCACTTGGTAGTAAGTTAGGAATTTCTCAATTTTTCGTCTGTTCAATGAGAAGATAAGTATGGCAGCTGAATATGTTTTTCATAATATGCTATGTATGAAGTTAATGTTGCCAGATATTCTATCATCTTCGAATTTATCAGTGCAGATATTTATTTCTTGTTTGATGGTGAACATTTTGAGAAACCACTGTGACTGAGACAATTTAAGTTTATAAGGGATTCTTCTCTGAAAACAGTTATATTTGTAGACTTGATATATCATCGACAATCAACTAAGTTTCAGAACTTTATTTTCAAAAGACTATTTGAATTATTTCCGGTGTATAAAATCGAACATATTATTTGTTATCATTGTTTCCTCATCACCTTTAACTTTCAAATAAATTCATAAACTGCTATCATATCATTTTCTATTCAGAAACTACAACTAATTGACTATAAACCAGTTACTACAGTTTCCTATCATTATTATCCTTGTTTTGGGTGAATGTAATTTTGTTTATTAGTAAGCTTTGTGGTTAGGTTTTGTATAAATATAAGTGAATGTATGAAATATAATTTGCCTCTGATTGTCAGCCCAGTTATATTATGTTTCTAAATTTGCCTTAAGAACTAGCAATATCAGGGCAGAATTACAGTCATATGATTGTAGCAGCCACTTATAACCTCTTATATTGTTATTTCGGGTATGCATATTACAGCATGATTGAACAGTAGGCCTTATTTTACCTTCTCTTTAAAGTTTGGATATGCTTGGTTTTGGCTCTTTGAAATAAATTATCTCATATCAACTAATCTTTCAGGTTTTATGTTACGCCTGGAACTTAGTAGAGTATTTAAACGTTGGTTGAGTCATATAGGTTTGTTTTATTCAAGTAGTCACATAGAAACCAAGCATTGAATTCAGCAGTAACTGCAGCTAAATGTGTAGTGAATCAAACGTCGATAAATTCTACAAAGCAAATAGTCTTTGTATTTTGTTGAGGTATTAGTTCCTATGACAATTAGTATTTTCCATATATCCTGATTGGTGAAGTTTACAATAGTTCAAGGTTGTTAGTATCAACCAATGAGAAATTACGAATCATAGTCAGCTCATTACACCATACAATTTTTGTTCGTTAATCTTTCTTTATTCAATTATCAATGTACATAATAAATACCTTTAGAACACTTAATTTAACAAGACATATTTAAGTTATGAGACACAAAGAAAGCGGTTTTTTCAGCAAAATCTTTGTTTTAGTTTTCATTATCTTGGATACCGTGGTTAATTTGAAGCCATATGATTTGGTTCCTCTTCCTGTACCTTTTATCTTTGTTAAATTTTTTTTCCAATAAAATTTTCATAAATAAAATATACGATGAATTCCTGTTGATTGTTCTAAACTACAATTATCATCTTTTGAATTGAATTTATGTTTTGTAAAATTATACCAATCTAATTTTGATTTAATATTTACTATTGGAATATTCAATGTGAATGGATCAATGTTTAATGGTTGATTATTTCTTATCATATCACATTTACTACTATTCTGTTTATAAGTAGTTGTATAATTTAATTTATACTCATTAATTAAAGAGGTTTGTTTATTAATGATAGATGATGATGATGATGTTGATGATGATGATACTTCCTTCTTGTTATCAATTACATCATTAGAATGATATTGTGCTTTATTTACATAGTTTGACATTTCAATTATTTCTTTATTAATATTATTATCATTCAATAATAATGAATGTTTATTGATATCATTGAATCTTTGTAATTGTCTATTAAATTCATTATGATTAATGATAGACAATTTATTTTTATATTGAATTAATTTATAATATAAATGAAATGATAATTGTTTTAATAATTTCTTAATTATAGATAATTGTGTATAACAATTTAATTTATATTCTTCTATACTACTTAATAGTAGAATACTTCTTATAGGTATTTCAATAAAATTTAAAAAACGTAATATAATCTCATAATATTCTAAATAAATTTCATATGGTTTTAAGAATTCAATAATTTGATTAATTTTATTTAATAGACTATGATCTGTTTGACTAATGATCTCATCCATAGCATGATTATGTACATTGTTATGATTGATTATTTTACCTAAAAATTGAAAATGAAAAAATGAACACAATATATATATGAAGTCAACAGTTGCTATGATATCAACGAAAGTTGAGGAAGTACGATCACTTTATTGGTATGGCCTTGTGTATATGAAGTTACGATAAAATAATGTCAATGAGAATGCCTAACTGTTCCCTGTATGTATTTCTGTATAGCCGAGGTATTCCTAGAGCGGACTATGAGAAAACACAAAATAATAAATCAACTAGACAAATCGTATTATATTTCAAGCATTACTTTATATTAACACTGTTATGGCGGGCACTTAAAGAAGATTGATTATCTTCTAGAACTGTTTTTTCTGTTAACGATTCATTATTTTTGGTTGTATACAAAGTAAGCATTTTATTATTATTATTGTGACGTTGCTCTTATCCTATACTACTGTTTAAGGCATTAACTGTTGTTGTATCATTTCTCATTTATGAACTATAGTTAATTGACTGCATATACGTTACCCCAGTTCACACTCACTATTACTGTTATTTTGTATTAATGTCAGTTTTCTAATTGGTTTATGATGCAGTCTGATTTTGCATGTATATAAAGGCATGATTGAAATAAAAAACCAAACTGATCTGTCTGTTTGACTCATAAGTCGTTGTTTTTTCCTCTATTCCGCTTTGGGACTGGTAGTCGAGGGGCTGACGTGTCTGTACAGTGATTAGCGATCATCAAGGTCACTATATATATTGCACCAAACATTACACTTATAATATAATATGCTACTAATAATAGTTTTAAGTGAATAGTGTAAACTTCAACACTAAGATACATGTAAACATAACTGATGAGCATTAAATGTCAACTATCAATCTTATCATAATTTCAGTAGTATTCAAAAAATTACATTTAATAATAATGATAATGAAATAAACTTACTTATAAAAATGATATATTTCATTAAGTAGTATAAACATCTTGGTATTAAAAATATTCCATGAATACAACAATACAATAAATATATTCTCATTATACTAACTATCCATTTAGTATACATTTGATTATATGCTTCTTTATAATGATTTTGTTTATAATTATCATTCATTATTGTTATTATTTTATTATTATTATGATGATGATGTAATATTATTGAAGATTTTTTCATATATTGATTTATTACATAACCAATTATACTACTTAATAAACATACAATACATGGTATAATATCACCAATTATATAATCTAATATAGGCCATATATAATTTAAATAAATTGAATTCAATATTCCTATTGAAGCATAATCACATTTATATACATTATGTAGTATACGTTCATGTAATATGAATATTTCTAATTTTGATAAATCATATGTCCATATATATTGACAATTTATTATTATTATTATAACAATTATTAATATTAATATATTATGTATAATTTGTTTTATTTGTTTTAATGATTTATTTAATTGTTGCCATGGTGATAAATAATATTTTAATGTAATAATTGTAAATATAATAAATAATATTGAATGAAAATGTTTGATAAAATTATATAACATTGGTATAATTTGACAATAGAAACGTCCAAGAAATTGTAATACTATGAATAAACGTATATCATAATATGATTCAATTAAAAAATCAATTGTATTAATCATTAAATCTAATTGATCTAATATAATAATATAAAATAAAAATATTCCCCATGGTAATTGTTGCCATGATAAATGTAATGTTGTTTTAGCTAATAAATAATTTAATATTGTTCCACATAGAATTAATGGAATGATTAATTTACTAATTAATCGATTGATTGATAATTGATTATCATGATTATTATTATTATTATTATGTAATACAGTTAATAGATTATCATCATTATTAGATTGTAAAGTTAATGAATTAAGTAGTGTTTCATTGAATACAGTAGTATAATTCATAAATTTCATATTGGTCATATTTTCTATGAATGATTGATTTATAAAATAATTTGAATATTTAATAAATTGTTCTTGAATTGAAGTAGCTGTAAAGTGAATTAATAAAAAGAAGAAAGAGAAAAAAAGAAAGAAAAGTTGAAAAAAATGGTGATTTGTTAAAGTTGATAAACTGATTGTATGCAACCATCGTTATACAGATGAAGTATCTAGGTAAATGATGTTACTGAAGTTATGAAAAATGTTTAACATAATAAAACTGTTTCTAGTGTTTTCTCTTCTCTCTCCATATTGATGTCATTAAGGAAACTGAAAGATAATTTAACACAGATTGTAACTTCTTTTTTGTATACATAATTTCATCTCTTCAGAGTTAGTGAACATCTTATAGAAAAGTTGTTGTCGAAATATGTTACTTCTAGACGGTTATATGCCTAACGTGAATTAGTCATTTACAATAAATTATGGTGTGGATAATTCTCTTCTAAGATCAATCAAATTCACAATCACTCATAAGGATGAAAAAGCTTGAACTTTGTATATGTAGGAAATTCATATATTCAACCTTTTCTCTTCTTTAGCCAACACCAGATCCAATAAATCAATATTCATCTCATTTGTAGTATAATATATTCTAACTTATGTACACATAGCCTTCTGTGTGAATACTTCTACAACTTACATTTAGTCTATGCAAATACTTCTTTGAATCTTCTTATCAATCATAAATCTCTCTATTACTGTTATTCTTTAAATTAGTACTATTTAGTTAATTGAATTCTTCACAGACTTAACACCTGTTTTCTCTTACCATGAGACTTTTAAATAGTTCTCTTCTTTGGATCAGAAGGGGAATCTAACTCAGAGTCTCTAGGTTGGCAAAAGCTTACACCCTTTACATTACTGGGGTGGTGTCCAGTAATAGGATTCCATTTATGAACACACATGTATAGGGTGGAGCAATCGTGATCTCCTGTAAGAATGTCTAAACACTTACTTAAACGGCTTCAAATGCCAATGAACACTAATAACTCTCATGCAGGACCACTAAAGAAGTGTAACAAACTCTCAAAACTGTGTTTTAAGAACACTATTTCATTTATTCTAATTGTATGTAATGTAAACATTTTGTTCCTATTATTATTACGTTCCTCTTACCCTATCCTCCCGTTTAGCATATTTACTGTTATTATATTGTCTCTTGTTATGGACTACAGTTAGTCAGTTGTGTACAAGTTGTCCTTATTCACTACTATTATTTCCTCAGTTTTGTATTAATGTTAGTTTCCTAATTGGTTCACTGTGTGGTCTGATTTTATGTATATATAAAAGAATGCTTGAAATGTAATAGGATTCTGTCTAGTTGGTTTTCCAAATCGTATTCTTCTTGTTTTCGGCTTGGGACTTAGTGGGCATAAGGCAGACGCACAATTTCTGACTAGGCACACCTAATTTGGCATCCGGCCACCCATCACGAAATTTCTCGCATCATAACAATGTCAAAATAAAAGTACAGGATAAACAACTTTCATAGTCTGTTGTTAAACATTGAGTTGAGATAGGCTACCTCATTGATATCAATCCGTCCTTTTGGTGTTTTATGAGAATGCTTCAGGATGTATACCAAGGTTTTTTGTAGCCTTAGCTATAATGATGTTTAAACCCACTCGTGTGTTCAAAGAAAATTTGCACTTTCACTCAACCTACTGTGATAGAGTGTGATTCGCATTGCTACTCAGTATTATCTTTATCAAATATATCACTTAGGTCTGATAAATTTCGTTTTCTTATTGTATTATCAAAATTTATCGAAGGAACAAATTTGTTTTTGAATTTTACTGTTTCTTTGAAATCTCTTTGTCTCGTTTATGCATTCAGATTTATAACATACTTTCTACTTTCAGGTATCTGGGTGTTAATAATCAATTTCTTATAAAAACATTCTTGTTTTATCATTAATTCATTTACTTGATGTTATGTAACCAGTTGATTTTATATCTTTATCTTTTAACTCACTCACTTATGACTTATAACCATTAAACAGTAGTCATATTATCCATTTTACTTGTTCTTGTTAATCATTTTTAATCATCTTAATGAAAAGTTTAACATTTGTTCAATTGTAATGTAATACATCGTCATTTGATTAGTATCGAGTGTCATTACTATTGTAAATACTGTAGTGCGATGAATAGTTGAGATTAATTATTGGATAAAAGCCATAGAGATAAGTTTTTATCATCATAGTTGATTTAATATAGTTTTTTTTAAGGATTGGTATTTAATTTACTGTTTGTATTCATTACTGATTGATGTCGATTAGGTACCATTGAATACTAGGGAAGACAGGATATTTGTTTTGTTCCAGTATGAGACTATTTAGTGAATGTATACACTAAAGATTATACTAAGGAGTTGAATTTTAGAAATCCAAGCGTTACAACCAACACTTAACCATAAATATCATCACATCAATATCTTTAATGGCAGATATCATACAAAAGTAAATTTCACCACTTGCAAGAACCACAATTTCAAAGCTTTTACTCAGTTTTCAATTTCAGAGAGTTGCTTAATATGTTGGTCAGTCGTAAAGAACCTGACGCATTTGGGAATCGATCCAGGTTGTTAGATTTCCGAATTCATCATTTGTAGAAATTACCACTAATGTGATAAAATAAAAGATTTATATATATACAAAATGTGTAATTCAAGAGTAAAATGACAGGGAATGACATTAAACTTAAGATCCAGCGAGGAATAGTTCACAAATTGTAGCTTAGTACCTCTCACCTACTAACGGGGATCAGACTAATATTCATTGATGAGAACATCAAATTTAAAGATAATCGGGCATATGATTGAATTCTGTTTAATGGAAAAGGATCTGGTTAATCACTGGTTTCAGAAATCAATGATCGGTCTTTGTTTAGTATATCCTATCCCTATGAGAACCTATTAATATGTGTAATACATGCCTGGAAAGTGTAAAACATTGTGCCGAACATTAGCATCAGTTTCTCTGAATCTTTACTACACATGAATAAAACTTCCCACACACTTATTGTCAAAAATTGCAACTTGTATACTTTTATTAATTTGACTGAAATACACGACTTTAGAGCAATAACGATCATTCTGTTGAAAGGTATACTTACTAATTGATAAACAAACAAACGTCAAGTCCACTCCACTAGTAAGTTAAACGGTTACTATCTTATCACATACAAAACAGATTTTTATAACACAGATGATTTATTTTAGACCAGTTACATTCATTTTATTCAATCTTTCTGCTTAGAAGGCAGTTGGAGGTTAGTCAGCACGAAACCTTAGACTTAGGTTCTGAGCTATTCGACACTTGTCAGTAAGACGTACCTGCAGACTTTGAAGAAACTTGTGCCCTCCCTACGGATCACCCACTTCTACAATCTGTGACCGTTACTAGTGAGCTATTTGGGGAGCACAAGTCTTCTCAAAGATTGCAGGTACGCCATGCCGAAAAGTGCCAAATAGCAAGGAACCTAAGTCCAAGTCTTCGTGCTGATAACCGCCAAACTAATTCCCACCCCTATATAGTGCTAGTAATGTCGAGCCACTTAGACTAGTGATAACTTTGTAGTATGATCGATAGGATTCGATGTGCACCATAAAAGACTTGGTGAACATCACATTCGTCACAACACAGTTATCGACCAACACAATCTCTCCATCTTTTTAAGTGAAGTATCAGGAAATTATGTGCTAAATTACTTTAAAGGTGATGTAATAATTAACTGCTTTTACTTTACCAGCATCCAATTCTGATAAATTTGTATTTGTGGATAGTAGCAACATGAGATAGTATGAGTTTCAGCAGTAGAGATAAAACTTTAAGTCCTTGCTTGGTAATAACATAGTATGACAGAATATACAACATTTGAGCTCATCAAATTTATAGTCCGTTTAGTAGTAGTCTTAGTTAAACAAGATGCCAAGGCTTCGACGAGCTCATTTTTAGTAAGACAGAGTGTAACAGATGAAATATCATTGACCTGATAAAGAATACATAGCAAAATATGCAATTGGTAGACCAAATACAAAAAAAGTAGAACTTTTTACTCAAACATATGAAAAAGTAGTAAGAAAACCAAATAAATCGTGAACGTTGTTATCATTTATAAATCCCAATAAGTTCTGGTAAGTTGTATTTTAATTATGTGTTCGTAATAGATTTATGTTCATTAGTACTACTGAAAACCAGGGTACACTTAACAGTTGTATCGCTTCAATATACTATTTCTCAGTAGTGAGCACCCTCGATTCCGCCAGTAAGTCGAACCTAGGGCCTCTTGGACTTACGGTGTTCAATGATAGAATTCCTGCTTTCATCAGTTTGTAGCCTACACAGTCAACGAAACTTAATATCTACCTTTACAAGACTACTTTGATCCAACCACAATAATGAGCTCACTAGTGATTAACTTCAGAATGCTCTCAAAGTTCCAGTTAGAAGTCGTTTAAATATGTTGCGAATGAGACATTTGTCACCAGTGACATTGACTGCTCATCACACTTTATCACAAATTGAGTAAAATAGGGAATCTTTCATTGGACAATATCCAATATTGCAGATGTTTATTATGTGTTCACCGTAAGACTTGAAGATTATGGATTTGATCCTTTCATGGAATGGAAGTTATGCATTACAAAGAAGTTGCATACAATCGTATATCTATCTGGATGAAGCTACCTTAATTGCAGTTTCATTTTATTATGAAAAGAATTCAGTTTAGAAAAAAAGTAAGCATTTTATTAATGATTCCTACTGTATAAACAACTGAATCTATTGATTGTTTTCAACTCATCATTTATTGGTTGGGAAGAATAATGAGTTATTTTTCAACTGTTTATTCTAATTAACAAATTGATTGAATATTGTTACTCAAATGAATATCTTTAACTATAATAAGAAATATAATTCTCATCAATTTCGTCAATTATAGATTTTATCAAGAAATCGAAATGATGGACATTACTGTATTGATTTGATTGTGTTCCCTTAACTGGATGGTTTAAATGTGATGCTATCATCATTGTTCTAGACAACTTTATAGGCTCAAACTTATGATAGATTTGAGCTATGTGATTTTCTTTACAAATGACTAGAAGTATATTAAGTGTATCCTGAATTTGAATGGTCAACAGAACTAGTTTGTAGAAGCAATCATATAGCTCACTGCTATCAGAGGTTTACACCATTGAAGTTGTCCAGAATGACAGTATAAATTCGGGAATTTAAATTCAAATCTATTCTGTTAAGCTAAAAATCTTCTCTACCACCTAACATTTCATTGTTAATTATTAAATTCATTTACAAATTTCAGTTGTAATAAGATATGTATTAGTAGTATAACTATCACATCGAAGTTGAATGCCAATTTAGATTTCCCATGCTCATTGTAGTTTTAATCCCTTTGTTCAAAGTGGTTTGGTCTGAGCTTTTGCAGACAGGTAAATTAAAATAAGAATTACCACAGCTTGTCAAACAATGATAAAATGCTAAATTAAGCGTGCATGGTATGTTTGACATCTTAAAGTGAATAGTGACATGTGATGGTGTTGTGTGTGTGCGTGTACAGTGTCGGTATTATCAATTCGGAGATCAATTGAAACCTTAGGTTATGAAAAGAGTTGAAATTCATTAATTACCAGTTACCTTAGTAAACATAATTTTATTTCATCCTTTCTGTTCATATTAGTCATATGTATATAATGCTTTTGCTACTAATCAGTCTATGTAAGCTCTGAAGTCTTTGTGAAAAATTTGGTGTCGTCAAAGTAGATCGAATGTTTTATTTATAATGAATCTAGTGCTATTGCTAATATATTTGTTTCCCAATCGTCTACGGAAATTTATGGATATTTTTCAAAGATTGTTTGTGTTCCTTTGTTCTTATATTTAGATGTCTGGATACTTCACCTACGTATACAATATTACAGTCATGACATTTGATTCGATATACACAATTTTGTTGATGTATCTTTTGAAATTACATCATTGACTTTCCTTAATGTAGACCTCATGAAAAATACTTGCATGTTATAACTTGAAGGTATTTCAGTCTTCCTGTCAACTTGATATAGACTGAAAGTTATCACTCTCTGTTGTCATATATGCATACCGATCTGACTGCCTCCATACAATCATAGTTAACAAGCATGACTTAAGTTGAATTGTGGCTACTAAGTGCAATTCGTTTCAAATTTGACTGATTTATATAGATGTATCTTACTCCCAGTGTCTGTATCCACACCTGTACTGGAACTCAATTCTTTTTTGTCGAACATAACTACATTCACCGCTAGACTATTGAGTTCAGTAAGCCATACTTCTGCATTGGGTATTTGTATCTAATTTTAACGTTTCTGGATAGATACTATTGTTATGTTTTGCAAGTATACACAGTGCCGTTGATAATTGCTAATCAGTGTACAAACACATCTGCCCTGCAACTACCAATCCCCCAAGCTGGATTAGAGAAAACAACGATTGATGAGCCAACAGACAGAATTAGAATCGAATCGAATTTCAATCATGCCTTTATATATGCACGAAATCAGACCACACAGCTAACCAATTAGGGATTTTACACTAATACGAAACAGAAGAGATTGTGACAGTGAATAGGGACAACTTGTGGACAACTAACTAACTGTAGTCCATAATAAGAGATAATATAATAACAGTAAATATACTAAACAGAAGGATTGAGTAAGAGGAACGTAACAATAATAGAAATGTAATGTTTACACTACTCACGACTAAAATAAATGAATTAGTTCTCTAAAGCACAGTTCTGGAAGTATTTTACTCTTCTTTAATGGTCCGACATGACAACTATCCACTCAAAATAAATATATGCGAACAGTGACTAATCAATTTCATTCCATATCAAATCAATAGGATGACTGAAATAATTTCAAATAATATCTATACATACTCGTTGCACACATGTGGCTTTGTTAACTGATGCTTTGTATTATGTTCATTTAGAATCCTTTGAATTTATTCTGATGTTTCCTTATAATATTGAATGATAAGCGTGTTAATCCAATCTTCCGAGATTGATTTATATACTATCTTTATAAAAAAATTATGTCAGTTTATTAAATTTCTAATACTTGTAGTCTTTGTTGCTAGTGAATGTTTTAATGTGTCAGTTAGGTAACTTTGAATCATTGTTATTGACGCCATTTAGATAAATACACCTTTACATGTCGCCATTCATCTCAAAATGTCAAACAAACATACTATATGGTATCGTAAATTGGTCTGAATTAGACAAGCATTAGTCAACAGGAAGCACTGAACATCTTTATGTGACTCATCGGCAGTGCACATCAACGACCTTATCAGTGACCAAACCTAGAATCTTCGGGATCCGCGACGAATGCAACTAGTGGAGTTCAACCGTGTCAGATGTTAGTCAGTTACCTGCCGATAGCAATGAATGAAGTCGCGCAAACGTATCACCAATCGACTTAATTAGAAACACCAACCACTGGGAGACGACTCATTGGTTTAATTATGAAGCGTTTCCGCGGAGCCAGAAAGTCTTGGGCTCGATCCCTGATGGGTTCGTGGATGCACGCTGCTGAAGATTCCCATTCTACGACAAGATAGCTGCCCAGTGCTTCCTGGTGATTACTGGTTATCTAATTCAGACGAATTTGTGATAGTAAATTGACACTCAACGATTTTCACAACACCCAGTTACAAACATACAATTAATTTAACATTCTAACGGTACTTAACGAGTTTTGAGTCTAGAATTGATTTGAGCCATATTTAACTTTGATGATTTCGTTTTTAATTACTTTAGATGCTAATTGCAGTATTTTGTTATCTGAGTTCAGATAATCATTTATTATTGTGTATGATGCTTATGGTTAGGTGTTCGATGAACTGAAGACCCTCAGGCAGAATCTAGGGTGCGCACTGCTGATGAGTTCCATACTTGGACAGAACAATTGTCAAGTGCTCCATGGTTTTCAATGGCATCCTACCGAAATGAATCTGTGACGTATTGAGTCAACTAAATACCTTAAGTTGGTTAGTTTGAAATAATTGAGATTTTGCGTAACTTTTTCAGTGTCCAGTAAATAAGTTTCACTCACTTATTTACTGTTTCCACTAATTAAACAAATGTGTTTTGCATAGTATAACTTACTTTCAGACATACAGATTTATTCCTAACTGACTTCTATGAATATATTCAATGTAGCACAATCTAGTATGTTAGATAAAGAGTACAATTACAGTGAAAGTTAAAGATTATAATGAAATCGATGATACCAATTACGCTGCAGCCAATATCATTATTACACCATACAAGCTACAAACTTCGATTGATTCATAACTTTAGTATTGCATACTATAAGTATCTAGCGTATCTACTTTGAAAAAGTAAACACATGCATCTGATGAGTCCCAAATAGGACGAAACGCTCCTCTTAAATTTCATTTGCCATTTACACCCCAACTCAAATAATACTCTTAAACTATTGACATATCGAGGCAATTCGCTCAGAATGCACATATTGCAATAGAGATTGATCTATTCCAATCCATGACAAATCAACGGTAAGATTCAAATACATTTTAATCATAAGTATAAACTAACAATTTATCTAGTAATCTGCAAAATAAGATGAAATATTTCTCTTCATATTTAAGTGTATTGTACTGTTTATTTTTTTCCTATTAACCATTTACATTTCAATAAGAATTGTAAACACAGCTTTTTTCATTGAAAGATTAAATGTTATCATGGATTTATACTATTGAAAATTGAATATGTTGATCAAATTAAAATGGAGAATATGACAAACAACGTTTAGATTAATGACTATCTATACACGTTTAGTCGTTTCAAAGTTTCTGATAACCAAATAATAATTACTGATTACGTAATCAGATTAAAGGAAGACATTAAACAATACACAATACAAACTATTTTGATATATACAATGTATAGAAGATTTTTAAAGTGAATTGAATTGATTAGAAACTACTATAATGGCTTAATGAACTGAGAGTACTGCACTTGTCATGTAACCTGAAATAATTAAGTTTGATCCTCAACCAATTTTACTAATGTAGATCTTTAAGAATAAATAATAGAGCATCTATGAATTTCGTTGTAATTTTCAGTATATACCTAATTGATTTAATGTATTGAATAAACTATCCTATCTCGGTGATATACATGTATTCAATAATGACTAGTTTCTAGGATAGTTACCAAAGTCTCAATGAGAAACTTTAATCATTTAAATATTTATACTGAGTTTACTAAAATTAATTTTAAAAATCACATTTACTGAATCTGTTAAGTCTTGAAAATTAACTCTTTGATTGGTTTAGTGTTATTTTGAATGTAGTTGCGAATTATTTGTGTTTCTTGTCCATACGTCGTATATCAACTTAGCATATTCTAGGTGTATTTGAGGTTTGATAGAACTATATTAGATACTCATTGCTTTTTAAGTAATATCCTTTGATAATATAATTATTATATTTTGATTTTAGTTGACTGATGAGAATCATCATAAAGTCTTTCCTAACCAATGAAGTTGATACTATAAACTGAAACGTTTCTAGTGAACTATTCAGGCAACAACTGACCTCCTTAAAAACTGAAATAGTCAAAATGCTCATTGAATAGCGTCTAGTTCTTAGTGTTGATTGATCAAGTCTAAAAATGTGCAAATGATGAATGTGAATACAAATTTGCTTTTTCTTTAAAGATTGCATGTATGTCTTGTTGATGAATCCCAGGAACTGTGGAGTCTAGGTTAGGCATAATTTTCTGTTTATTGATTCTAGTGACGTAGAATCAAATCATAGTTCAAGAGGTATTGATTTGGTCAAACTAATGATCAAACATTAGGTTTTAAAAACATTGATTACTATACAAACATAGTACTGATCACTATCCAGTGATTAATGAATCAAAATATTTGATTATTGAGAGAAAAAGTAAATGATTCTTTAACTTTTAAACGTGTAACATGCTTCGAACATTTCCTGTTTAGATAATCGTAGACTGTATTGATACAACTGCCATTTTTACACTTTTTTGGTCACTAATATCACTGATCCTCAGAATATCACGTTATTTTGAATATTGTCTTGTTTGAGGATGCCTTAAGAAGTAACTTGAAACAATTATTAATGTGATTAGTTCGACTTCATTTCCTTATTCTTTACTGATTCCCACTGACCACCGTAATCTTACTTGATTATTGGTATGTTTTCACTTAATATACATATACATGAGTGTTTATTATTGATGCTTCTGTGTTGATAAACTATCCAGTACAACTAATATGAATTTTCTGACATTAATGATGTCTTAACCCCCCCCCCTCACTCCCGCATCTACAGTTGGTTAACTTCAAATGTGATACTCGTTATTTTAACAATGAATCGGTACCAGTGTAGTATGCAGAGAGGCTTCAGCGATTCTTAAACTATACACGGTCAATAATTCCTTAAATTGATCAAATTAAATGTTTGAAATTTTAAGTAACGCCATAAAGGAAGCGAATAGTCTTTGATGTACCGTTAAATTGCTTCTAATTGAAGGATTTATGACTACAATAATTTAAAGTTTAATCATCTTAGGGATAGCATCAAGTTAACTTTAGGTTCGTTTTAAGTCTAGTGATATATTAGGCTATGGCTCTTATTTGATTTGTATATTGCATATTATTGGTTTAGACAGGATCGGTTGTTTGATACATTTGAAGTTAAATTCCACAGTATATTATGAGATACTAATCAATTCTAATCAACTTACTTAGTAATACGAACTAAGTTTTCAGTAAAGGTTTAAAAGAGTACACAATCGACATCTTCTCACCATAGATGTATACTTTGAAAGTACTCAAAAGTCAGCAGTTTACCTTGACCTATGTGAATTCAATGTAGGCTTGTGATCCTAGATGATTGTAGTTAAAACCGAAGTAGTTCATGTGAGGTTCGAGCCTACAAATTGTTATTTAAGTTTATAATATTATTATAATTATGATACCTTTGTAATGTTACAGGACAGTAAACAGCGTGACAGCCAGTGGAGTTATAGAATATTATGGAAAGTTATGGAAGGTGATTGATAGTAGTCGTCAGTAAACCCTGGACTTAGGTTCCATGATATTTGGCACTCATTATCAAGGCGTACCTGCAATTTATGCAAAAATTTATGACTTCTTGAAGTAACAATCATTAGGTCACTCAACTTCACTACCTGAGATTTTTACCATTAAGATATCTGGATCACGACCGACATCCTGTAGGACTGTGATGCAAACTTTATTTGATTACTATGTAATGACCAATCTGATGTTCGTCAAGCCCATTATAGTGCTGATCAACATCTGTCGGTGATGTTGTAATTCGGTCAAATAAATAGAATAAAGTGATGTTTGAGTTAGATTACGATTGGCCGGCAGAATCCTGGACGTGCGTTTTGTCCTATTTGAAACTTATCAGTTATACGTACTTTCGCCCAGTGTTGATGTTCACACTGGGACACAACTCAGTTTGTTTCGTGTCAAACTGCCACACCGTTTACCACTAGACTGAGTGAAGATCAACACTATGGTGCGGGTACATCCTGATGGTAAGTCTCAATTAAGTCGGAATGCCCATCCTAAATCCTTCTTGCAAGTCACAATGCAAACATTACTTGTGAACTATTGTTATATAGAGGCAATCTACTCAGTTTGCTCATATGGCAAAAGAGACTGATCAATTTCAATCAATGACAAATCAGTGAGAAGATTTAAATTCATTCTAATTATAGAATAAAGTAGCTCAAGTTAGTATTATCAGAGTTTACTTTAGAATAAAGCTGCTTCATATTATTAAAACATCATTACTACTGATAAACACGACAGTTTATATAATGAAATTCAATGAAGAGAATAAATTCTTATTCAACTTATGTCACCATAAAATTCAAGAGTAAAATAGTTTTTTCTCAGGTAACAAGCCAACAATTTATTTAACATTTACTAAATCAATATTTACATTTTACGGAAAACTTCTTTTCTCATTCCAACGCCTACCTACCTACCTTCCTATCTACCTACCTACCTACCTACTTCAACTCATCAAAGCAACAACTATAACAACAAACAATTATACCTCAACATAATTTCATAAATGAGAAACAAATTAATGCAAAAATTTACATTAGTTTTTTAATGAGAATGAACATTTTCAACACAGAGAAGAGAGAGGAGGGTGAGGGAAAAAACAAACATGGAAGTAATCGAAGGAAGTGATCATTATCTCTTTGAGGAAAAAAGAACTTCAGCTACATAGAAGGAATACTAAAGAATTTTTTTAAAATAGATTATGTTAAATTATGTAGACAATAGTCGTTACTAGCTTACAAGTATGTTGATTAGACATACACTACATTCTTGTTTCAAAACCAAATAAATGTATTTCAATTCCCTGATGTAGTCAAGTTTGTTCATTATCACTAAAACCTTTCAATTATTCTTGGTTTTCATTAGTATTCAATCGAAATTAATCTGTGTTAAATACAAATGACGAATTAACACTTAGACCACGTATAAACAACTTCAACTTTTGACGATAGTTAGAACATTTTGATAGTTTAATGCTAGCCAAATTAGTTAATCAATATAGTCTATCAAACTGTGTTAAGGCTTGTTCACTTATAAGAAACTGGGCTATTTCATATGATTTGTAGAATATATGTAGTATCGAATAAAGACTATGCTAAATTAATAACTATCATTATAACTTTAATAGATGATGAAAACCATGATGTAGTAGATGGCTTCCATTTGGAATATTAACTACTTAACTATTTCACTCCTCATATGGTAGAATTGCATCGGTAGTAGTTGTTTACTAGAGCATCATTTATTCATAAGTACAATATCACACTTAAATCGACGATTTCTTTAGAAGATTAATTTATCATGAATACTGTAAATATTTTATGTAATTAAATGGTGAATGGATAGAGTTATTTACAAAGAAATTTACTAACTACAAACAACAATTAGATAACTGCATTGTTTCTATGCTTTCCTATTGTTACTAATTTATTGAACTAGTAAAGATGAGTATATTTGGCTACTAAATGCAATTTAAATGTGTGAGGATTTTTGATACTATATGTCTGAAGAAACTAAGAAAGGTAAGAAATGTTATGAAAGTGTAAATGAAAGTTGAATAAGTTAACTACCTATAAGAGGTACCATAGTGTAGCGTACTAAAAGTTTGATTATATTTTTTACTACTGGTTAATCATTACTTATTCCAAAAACATGATTTTATTATCTTTATGTATCTTACCTCTGTTTCTCTTCTTGGTTTATAATAATTTACAAATTACGTCATGTGATCGAAAGCTTGGAATCATTCAGTATTTTGCTCATATGTCCATTCTATAATTAATCTTTGTCACTGGGGAGGAGGGATTTTAGTAATTATCCTATCCTAGTTCTCATATATTTTACAATCGTTGCATATTGTCGAACGATGCCGAAACGCCTAAGCAATCTCTTTTAATCTAATACAGCACTTTCATCTTTATTGTAAATTACTTGTAGATCAATTGAATTCTAGAAATTCATATTGGTGACTTGGGTTGAAGTAAATTGGTACATACGTCTACATTTAACGATCACCAATTTGATTCTGTCAATCAACTTTGCGTATACCTTGTCATTCACAACAACAATGTGTAGTATATATTACTTATTCAAAACAGAGATTGATTGATTAGTTGATTTAGTGATACAATGAAAAAACACTAATAACTTTGCAAAATCAAGAAAATTTCAATGACATATTTTTTCTCCACTTGATTAACTTGAACTGTAGTTCTCATAATTTTCTAATTAAAACAACTATTTAATTAAGCTTAAAATCTATCAAAGCTGTCATTCAACTATCTTAAACTTTTTTTCATTCATACTTCATTGGTTTCTAATTTAAGACAATAGAATCCATCTCTATTGTAAATAATGACAATATCTTGATATGAAATTTCACTTTACCGACTGATTTTACTAAGTCAGAGAATTTTTGAGAAGTAGGAAGTATTGAACGATTATTTTATTTTTCTATCAGACTTCATCACCTGATCACATAATCGATGAAACTCAAAACCCTCAGGTTATATACTTCATCAATTCACAATATTTAACTACTTCAATCTGATAGCATAAAGTGGTTAGAGTTAGACAAAAATTGATCCTCTGGAAGCAATGAACAGCTGTTTCGTCCTAGTATGGGACTCTTCGGCAGTGTGCATCCACGAATTTATCAAGGGTCAAATCAAAAACCCTTCTGACTCCTCGGCGAAAGCATTACTATTAGATCGACATTCAACAATCTCTGTAATACCCGAATTGTTATCAATATCAGCTCACTAGCGACTAACTACTTGGGGTGATTCCTGGAGTTCTAGTAGGAAAACGTAACCAATGGAGTTCAGCCTGTGTCGGAAGTGAGGCAGTTATCTACTGATAGGCAATGGATGAGGTAGCGCAAATGTATCACAAAGTTGATGAATTAGAAATGTCAACCGTTAGGAGCCTGGCCAGTGGTTTAATGATAGGCGTTTTCCACGGGACCCAAAGGTCCTGAGTCTGATCGCCTATTGAGTTCTGAATGCATGCTACTGAACAATCCCATACTATGATATGGTAGCTTTTTAGTGCTTCCTAGTGATCAGTGGTTGTTTAATTCAGATCCATTCATGATATCGAATTGACAGTCAGCAATCTCCACAACACTCAGTTACATTCCATTATTTAATAATAGTTTAAATTTCACTGTAGTGAGTAGCCATAAATAAGCATAAAGCTAAAAGATGTAAGTGTATTCACTACTTTTTTCGTATAATCCATTTAAAGACTACAATGTAAACAGAAGTAAGTAACCAACATCATTTAATCACAGATATACCAATACAATCATCAGGAAAAATTGTCATGTGAAATAGTCAAACAAAAGTAAGCGTCAACATGATATTTTACAGCAAAATTTATGTAATTTTAGAAAATGGAAAGATGTTGCTTTAATGTTTTATTCAGAAGGTGGTACAAAATAACGCAGATGAGAGTCTTTAATACTCTTCATTGATGATTTTTAAAAACATATTCAAAGAATCAGTGATAATCTATTCTTTTTATTCCACCAATATATTTAACTTAGCAGATAGTTACAGTTGTCAGTTTCATGGACAGGATATTTATAGATTTCTGATTGAACTATTGGGCATGTCGTTTTATATAAATAAGTTGTTTAGTATTTAGGTAGGTTTAACTTAATCTAATATTAAGCCAAACCAAAACATGGCACCAGTCCATGAAGTCATTAACAGTTGGGCTGAGCCATGTAAATAGATACAGACTACATAGTAGCGGGTCCACGTGATGATCTTAACAAATGGATAGAGACTTTAGGTGATATGGCTCAAAATCGTTCGGAATGGCGCAGGTGCGTCCACTCCATGCCCTCCTCCAAGTTCTAAGTTTTTAAGCTTATCGTATTTTCTCAAATTTTATTTGTGATCTCTATGCCTTTTCATTAGTACTTACTCTCTTACTACCTCCCCTACCCTAACATGCATGCATGTACCAAGTTCTACCTTGTAACTGACTGATTGACTGACTTCTACTTAATACCCCTACAATATTATCACTATTAACATTTTGAATATATGAAGTTGAGCTTCTTAGTGACGACTATTATTATGTAATAAGATTGTTTTTGTTGTTGCAATGTTCACTTATTGTTATTACTAAGTATTATTGATTATTCTGCAAAAAGTATTCATTTACTATAATGAGAACTCTTCTCTGAACTATATTTATGTTGTATAAATTTCAAACTTGTTCAAGCTTGTCCGTGTATAAGACGAGTACACTGGTTTTATTTTCCCTGAATAATCTAACTGTTTCCAAGTTGTAATAAGGTGGTGCATAGACATGAAATATAATGAATTCATAATTCGTTAACTACATTTATTGTAGTTTGTTTTAATTAAATTTAGAAATGGGAAGAATCCTATAAGGTTTCAAAAATGTCTGGATTATTTGCGTTCGATATTACAAATTGATTTCGGTTAGATAATCGTTGAAAACCAAGAAGCATTAGAAAACAGTTTCATTGCGGTACGGAATACCGCAGAAGTGCTGCGGTATATATATGTATATATATATATATATCAATTCTATGACAGGTTTTACGGGGTACTTCAATCTCGTAGACTACCGATCCAATAATTCGATGTTTAAATGTTTGTATTCAGATTGATGTTGGCTAAGTACTACTAAAACTCAGAGAATACTGGATGATTGTCGAGTTGTATGACAAATTGATGGGATCGAGAATTCTATCATTGTATGCCAGCTCAGTGAAGCAGACGGTTAAGCATTAGTCAACATGATGCCTCTAGATTAGACTGACTGAAGGAATCGAGAGTGTTGACTTCTGAGGAGTCCCATACTAGGGTGAAATAATCGTCTAGTGCTTCTTGGTTTTAACAAGTATCTAACAAAGACCAGTTTCTGGCAGCATACAAACAATTAAACTTAATATCTATCTCTGCAAATCACCTCAGTTTAATTCATCTAAGTACTATAATAACTAAACGAAATCTATTTGAAACTTTCTATTCATCATAGAGATTGTTAATAAACAAAGTTGACAAAC
This sequence comes from Schistosoma japonicum, assembly GCA_025215515.1. NCBI lineage: Eukaryota > Metazoa > Platyhelminthes > Trematoda > Strigeidida > Schistosomatidae > Schistosoma > Schistosoma japonicum. The sequence goes on along the minus strand of CM046064.1, from coordinate 38,353,640 downwards.
AATGGATATTGTTTTGAAAATATGTTATGATATAGGGAGGATTTCATTAACTGTTGTAAACAACATAACTATTCTGTCAATATCATTTCATTAGAATTGAGTTATCTCTATATTGATCTTGGGTATTTGTTCAATACACATTGAAGTAATCTTATCTAACAAGTAGAATTCTTGAAAAAATATTTTTTATTATTATTCAGTTTACTAAACTACTTTAAAGAAATAAGATTTTATTTTGATTAAGATTGAATAAATGTTATTTATTGAGTTGAAATGAAGATTGGCATTAAGTTTAGATGATTGAGTTCATTATAGACTGATGTCGACAGGGTATCACTGAAATCGAGGGAGCACTTGATAACTGTTTCGTCCAAGTATAGGACTCTATACTGTCAGTGCGCACCCTAATCCTCCCTCCCTCCCTCCCTCTCCCAGGAGCTTCAGGTTTGATGAAAGCCTAACCGTCTTCACCACTGAGCCTGACACTCAATCGTAAAATTCCCATTTATTTACTGATAAAGAACAAACAATACATTATAAGTTTTATCATAGGAGAATATCTTCGATTTTATAAGGATAGAGAATCTGAAAGTTAAATGTATCATATAATTAAATTTTTGTTTATTTAAGGTAGTAACAATGTTTAATTATCAACAGCCTAATATGAAAATAACAAAATCTCATGAATAAATTAGTATATTAATGAATGGATATGTGAAGAATGATTTCCTAACTTAACATGGTGGGATAGATAAGAGTAAAAAAATATATGCACGAAAGGCGGGTTGATTTAATTTCAAGTGTTTCATACAACTCAGATCTCTTCATTAATTTAAATAAAGCAAGAATAATGAGATTTACAGGATAGAATGGATTTGTTCAATTTATTTCTAGACTACTTATTACCAACTGAAGACAATCCTGAATGACGATGAGGATACATAGTATTAAATGTTTCGTATGTATATTATCTGTGGAGATTGAGATGAATGTGCCGAATGAAACTAGAAGTCCTAATAATTACAAGAGACTTACACGATCTGCTTATAATGAGAGTTCAAGTTGATATGTTTCTATATACTGTTAATGAAGAGTAGATGTGTGTGGTTACGGAAGGTGAAACAGTAAGGGGAGGGTATAACGTAAATTTTGTAAAATTATAAAAAAAATTATAATTGGGTGTTATGGAGGTAGTTAGCTGTCAATTTTGTTACCACGAATTGATCTAAATTAGACAACCATTGATCACCTGGAAGCACTGGACACCTGTCTCGTTCTAGCATGGAACTCTTCAGCAGTATTATATAATAGTATTATATAATAGTATGAAAATGAAAATAGATGGTTACATATGTTTTAACCAAAGTCATTTTGACTACACATAAGATAATGATTGTTATATTCACTACATCTATGCAAGGCTTATCACACTATTTTTCTGTACACATAAATCAGGTTGAAAACAATTGAAAGTAATTGCCTGAGTAAAACGTAGTTTTTATGTTGACAGTTTGTTGACAACTTTGGATGTTTCTGTAACATATACATCACGTTCACAGTTAAAAGCTTGTCTAGAGTTTGCACTTGTAAAGACTGTACAAGGAATGTGCTCCGTAAGCTGGTGGAATCTCTCTATCCAGTTCTTTCTATATGTTTGCTTCAGCTGTACGAAAGACAATTTGGCCAAGGCGATCACTTATTCGGTGAAAATAGAAGACGTCAAATATAATATATATTCATTACTTTTAATCATCTATCTGCACATTATTTGTGTTCCTCGATTCAGTTCAATTGAAGAGTTGCTTCTGTTAGTTGTCTTCATTTCTTCTACGTTTTGTAATCATGCATTGATCTCTGCCACCTCGCAACTCCCCTCTTATGCTGTTTACTCTTTCCTCCTTCACACTTCGTTTTGTTTTCTAATGCTTAAAGATGACTTTATGATTAACATTTACCACACTACAAGTACATGCGAACTAGCTGATACACTTGTAGGTGGCATCTAATGGGTATTGACACACCGTTGAGTTATTCAACGAGCATCCGGTTTTGTACAAGGAAATCAGTTGAATTGCAGTAAATATTCTTTTCAGTACAGTCCTGACTCTTTTATCATATTAGAGGCCTTATCCTATAGGTAAGGCTTTATTTTGTATTCTTTTATAGATGCATCTTTTCCTTTTCTTTATTGAATTCCTAGACCACGTTTGCAGCTGGCAGAATGAAAGCAGTTATATCTAAAGTACTGTCCTGTTCATGAAGGTAAGTGGTTTGAATGCGATCATCAGCTAACCTTGCTTGACTTTCATGTAATTTTGTACCTTTTAGCAAGGAGTACCTTCAAAATTGAAGAAACCAATGCTCCTTGGTTAGCCAGTTTCACATCCTGAAGCTTGCAAAATGGAGGTATTTAGGCTGTTGCTGACACTGCGTAAAATTGATTGAAGCATTTGCATTGACTGGTCACTAAGTAGTAGCCAATAGAATGGTGACCTCTCTCTCTTAACAATGCTGACTGAATCGTTTAGATCATATTGGAATTTAATCATATGTCTTTGTGTTGAGTAGTGATAAATAACAGAATCCCTACGTCAAGAAGAGTTTCCGACTCCCATCACAACATAGTGCATGCGATATCGAGTCACTTAGACTGATAGCCACATTAAAATTTTATAAACATGACATCGGTCTCTACTAATTGATTCATCAATATAATTATCTTAGCCAGTCCTGTCGTCAATTTATCTACTTCATTTCTCGCATTCAATAGATGATATACGATGAAACTCCCATAACGACTTTACTCTTTAAGGTATAAGATGTTTTTCATAGATTCAATAAAACACAAAGATTCCAGTCTTTTTGTACTGCTTTGATGCATCAGTAGACATATTTATTCGAAAGACTACATGTTAACTTCTTTACAACTTTGTCTTTCATAAATGTTATTATTCTGTAATGAACCTGTTATTCTTAATAAGAAAGTTATAATTATGTGGAATTAATAGCTTGATTGCAGCTGATGTAAAGATATTCGACGAAACACACTGAATCCAATTGTATTTTATTACATTCTTTTGTTATACCAAATGATCTGATTAATAGTTAATATAATTAGCAAATATGTGGAAGTATGAAACAGATGGTTGATATGCTAATCGATTTCAATAAAAGTTCATAAAACGTCAACTCAAAATGTCATAATAGAACTTCAGGAACGTATATTCAGAGTACATAGAAATGCTTAAGCAGTTAATTATTTCTAGTTTCTTCATTTATTAGATACAGATTAGTGTATTTAGATTTCAATCAGAGTTTAAAAATGAAGGCTAATGATTCTACCTAGTTGCCATAACATAAGTAGTCTGTGGGATATCCAAATCTATTACTTAGCGATTGTAAGTTGAATGCTTCCTTCATGTTTTCCAACAAACTACTTATAATTATGTAGTAAATTTTCACCAACGAATTGAGTATTACCTTACCAATGATAAAATGATTGTCAGTATACATTATCGAAGAGATTAGATTATTTTCATTTTGTCTAGATTCTTCATTACAATCAATCGGTGATATTTTCTTTTATCACTTAATCTTCTGATTATATAGCAACTGGACCAATCAATACGTAAACATACAAATTGTTTTTATGGTAATTCGGTGTATTTACTTTGTAGAATCTAAAACAAGAACTATTCATTCTAGAATATTCATTGTTTATTGATCAGTGAAATATGTGGTTGATTATCGTAAAATGATAATAAGCTACAGTATGATGTAAGTAACTGTTTGAGTAATACTTGAAATATCTTAGCGGAGACTACTGTCGTTACTAATCACTGATAACCTAGAAAATATGACGACAACCAAAAATCACTTATTGTGATACCTGTGTTCGGTGCTCATAAGTATTAAATTATTAATAAAACTCAGCTTTTACAATAGTTACTACAAATTGTAGAGATAAACTCATCAAATATGAAATTCTAAGCAGACTATTTATAGCATACAGATGAAATCTATACCTAAACCTAAAACTTTTAATCATAAACTAACCCTAACTCAAACATAACCATATCCATAAACTTAGCCGTAGTTTGCGTAACCATGAAAGCCCGAATAAAAGCTAATATAAAGGTGCATAAAAAGCTATTTACATTACTAGAAAAGATTTAGACTGTATATGTTACATAAAGAGGTGATGTGGTACCATTATTTCTTCAATTTATAGGTAGATGAGCCTACAGAAGCTTGAATAAGTACCTTATTCATGAAAAATCTATAAACCCTTCTTAATATTACTTTACTTGTGGATGAAATATTTATTTACTGTTTTCTAAATAGATAAGAATAAGTATATGTTCGTAATATTGAATGTCACATTTGTTAATCTAGATCTCCGAAATCTATACCGATTGGACGTTATAATTATACATTATGGATATTTTAAGAATCTCTTAGGCACGTCTGTCTACTGTACTATAGCCAATCGATTACTTTACTGTCCTCTTTGAGATGAACTCTAGAGACGTTGAATTAATGAGTACAAGTAATTTGTTTTAATGAAAATGTTATTCCCATGTACTATTGGCCTACAATTATAATCAGTGTTGTTTATTACTTATTTGAATTAGTTAATAACTAAATATACAGGTCCTAATTAAGGTGATCATCTACAAATTAATATTAACATCAGCATGTTTAGGAAAAAAATGAATATTGAATGTATTGGTAACACTAGTTGTATAAATGTTAGAAAAAAGTCTAAACGTTGAAAATATAATTTGAAATACACAAATAGAACAAAATAAGGGATATTTAATAGTGCCAAAACTCCAGTTTTACTCATGAGTACAGACTAAACCACTTGTAATCTACAAATGCGGTCTATGAATAGCCTACTGACACAAACTAAAATGTCTGTACTAATGGACAGGAAAATGTAGAAGTTAGTATCTGGTGCCACTTTTTTAAAATTTAACCATCCTTTTCATTTGTCTAACCTACTTGTATATTGGTCATCAATATTAGAACTTATCATTTATAATATAGATATTCAGGTAAACTAAAGTTCAATTTCGTTATTCATTTTAGATATTTGTCAATGCATGATGGTGAAATCATTCCATGAAAAAATTATCAGTTTTCCAACTTCCTAATATATTAAGACTAAATTATACATAGGTCATCATGTGTTTAGTGGAGTGTGTTAAATATCATTATACACATTAACTACTGATTGTTCTACTACCAGTATCTGTTGATTGCCTATTTTTATTCAACTCTATAAGTTTAGTACGGCACTGGCCTTTTGTATACAATCTCTCACTTTTGTTCTTTATGACTGCATAACATAATGTAAGACTTACAAAACACACTTGAGCGCCAAATTAGACTTTGCACATAAGTGAATCTAGATAATATTACTAGGCTCATGTTGATGACTGTTTGGGTCCATTTTCTACCTTGTAGACTATTCACCTCTGCTTCCAAGATTGATTTCTTCAGTTTCTGACCGAATACATAAGATTATCACTGATTCATTTGAACTTACAATACCTCACTATACAAACAGTTAAAATCACAGTAAAAGACGATTTTCAGATCATTGAAGTTAAATCTATTGCCGATCAATAATATTGTTCATGTTAAATTTATCGAATACACATATTTGTACTTAATAAAAGTACTTTGAAGTTAATTTGCTTGACAATAAACAAAAAAAATTGTTTATCTTTTCAAGATCTTCAACGATTTCCTAGTTGACATACAAACGATGAAACGTTGAACTAAGAAAACAGTATCCTATGTAATATTCATATGAGTTTATACTCACTATTCAAGTAATTTCTCCACTCTTCTGGCAAACGACTTATACATATTGAAACTACAACGTACATTGCTTTGTTTTAAATCCTTGAAGTTGTCCCCATCTAACTTCTATAAATATATCAGTCTAGCGTAGACAATATACTAGATGAGAAATATACACATAATTAAAGCTTGGGCTTGAAATATAAATTTTAATCGAGTTCAAGACTTTTGGTTTTATGGCGAACACTTAAGCTACAGATCATTGAGCTAATATTCAGTGGTTCCCTGGTTAGGTCACGGATGCTCGCCTCTAAGCTATTCCTATACTGTCCAGTGCTTCCTAGTATTCAATAGTTATCTTATCCAGACTAATTTATAATACTGAATTCAAATTCAAGAATCTTCACAATACCAAATTACAATTTGCTATTTGTTCTTATTACATGAATTAATGTTATAAATGAGATATGTCAAAATCTATGACACATTGTACAATTGTTTCTTCCTTGTTTACAAATTGTCATGAGCAAATATATTTTTGATGATTAACTAAATGTCGAATTCGGGACACTATTAGAATACTAAGTAAGGAAGTCTGAGGTTCACTTTTGTTACTTCAACTAAGTTACAACACTAGCTGATAGTTATTCAATATCAGTAGTGACATCAATGAGCTATGAAAATGTACAAAGTAAGATTGTTGAATGAAACAGTTATCTAGTGGTGCTATATATGGAATAAAAAGCTTTAGGTTGTATATTGTTATAATTTAGCATAAGAAAGATAGAAAGATAAACTTGGATGATAATCATGATGATGAATTTGTCGGTTTTAAAGTATCAATAATGATTTTGATAAAAAACGACACAACAGTCAATCATTCAATGAATCATTCATTTGACGGATAAAAGAAACTGTCATTCTACTATCTAATTTATCAAATATAGAAACTTAGAATTCAACCTTTTTTTCTATTTAAACAGCATGAACGATATTACTACACTGTTGGAAATGAGGTCACATTCATTTAGATAATACAATGGATCAACTTGTTGCTTTGTTTAATAAAGTTAATGGGTAAAGTATAGTATGGATAGACTCAACAGAGGTAGTTCGATCAATCTAACTAAGGCAAAATGATTGCCTAGAGTAGATGATATTGAACTCTTGAAGTTCTTTTGGCTAACAGGGCCAGTTAATTTTCACTTTTTTTTTAATAGGATCAGATATTATTGAGTATGATTTACAATAGAATAATGAGTGTCAATAAATCTAATTTTCTAAATTTACGGATCGACCCTGTAAACAAATGCTAACTAGTAAGTAGCCTAGCACCTGAATAACCAACCTTACATGTTCATTGTCAAAATTGCATAAGTCAAGCTGACTGATTCAACCAGAGATTATAACAGAACACATATGGACTAAAGTATAATACAGATCAATGAAGAATAGAGTGTGAAATGCAAGAAAAAAAAAGCCTAATATTATGAAAAAATCACTAGTGTTCTATGAAATTAGGAAGCGATTTATGATAAACATAAACACTTAAGATTCATTTCAATGTTTAGTCATCAAACCATACTTCAATCTGACTCATAACTCCTGTCCTAGTCAATCAATTATTCACACTAATCCAGATACTGGTTCTGGAACGACTGAGCGAATGTTCGTGTTACTGTTGGAGTCAATATTACTCAGAATAACATTCCTAGTTATCTTTCATATTTGCTCTTATATTTTAGACTGTTTATGTACTCTTACAGTAAGAAGGCAAAGCGATTGATCATCTTGCGACGATTTGTTATTATTCCATTTGGGTTGAGAACATCGCAATAGTATTCTGAACTCCAGTAACTTTCTAGTCATAACAAGTCAGCATGGATTAATTGACATGCGCTACTCTCTTGTTAACTCAACCCACAGTACTGAATACTGCTGAGTGTTCATGTTCATTCTTTGTTTCAGCTACTGTGAATAAAAACTCTATGGTTCAATTATCTCCATCTTACCTAAACGTTTAGATTTGTTAATACCGTTATCGTGCCATCAGTTTACGTCTTTCAAACAACATCACACTTCTTCTAGTCACTACTACTCTCTGCTTGTCGCTACACCGAAACAAAAATCTGATTGTATCATTAACCATTTAGTTAATTTACACTGTTGATTGATTAACACTAAGATGTCACACACTATGTACCACGTTATTGTTATCGCCTTTGCGCGTTGCTATTCCTTAAAATAAGTTATGAATATTTACTTCACATCAATATATGAATTCAGTATTTCCACTACATTTTGCAGTTTGCATTCATCTGTTTTGATCTAGACTGTAAAACTGGCTTGCTCATGGTATTATGAACGATTGACTGCATCTCTTGTCTTCTCAAATACACTGATAACAAGCAGCTTGGACTGAATCACAAACAACAACGAGAATCACATCACACTACTCCCACACACCCAGTCTTCTGTGTACCCGACTGCAAATACAACTGATCAGCAGAGCCAAATTATATATATACCTAGTCTATGGAGATGTGAAAGAGATTTCAATACACACTCCGAAAAGTAGGTAAACCTGAATTTCGTTAATTTGGAATATACAATTTGTTAGAAGCCTGGAGAACGATCAAACCATCTCACAGTTCATTAACATGCTTGTTAATAAAATTACAGTGATCATCATAGATATCATCGATTAAATAAACATTACAGTGCTTGCCAAAAACGATTATTATTTAAAATTTAGATTATTTGAATACAACAATTATAGTTAAATTTATCACCTACTAACACTAAATGATGTATTGTTTTAGAGATCTAGATTCTTTGACAAAACCGTCACTGTCACAACTGTAGATTTAAAAGATCATTTTCAAGATCAGTAATTTTACACTCGAGTAAACAGAGTGAGGTCAGCTTGGGGTTAAATATTATCAAAGGCCTGGGGGGGGGGGGAATTATCTAAGACCTCTTATTTTCTGATTGCACTCTTTATACTGACCATCTATTACTGTTAGTGATACCAAAAACCATTAATATACCCATCTTACTTTAGCCTAATATTCGAACTAAATTGTTAATTGATAGAAGTCGGAAAGTGTGGATAAACCGATTTTAGTTTATTAACTGATTAGTATCGTACTTGCCAATCAACCCAAATGTTGTAAATACAATTCGATGTTGAGTCATCGAACCACACTCCAATCTCACCACAACTCCAGTCCTAGTGATCACTCATTATCATTTATCAACTTCAACAATTGTACACTAAACTACTTCAGTATACTTTTACTACTATTGATCAATGTTTTATTCTAACATCAACTGGATTACAGAATGAAAATGACAAATGAAAATTTGAAAAATAAAACAACCTATCATTTAAGAAGTTCCACATAAACAAAAGGTGATCACGAGTTACCAACAAATTACTTCATCACAATTTTAATCCCCTTTCACGCAGTGAGAAATAGGAGGGGGATTTAGATTAAAGGAGGAAAGTGAAGATAAGAAAATAACGTAGATCATAATTTCGAAATAACAAATTTCTATCAAATGTCAGGATTGACTTAGTTGATGAATGAAATATCTACCATAAACAAGAATTCATTATGTAAATACTGAAATACAATTGATACATACTACTCATTAGCATACTAATTAAGATTTATATTTCTGAAAAATACGTTGTGTTCATCAAACCATCCCAATAATTATCTTGTCAACAATCGTTTCTAAAAGAATGAGTTCCGATAAAACATGTCACCATTTCAGTATGGTGATTGACTGAATACATTCGATAGTGAACAAGATGGTTTACACAATACAACACAATTCGATAATAATTATAAGTTTATCACCTCCCACTCATCACTGTGTATTAAATAGTGTCTAACTGAATGGGAAGAATATCAGACAAAAACATTGAAACTGAGAATGTAATGAAATAATGCCTAATGAGAATATGACAGTTTCTCGGTGTGTTTTACAAGAAAACACAAACACACACACAATCGGAACTATTGGATAGTGACAACACTCAATTATTCAGTGTTTATTAACACATATTTACAGTCGGATGTGGAATAAAACGAGAAATCATCTGCAAATCTATTTTTCATCAATTGTCATCACAACTTCGAATTCACCTCTGATTTATTTGCTGTTTAACATCATTCGATTAAAAATATATCGAAATCGCCAGTGATTAGGCAAAGATTAAGATTTAAGTGGTGTTAATATTACGATTGATCACTTCCAATCATCTTGAAAAAATTGAAGTCAATGAAAAGTCAGTCGAAAGTTAAGTATGTTTTCATTCAGTACATCTACTTATCATATAAGTGTAATGTTTGTAAATTTGAAAACACTCTCACCACTACATCCTTCGTTGGGTATTGTGGAAGTTGTTGAATCTAAAGTGTTATGTCACGAACTATCATAACCTATGTAAATAATCCATGAAAACAAGAGGTCATCATGTGACTCGTCGATTGTGTTTACCTAAAGATATGATAATTATTGCATAACTGGACTTTCAAGTGCTTATTGTCGTCTCTCTACTCACGAACACAGTCAGGCACTCGTAAGGAATTATTCACAAACTGATTCACTCTCTTTCTTTATTTTAGTCTAAACAACCACTGAATTCCCGCATTTCATGAATAAACAAGTTGATCAATTGAAAGTAGTGTTTTACAGTATGATTATTCATACAAAACGATTATTCTTTAATCAGATTGTAGTTAATGCTACTCAAATATATTGAAGCCTGAACAAATCGTGATACTGAATACTTGGTAAACTGATTAATATGCTAATCGATTGAATGAATTAGTCCAACGATTTATATCACAATGTGAACAAGAATTACATTCTAGTTAAAAGGCTAAATGGCCTCATATGTCATAAAATTAAGCATTTACGGTCAATCTAGGCTATTCTATCGAAAATTCTCTCAACGTTTGAGAATTATTTAATAAGAATTATACATGCTAATTAAATTAAAGAGGACATACACTTAGACGCATTAAATGAATGTTTGCTACATTATGATTCTCATTTGGTTTACTCTGATTCCTACAATTCAATGGAATATCTTAATTCCATAATCACAGTAATCAATGTTTTACAATTTCTAAAGGCATACAAGTCATCACAATATCCATGACCTGATAACCTTCCAAACCTTCTATTTAAAAGTAATGTGCAAAGTTCTGTATTAGCCACTGGCTGGTTTCTCTGATGAGTATTGTTTCTATAAATGTTATGCCAAAAACACTGTAGAAAGTAAAAATAATGGCCAGATTAAAAAGCGTGTCCACTGGCAAGAATGTTCAGTTTAGACCCTTAGCTATAATATTAATCTCTCTCATAACTATGGAAAACGTTTACTATGTAAGCTATAGCCTGCATTAAAAAAGCTTGTTGACCCATATCAGCTTGTACACAGATGCAATGAAAGCACAGTGGATGCAGTATTTAAATTTTTTACATAATTTATTGGTTACCTTAGTGAAGGGTCGTCAGCAAGTGCAAAGTTCGTTTCTTGATACTAATTCTGTCGTTGAGTCAGTTCCCAGAACTATTTTACAAAACAAACTTGCGAATAATTTCATAGAAAGCTGGATAATCAGCTGATTATATTCCAGTTTCACTGAAGGAGAACAATATATTGTGTATAAAGGGATGGGCTCCTTTCATCGATTAACAGAATTCCATTTATTTCATGGTGCTGTTCCCACCAATTCGCTTTTCGCACTCTTTTATATAACTCGCCACTTGAAAGAAAAAAAACCTTTGTTAAAAATACAGATGACCTTGTGATTTTTATGTCTGTTTCTTCATCTTCAAATCGTTCTAAAATGAGTAGTTTCTTAGGGAAAGATAATCGATTCTCAGTTTATTTCTTGCAAATGTCATACAGTCAATTTCAACTTATGACATTACACAGACCTACAAACCCTAGTAAATTTGCACGCTGTTTGTAAAGTTGGAGATTCAGTAATCAAGACTACGTCGAATGCCACATATCTTGGTGTGACTTTTGCTTCAGTTTCAGCTTGGTCCTTGCATATTTCGTTAATATCAAGGAAAGATTATTGCTTAACATAATACTCAGGGTGATTACATAAGTTTCGGTATTTCCAAACACTTATTATTACAATTTGTCAGTTATTGCATATTATTTATTATTTATATTATACTGCCACATTATTTTTTCCAGAACTTCTAAGAAATGACTAAGTGCAATTGCGTAGAGTATTGGAAGCTGTTAGTGGAGTGTGTGGTGAGGACTTTAACATCATTATGAACACGGTGATAAACAGATACTTAAAATCTTGAAAACAGCCAGCGAGTGCTATTCTACCTGATATAAACCACCCTCTTCAATCACATCTTTCAATCACTACGTAGACTTTAAGAATGAGACGTCACAATGTGAGAATTCATCCACGTAAGTAAAGTATAACAGACCCATTACTTCTTATCTAACACAAGGTCAATGAGATGAAAGAGTTGCAAAAACAGATCAAAATAGAAATCTATACACTTGAAACACAGATTATCATGGAATGTTAAGACTTGTGTTTCTTATATAATCGTTACCTGCAGTTTACACACAAACAGACAATGCCCTTCTAACACGATATCGAACGTGTACATGGAAAATGAATCAGTGACCTACTGTAACATATAGTATGCTAAAATTGCATATTGTACTCAACATAATATCGAATAAAAGTCTTAAAATATTGATAATAATAATCATAGTAATAATAATCATATAATGATAAAAATTATTATTACAATTAGCACAAAACAATCTTGTCGACTAAACAGGATAAATAAAATACTACTTTTTATTTACCATGCATATTAAGTAATGAAAATTGGAAGTAGTAATGAATTTAATAAGTTGATTGAAGCTAACTCATTGTATGATAAACCACCATCATGTCAACCACGCTTCCTCCATTCTACATTTTTACTACTACGCTTCTCTATAATCCAAATACCATTCATCGCAATGTGGAAAAATGTTTAAAAATGTACGCAATTCTGTCGACTGTTAGTCTATTGTTAGTCAACAGAATACACAGCAATCTTTCACTCAATAAGACTGGAATGAAAATTACTTATATTTCCCAATAGAGATTCATCAGAGGCAACAATAATTACATGTTTTCAAATTAATCTGTGTGTAATTAATGAATGGACATATAAAGATATATGCCCATATATGTTGTGAAGTCATTCTGTGTGTGACAGATAAATAGAGAGAGATTTCTCAGGACAAGTAAGTATGTATGCCAATATTTGAAGTAAATAATGATCATTCACTATATTCTATTGAGAATTCAAACATAATGTACTGGAGAAAAAAATTACCGATAATTCAGAAACAATATTCTCTTCCAGTCTGAATATTTCAAGTCCTTAGGGAAAGCAGTCAGTAATTAGATTATTACACTTATAGTTACATGTGTGTGTTCGCGTATGTGTGATGAAGTGAGATGTATACGTTGTTCGATTGATTGTAAATATTAGTGTTTGATATAGGAATCTAGTTCATATGTCACAATCAGTAAGTGAATGTAGGCTAAAGTCAAATAATTGTATGTTACATTGATATACGAATTGGAAATGCTCGAAATATCGATGAATGATTCCAACCCATCATATCCTATCATTTACTAGTTAGTTAACTGTATTCAAACACATGTTCTCTGTTGATTCATGATACATGAGTTGAAGTTATTCTGACTGATATCTACGCAATACTTTATCAGCCTAATCATAATTATCATCAATCAAAATATAGTAATGTATATATTGCAAGTGCTCTACTATTCTGAACAGAGAGATCGAATTGTGATGTACTGTTTTATGATTGATAGTAATTTGTAAATAACGTAAATAAATTTTTGTGAAAGATGATTACTTTATTAGCAACTCTGAGTACGTGAATTAGTGAGTGACTAAGTGAGTGAGTCAGTGAGAGAGTTGTCACCAATCACAATGGATGGACATTGATCTATATTACAATTTAGTGTAGATAGGTATTCTGTTGACGAATTCAAGACTAGTGGTGGATAATTTTGAGCTTTCGTTGGTAACCAAATAGACATGGGTTCCATTCCATGATAGGGTTATATGTTTACGCTGTTGAGAGTCCAATTATAGGCCGGAGTGGATGCTTAATGGTGCCTATTTTACAGAGGTACCCAGCCAACATCAGTGTGTAGCGAACTCATCAACTGTACCTAACACCCTTCTTTACAAAATCACTTCATTCCATTCATGATCTGCTTAACGATCCATCTGTTATAATAATGATGTACTTTAATTTAATTCAAAATTATTGTGAGGGTCAGTAGGACTACTCGATGTAAACGCCGTTTGTTTTTGAAATATACTGAGTGAAATTCAAGTAAAGTTGCAGCAGCTGTTGATAAGCCTGCACATAGTATCTTACTTACTTTACATTTTAATGTTTGTGTGCATGTTACAAGATGAGTGAACAGCGAATCTCCCATTACCCATGGTTTTTAATTTGATGGGTTGTATTTCGTTTGCTGAAATAAATTATCTCGTATCAAATAATCTTCCCCCCTTTCAATATTACACGTTGACTGTACTTTAGTATACATGTATTGAATGTAACTAGTAGTTTAGTTATACGAGTGAATTTCACTGAAGGAATCAGATAGACTGTAAGAATTATCCAAACATAAGGCTTAGTATAAACCACTATCAAAAGTTTCACTTATTCAACGTTATTAGGTCTAACAAACATTCATCAATGAGCCACCACTCAATACAATACAAAACAATTGAGATTATTATTACATAGTAAATGCATTCACCCTATCAGTAGGCAACAATAAACACATCAAATTATTGTTCATCACATTAATTAACTCCATGTAAACAGTGTGGTTCAGTTTTTGGCATAATAACTAGTTTGCTTGACGTCCACTCTCAAATACTTGCATGTATATTACATCAAATATTGAATAATGCAGGAGAGTTACAGTGAATAAATAACTGTAATTCATTTCATGATTACTCTAATGAAATGGTGACAAGTATTTTAAGCATAAAAATTAAAATGTTAGAAGAAATTAATTGTGGATGACTAGATTAGTATCTAGTTTATTTTACAATCGAATACAACAATTCCTCGTTGAATTATTCGGCAGACGAAAAAGAATTATTGAAACAGTTTGTTGGAATAAATTCATGTTAGTTGGTAAATACGCATCATCTGGAAATAACATGAATCCTTGTTGTGTGTCTTCACGGTGACAATCCAACACTTTCACCTATTCCAATATTAGATATTGGCATTTCGTGGAAGAGACGACTATAACTGATTCTAAACACATTTTAGAAGATAATAAACAAATTATCTTTTATTTCGCATAAGCCAATTAAATTTACTCAGTCGTACTGTTATAGTCTTCGTAACTTGGTTTTAGAAGCAAATATCTTTAATTCTAAATACATTCGTTGTATAAATTACTTTACAACTATGTTCTAAACATATCAGTAATATTCTTTTTACTCAGACAGGACAAAATGTGGTTACTTCAACGATTACCTCTCACTTCACTAATGAAATTATGGGGCTATGAATGTATGGACACTATTATAATTCAGTAAACACATTTTGCCTCGTTCCATAGTATTATTTATACCACCTAACTTCCTTATATGCCTATATTACAAATCCTCTTTATCAATTCATGTGTAAGCACATATTAAAGCCATACATCCTATTAATTTAAGGATACTTGTGGCTACTCAGTAATCCAAGTTTTCATACTACTAGTGTTAGGTGATCATTTATACAACGTGAAGAGGATCCCTCCTTTGTATATTGTTTATTTTGATTCCATGTAAAACACTATTTTATTCACCTTACGAATTAAGAACTACTTTGAATTCGGTGCATCTCATGAGACATGATCAACTCAAGAACACTCCTTGAATCCACTATTGTGACGTCAACAAATGGAAGCAAATATGATATTGTGAGATCTTTCAATCCAATCTCGAATCTTTGTGTTGAATCGAAGTTAATCAACTCACTACTCATCTAATTTGTAATTTCAATTCATATTTTTATTTATAGGTGAAACGATAAACTATGATATTAGATTTCGTATATTTCACTCACATCAGGCAATAGTCGTTACAACTGGTACTTATTAATCGAAATATCCATTCATAGTAGTAATAATATAAGCTGAAAAGCAACTGATTGATTGATTGTGTGGTGAGAAATTTCACAAAAATTTTCATTTTATGTAGTGAATGAATTTTTCAAAGTAAACAATAAATACTATGAAAGTACACTGGAAACTAATAAAAAGTCGACTTTAGACGTTAGGCAGTAACAAGCAATCTACAATGTGAGTGAAGCACTAACCTTATACACTGAAGTGAGTGAACTAGAATTACTCGGTGGTGATATCTAACTATTTGAAACCGATAGAATCTGTTTGAAATCTACTCATGAATGAAAAAATTTATTGATGAGCTAGTATTGCCGCTGAAACTACTGACAATACCTCTGATATCCCCATCATAACATATTATGAAAACGACCAATTCTCAAATTAGATTTAAAATTATTTTAAACTATTTTAATCTTACCAACACTCAACTCTTGACAAAATATAACAAAAGACCTTTGTATTTTTTAACGGGAAGTCAATCGTTTAACAACCTAATTGTCTTTACACTTCCTTAGATAAGTAAGTAATGAGGTGTCTTAGTCAGTAAGAATAAATAATGGTCACCTTATTAACTAATGCTATGAAATTTATAACAGTTAAAACCGATTCCGCCAGATAAACGTTAATATGAAGTTTAATACATTAAAATGTAGATACTACTGAGAAGACTCATACTACTTATTACTTCATACTTTCATATACTCTAATGAAACTTATGCGTAAACGAAGTGGTAAGATTGTTAATCAATCCTCCTGGTAATATTCACTTGTTTTGTTAGTCAACGATTACATGAACTTAGTTTGTTATCAAAATTATGTTTTGAAAAAATGAAATAAAGCAATCACTTGAATACGTTCATCTCTAGCTGCTAGTCAGCCACTAATTATTTCACATGTTGACAATTACAGAATTTCATCAATCAGATGTTCGAATAATTCTCAAGTATTATATTTAATTATGATGAGTAGACTAATGGATATGAATCACTAAACCCTATTAGCTATCTAAATTAACTAACCTCGTTATAAATATTTCTTGCTTAGACAGCTTCAGCCTTTTATGTTATACAAATCTATACTATCAACACTACTGAAGCAAAATGATCCGAATATATACAGTCTATTTATTTAGTATATGTATTTATGAACCGGACTATGATGAAAATGATTTTTCATGATAGCATCAAACTAGCCGCACCTTGTATACTCAATAAATGTTCATTGTAATGAAGTTGTATATTCTGATTATGAATACTATAATACTATAATGTTAATCACAAGAGATGAGTAAAACTTGTTTGAACTTGTCTGTTTCATGTGTATTTGTTAGTTTACATTTTTGGGATACACAATCCATCAAGTTCTTCATCATATCTGTGATTTACATCTTTCATTATCAGGCGACAGGTTATATAATGCAATTAACACTTCTATACTTGATAAACAAAATATATGAAGTACATTTGAATGATTTAACGTAGATACTAAGCGGTGTGTTGCACACAACAAAATGTAGATATCCTCACAAATTTGACCAACTATTCTAACTGTATCAGGAAAGAATACAGACTTAACTTTCATCGAATATTTTACTCATTATATCAAATCACCTCTTTTCTGTAACTTTTATTGTTTCACTGTTACTCTGCTAAAGTTAGTTATCATTTACTTTTCAACTTATTACTTATGAAAACTTGATTTGTTTTCTATTTAGTTTACAATACCACTTTGTTCTAGAATTGGACTTATTATGTTTGCAAAAAACATATTTAAGTCAATTTGTGAATTAGATTATTTTTTAACCATATTCGCTACGTTTAATCTGGTTAGGGTTTTAAAGGTAGCAGCAACCTCAGCATCTGTAGGCCTGAACATACATAAGGGGAAGAGCAAGATCCTCAAATTCAACACTGAGAGCACCAACTCAGTTGAACTTGATGGAGAAACTCTTGAAGAAGTGGATACCTTCACGTACCTGGGAAGCATCATCGATGAACAAGGAGGATCCGATGCAGATGTAAAGGCAAGGATTGGCAATGCAAGGGCACCCTTCCAACAATTGAAGAATATATAAGACTCCAAAAAACTATCAATTAACCTCAAATTCAGACTCTTCAATTCGAACGTCAAGACAGTTCTTCTGTATGAAGCTGAAACGAGGAGAACTGCTTCAAACATCCTCAGGAGGGTATAGGTATTTAAAAATAAATGTCTACAAAAGATACTGAAGTCTGCTGGCCGTAAACCATCAGCAGCAGCCTACTATGGGAGAAAACAAATCAACTTCCAGTCGAAGAAGGAATCAAGAAACGTCGTTGGAAATGGTTGGAAAATACATTCCGGAAACCATCAGACTGCATCACGAGACAAGCACTAACTTGGAATCCTGTTGGAAAATGGAAAAGAGGAAGGCCAAAGAATACACTGCGTTGAGAATTGGAAGCAGATATTAAAAGAATGAACAGCAAATGGAAACAGTTGGAAAAAAATTCCTCAGGACAGAATTGAATGGAAAATACTGGTGAGTGGTCTATGCTCCTCTGTTAGGGGTAACGGGTGTAATTAGGAAAGTATATTTACTAAGTAATGCAGTTTAAAAGCTGTTTTAGTTTCATGTAAATTAACATCCTGTGAATCATCTCCTTAACAACAGTAGCTTCAGCTATATTATACTAAGATACAGTAAAGATGCAAATATAGAAGACATAATTTAAGGTTAAATTTTATCATAAAATAACATCAATAAAGAATAACAGGAGTCCATAAAGTTCTTGATTACTATTTCATATGAGTTTCAAACTACTCAAAAATTCACCACTGATATTAGAGAATTTATATTGCTACAAAAACTTGATTGAAAATACCTACACTTACAGATATAATCATCTCGAAATATTACGTCATTGTAGATAATTCTTCAACATATAAAAAGGTCCCTTTTTTTATACTATTTACCTAAAAGTAATATGCTTACTGTAAGATCTAAGGAATATATGTTCTATCAGAAGTGATATCACTACTAGGCAGTGATTATTCTATTGCTACCTTTCTATAAAAGAAGTCTATCTAACAAATTTCTTCTATTAAATAGATTATTTCATTCTAAGTATTAAATGATATTGTTTTTAATAACTTACTGGTTGTTGTAGTAGTTGTTGTAAATACTGTATTCAATTTCATTTGTTTATTATTTCCATTCATTATAGGATCAAACCAATATATACATGAATATTCATTAAGACGATTAGCACAATAAGTTAATAGATCTTTTTCAAAATAACCATTTCTTAAAAATTGAAATAAACTAATATTTAATGAAAGTGGTTTAATAATTTGTGAATCATCTTGTATCATATTTATACCGCCAGCTTTAATTCTTGCACCACCTCGAACCATTTTACATTTATTTATTGATTATTTGTAAAATAAAATGAATGTAAATTGAGAAAAAAAAATTTTTTGGAAAAATTTGAAATACAAAATTTCTCTTGTAAGATGAATTTTATTTAGATTTTTTCTTTGAAAAAAAAAAGTTAGAGTAACATAATGATTTCATTTTAAATTGTTGATTTATTGTTAATTTTCTTTTTATCATGAAATGAATTGTCATTCGGTTACCATTACATATTGAAACTTGTAACTTGTAAAATAATTTTGATTGGTTGATATTATTTTCATCATGAAGATCGATAGATAGACACGTTAAATAAGTTGATATAATTATATAACAATACAGAAAAAATTCCCCCCCCCCAGCTGATTTGACTATTTACATCTACATGTAGTTTACAATAGTTATATAATCATAATCAAACAATTAGTAATGTCAATGCTGATATCACGAATTGATCTGAACCAGTAAACCATTGATCACCTGGAAGCACTGGATAGCTGTTTCGTCATAGTATGGGACTCCTCAGCAGAGCGCATCCATGACCCTGTTGGAGATCTAGGACGTGACCGGTGGAGTTCAATCGTGTTGGGTGTGAGACAGTAACTCACCGATGACAATGGATGGGGTCGCAAACGTATCACGAATTGACTGAATTAGAAATATCAACCTTTAGGAGCCGGCTCAGTGGTCCAATGGTAAAGCGGTCGTCGCGGAGAAAGAGGGCCCTGGGTTCGATCCCCACTAAGATTCTTGTTTATTTTTTTTGTATCCTATATAAAGTGATCCAAATGAAGAGCATGTTGTAACTTCAATTTCGGTGAATTGGGATCGCAATTTACACTTGAAGATGTGCTGTAAACTGAATACGAAAGTGTTCATAAATAGTAATATAAGTAAACATTCGATATTTTCCTTAATATCTACTACAAGTGCATACATAAAAGCAACTTTTGAATATTAATGTTTAACGTTATAGAAAGCAGTTAATTGGCTTACTTGTAATGACCTACAAGATATTCTTTAAGTTCAAGTGAAAAGTTATAACTGTTGAAATTCATCCATCTCATGAGTTGGACAACAATATTGTACGATCATTACACCACATCATAAATAGATTGAAGTTGAAATCCTGATACTTGATTGTGGTCTAGTAGTGCTTATAGTCAAGAGTTCGATCCCCGTCGGTTGATGTCGTCTGTGAAAATTGGTTAGGAGTTCCATATTAAGATAAAATAGCTGTTTAGTACTGCCTCGTTTCGAGTGGTACCCAGTCGTGACCGGTTAAGGTAATATTTCACTCGAAATAGTAATTTTCCTCACTACTATTAAAGTATTTCGCAGCTTATAGTCTTTTAATAACTGACCGATATAGCTCTAACCTTAAGCAGGAATGGCAAAAATTAGTATCTCATGAAAATAAGCAACATTAGTTATCTCTTTTGGAAATGACTTCTTATCATATTGGTGTGTTGTGGGTAATTGGATCTATGACATTTTCCTTCATCTTATTTTAGAAATTATAACTAGAAGACAAGAATTTTAAAATGAGCATCTCTGAATGATGATTATTTGGAAATCAAGAAGTATATTTTTTAATCACAGTTATTAGATATGTAGCTTTTAGAGGCATTGTATTTTCTAATTTGTAAACTTTCCATTGATTTATTAACTGTTATCATATTGTAGACTGATCTTAAACTTAATCACCTAGTTTCTGTACCTAAATTTTCTAATCATGTCCTCACTGTATTTTATTATCTCTCACATAATATGATCTACGTAATCTCTTGGTTTGATGCACAAAACAGACAAAGTAAAAAGATTCTTTACATGAGAGATTAAACTTGATCTGGTATCCTGTTTCCATTAATCAGATTCATCGTGTAGTCAATACACAGTTTTGTAAATCTAATATAAGTGGCACATTTGTAGCCTTAGGCTATATCATTTCACCCAGCAATATAATTCCAACAATAAAATTCACTTTATTTAACAGGTGTGATCACAGTCCTTTTTAATGCAGGTAAATTTACAACAAATTATGCGTAATTAGAACAGATTCAGTATTTTTATACTAGGTCTGTCTGATTTATATCCTTTTCTGTATGTGAATCATACCTACTTCTATTCAGTAACATATTTTTATCAATCAATTTAGTACTTATTACCTCTGATGCTTACTGTAATGCTTGATATTCATATGTATTAACGAATATTCCTCATATGTAGTCTACTTCATTGTCATAACTGAACTCCCTACACCCTGCTAATAGTTTCTATCTGTTGGATAATTATTTATTCAGTTACTGTTTTGATTTGTAGCCTGTCAAAGGTTAAATAGACAATACTATAAAGTGTCGATTAACTTCTTGTATGTTTTATAATTCATTCTTATTTCACTACTTCAGATAGAATTTTCACACTGATAACATTTTGATGCATTCAAACGCATTGTTATGCATCATAAATTAGAGTTTGTAAGTTGTATTACCTTTGTTATCATTGTAAGCGGTACCGAATTTGTAGACAAATAATTTGCTTCAGCATCGTCGAAATCCTTCCGATGAATTTCGAAAAAACTTGACGAGTCTTATATTGATAAGGTGAATAAATAAAGTTATTAAATATCAGATACTCAATGCCTAATAATTGTACTCTGATGAAAAATTTTGTTATAAGTATTCATTTATTCATATGGAAAGATAATCCACCCTTGGTAATTTGGAGTAAGGTGAATACGAAAATATGTTCAACAAGTTCGTGAATTTTTAGGGGTTTAGATAATATTGTTAATGACAATAAAGAATATAAGTGATTATTCACTTCTACCATATGTTCATTCTGATGGTAATGCTTTGATATAGCTTATTTAATCTCAAGCCTTGAGGGTGTTTAGAATGTGTCCAACAGTCGAATCTTAAACAACTGTGTTATTCTATTAGGGATTCAATGATTTGGTGTATATGCCTCCCAGTAGCGATATTCTACTGTGATTTAACCATATGCCGATTTTGATAATGCAATAAGTAGACGAAATTTATCAGAACTATATGATATATTCACGTAATACATTTCGAACAGTTTGATCACACATACACTTGTTAAGACAATCGTATATATGAAGAATAAACGTCACTAGACAGTTTAGAGTATAAGTTAAGAAAACAAAATTAATAAAGAAAACAATGTGAATTACACTTTATCAGGGTGGGATGAGTGAAAGTATAAATTGTTTCTAGGCTAACAAGGCGAGTGAGGGGATTGGGAGGTTTCAACAAACCTTAATATACCTCCTAAAACACTCTTATAAAACACTATGAAGGATGAATTGATGTCAGTTAGGTGGCCTGTTTCAACTAAGTGTTCAGACTATGAAAGTTGTTTATCCTGTACTTTGATTTGATATTTGAGTTGATTTGTTTCTGGAGCCAATTAGGAATGTTCTCATCTGTCCTTACAGCAGATCACGATTGCTCCTCCTTATGTATATTTGTCCACATACACGCAAGCTAGATAGACACAGAGGGATGTAACGTATTCGTTTACATGCTATTTAGGTTTGTTGTGAATCAATGTCCTAGACTTTTCAACTTCAACTATCTTGGCTACATAAAATGTCCTGTTAATAACTGAATTAATCCTTTGTTTTAATACTAGGCTATTTTATTTTGATGATGCTATAAGAAGGTAAAGTGACATTGACTGATTTTTTGTGTTAGAAATATAGTAGGTTTCCCTATTCTGCAAATTTTCTATCGATTTATAAACTTTCTTTAGATATCCGTTCATCATTCGCGTTTCTGTCGATAGATTTTCATTTTCTTCAATAGTATGATTAATACAAATACTGTAGATTCCATTAAATAAAACCTTTACCAAATCTTTTTATACTGCACAGATAAAAACTATGAAAGCTAATATAGTGCTCTGTTCATGTAGATTTTCTGTAGATCAATTTGTGTGTATATGTGGTCACACATGCATAGGGAGGAGCAATCGGGATCTGCTGAAAGGACAGATGAGAACATTCCTAATTGGCTCCAGAAACAAATCAACTCAAATATCAAATCAAAGTACAGGATAAACAACTTTCATAGTCTGAACACTTAGTTGAAACAGGCCACCTAACTGACATCAATTCATCCTTCATAGTGTTTTATAAGAGTGTTTTAGGAGGTATATTAAGGTTTGTTGAAACCTCCCAATCCCCTCACTCGCCTTGTTAGCCTAGAAACAATTTATACTTTCACTCATCCCACCCTGATAAAGTGTAATTCACATTGTTTTCTTTATTAATTTTGTTTTCTTAACTTATACTCTAAACTGTCTAGTGACGTTTATTCTTCATATATACGATTGTCTTAACAAGTGTACGTGTGATCAGACTGTTCGAAATGTATTGGGTAAACTGATAAATTTCGTCTTCTTATTGCATTATTAAAATTTATCATAGGGACAAATTGTTTCATATGCGGATTGTTAGTAACCCATTATGGTATTCTTTACTTTGTAAACCTCAATCAGTGAACACATAATTTCTTTATTAAAATAAATCAACTGATAATGATTCCATGGTCTAAGGTTGTTCATCATACTTTTTCACCATCCAAACTGTAGACTAAACGTGAAGATGAAGTGTACGGTCTCTTTATAAAGATGGTTAAAGACTTAGCGTCAAATTTACATTTAATGTTGCCCTAAGTTTTATCATTCGATTGAATATACTCTTTTAGATATATAAAACCAAACAATTTAAGTACTAACATACAGCAACTTCATTAGACACTCAGCTTAAAGACTAAAAACATTCACTAACAAGTCTTCAACATAAGAGTTACTGGGTCACTCATGTTGTCCCAAACTCTCTAAACGGTTACGTCTTTGCTAATAATGGAGAAATGGAAATTTTATCACACCGAAACATCACGATACAACCAATGTTAACTAATTTATGAACAGTGAACCAACAAAACTCCCTATATGTAATAATTTGACGAACCAGTTCAATGGATTATGACAGAATAATAACTGTCTCAAACAACGAGCCCCAGCATCTAAAAATTCTAGAGGCCATTATCTTTATAAATTTTATAGATAATAAACTTCTTTCATTGTTACACTCTATTTACAAAATACTTTAGAACATTAAGTACTATTACCACTTTACAGAAAGCTGAAGGATAATGACTTGTAGCAATCAAAAATTAAAGTTTCCTTACAAAAGAATATTATTAAAGTTCTAGTACAGGACCTTCTTAGAAGAAAGATGAAGATGCATTAAACCCTGTAGACCAACAGGTTACGTAGCATTGTTCGTCAGTGAAACGCATGTTGAAGAACTACACAAATCCTGTGAAAGCATGACTAAGACACGATTAGTCAAGTTATAGGTTATCATCTGAACTTTCAACTTCAAGTGAAACTTGTCACGTCTGTTTCCATTGATATTTAATTTCATTATGGGTATGCTATTATAAAGAATACCTACCTGATGTAAATTTTCAGGAAACAAATTAATGACATGAAATTCACTCGTTAACTTAAAGGATGCAGATGATATAGTTCTGTTTTGTAGAGAAATTGACAGTCTTTCTAATTACCTTGAACAATAATACATGTATGTTCACGTTCGACCTTTAGATAAAAAATGTTGCTGTAGTAGTGATCAGCAACAAGTAAAGATATTCGTAGGCTATTAGTTTTGATCACAGTTGTTTTCAAAACATTTCTCATGCTTATTGGAACTATTAATAAAGCAATGCTGAAATTAGACAAACTTTGTCATGAAAATTTGAAAAGTAGGTTGATAAGTTTGTAAAACTTCAGCAGCTTATATTATTGGGACGAGTATTACACATACACAACTCCAGCTTATCATGACATTCAATGAAGGGTGGCGTAGGAGTGGAATAAAAGAAATAAAGTTGTGAACTTCAAATCAAGACGCAGCATCACTTCATGAAGTCGTTAGTTGTTCATCTGAATCATGTCGTTAGATGCAGACTACCTGATCAGGTTATATACTACTGTCACCATATAGCACAAAATCAGTCTCAGATGTACAAGCACATTTACCTAATGTCTTCTTTAAGGTCCCAAGCTTTAAAATAGTGTCATATATTTCTTACTTCGAAATTTCCATTTACTATATCTAACCTTTATACAACCATTGGTTTCACCACTAATTCTGTTACTTTAATGTTCGTTTTTTTGCACTTATGTGGTGTAGAGACTTGAAAGGATTAACAAACTAATTTTTACTTATAATCGGTTGGCTAAAGGCAACGTAGAGCCTAAGACTTACGTGCATCTGCCTAATTTCCCACCACATCAACACAAATGAAGTAAACATGATGAATATCATGGTAGTAGAAGTATCAGAGATTGTAAAATAGTTCCACCGTAGAGAACACTTGACGAAAGGAATGAATAAATATTATTAAGTAATTTTAAAACTTAAGATCTATGAGTAGACAAGGAGTGAATGCACGTTACGCAACAGCTCAAACCAGTAACTACGATGATTAAACGCCATCCAACTGAAAAATATGCATCCATCAACATGGTTTAGCCCAAATGTCAATGGCCTCATTAATTAGAATAATATATTAGCTTACCTCGTTTTTATTTAAACATTGACATTTCTCTCAACCTACTTCTAGACAGGATGACATATTGCCACGAGGTAGTCGGGGGTTAGCGTATGTGAAGCAACTCGCATCAAGATTTTGCTAAGCATCAACCCACCAGTGTTGATGAAACTTCAAGAACACGTGAAATGTTAGATACACGTAATCATTACTCTCCGTATGATCACTTTAAGCGATAAAAAACCAGTTGTTGTGAAAACATTTGCATTTAAATAAAGAGCAATGCTTTATAAACAGGTAAACATTTGTATTCAAAAAAAAAATTAGACTGAGTTTTTTCAGGGTCTTTATCAACTTGGGTTGTGTTATCAGTACATTTTAGGTCAATAAATATGTGATCATTCCTTTAAGTGGGAATCAAACTTTCAGATTATTAAGCTAACCAAAACTCACTTGACTTACCGATGACTCCATTTACATTAAAATAAATATGGAACGTTCAACTTATTACTAAACAGAAAAATAACAGAGTTTTTACAATCAGATCATTTATAAATGCATATCGAACAAATACAGCCCCCTAATAAACTACGTGTTTTTCCCGTTATTGGATACAGATCATTTTAATCTACTTGACTTTCAGTTCATTCTATTCCAGTTGTATCATGATGAGTACGAATATTTAAATCAGGTAAATTGCTTCACGACGTACATTGTAACAAATCCGCAGATAGTTAATGTTTGTTAATAATCTACTTATAAGATTGAATAATGTTATATCGGATGATTCAAGAAAAATAACTAAATTTCGGGACTATCTTTCAGATACCTATTTCATTCATTTTAAGTATATTCAAATTGATTATTTTATTTCTACTATTGTCATGTTCTCCTCACCTCAACAGCCTACTTGACCCATGAACTGTCATCATATTTTTCATTAAGCAACAATAACTAATTAACTGTGCATCTGTTCCTTCAGTTCCTCGGCAATTTATCCTTCATTTGTATATATTTTATTCTTCTCATTGATCTTCTGTGTTGTCAGGTTTTGTGTGTATATGAACGAATGGGTGAAATATAGTCTGACTGGTTGGTTACTGTACACTCATTTATGTTCTTTGATCAGGCTTGGAGATTAGAAGTCACAAGGTAAAAGTGCTGATATGGGACAACTGACTTGGTATTTCTAGTATTGGTTCCTGTCAAAGTTACTGTTTTTGTATATCGTAATCGGCCGTAGTTCACGTCATATCAATCACGTTTACAAAGAAAGACAAAACTTCAGCGAAATGTATGGAGATCCTAATGAAAAAGACGATTAACTACTAAAATATACAACATCGGTTGATAGTTATTAATCTGTTAGTAATACTGACTATTCAGTTCTAAACTATGAATGCACACAAAACAGGAGGTGCCCAAATGATTGTCGCTACATAATAACACACCTATTTAAAATAGAGAAATGTCGCTACCTTACATTATAAGCTGCGTGTTTTTCATTACTTTTCATGATAAACGGGTAAATTCCATCAAATTGGTAACAACCAATTTTCTTTGGTAATGTTCATTTGATGTTCATTAATTATTGGGAAACGTTAAATTTTAGACTGATAGGGTTGAGAAGATAAGTAGACAAACTGAATCTACTAAGGGTGACCCTTATTTTGGAATGATATGAAGATGAGAATGGAAAACATGGACAACTGAAGTATAGATCAATATTTACAACAGTAAATATGATAAATAGTATCCTGATATCTGAACATTTCAACCTTAAAAAGTAATGAAAATGTCTGAGCAGAAATTACTTCATGAAAATGTGACTTTAAGTAGGAACTATGCGTCTGAATTCAACGCTAAGTTTATAGCTCGAACAATATAGTTGTATTATTATCACTAGCTATAAATTGTTAATTGCATCAAATGAAAGAACCTAAAATGTAATTAAGTTTCTGCACAGATAAATAATAAACCAATTCTTTGATTGAAGATAGAAAGTAAGTATGTAATGTCAACTAAAAATGGTAAACATCCATTCTTTACCATGGATAATTGAATTTCTATGCAATAAATAACAGTGAAGATTACAAAGAAAACATTCTAGGTAAATATAACGAAGAGCTACAAGAAATTCAACCACCTTTAGATCAACTAAAGATGGAACATTTTCTCAATTAACTGTTGTTAACAAAATCTAGAAAACGTTAGAATACTGCATCAGTTGGTTGAATTGAAGTTAGATGAACTTTATCCGAATCTGAATAAACTGAATCACATTGTTTAAAAGCATAAAGTATGTACTATCCAACAGCCGACTCAGTCATACTCTTACAACCGTTTATTGTTGTATCAATATCGTCTAACCGCCAACTTGAAAGAACAGAATGGCACTTCAGCCTACAGGAATAATCTGATGAATTATGTAGACTATCTAGTTAACATTTTTACGAGCATAAAATCACTGGATTTTCGTGGGTTCATAGATTAACATTTTACTAGTTGATAATTATGTAGCAAATAGATGTGTTAAAAAAAGTGAGACAGCAGCGAATATGTAAGCTAATATTGGTAAACGTTGATTTGAACGAATTCAACATGTAACTTCCGAACTCGTTTCAATAGATAATGGACGATTATGAGTCTATAGTGATGGTTCATTTATGTTATCTGCTTCGATCTGAGGATTCACTGATTTCTGACTTACATTAAGATCATTCTTTTGTAAAATTGAAATTTAGAACAGTAATCTTATCTTAAATGAATAGATAAATACCAGTGAATTCGTCGTTATAATTTAATGTGGCGTGAACATATGAAATATCAGTTGAATAGAAAGTTATAAACATACGAAACGTCTTATAAATCATCTCAGGTGTTTACATTCTATCAGCTGCTGATGAAATTTGCGCTATGCGGCTTGAGTATTTAGTTATGCTTTTGTACTAAAATACTTTGCATGACTACTAACCTCATTGAACCTTGTAACTTGCATTGAACCAGCCGTGGGACTGAGCTGGAAGTCCTTTGAATTTATAACTGATATCTTATTTTCATATTGCAATATGTTATTGTAAAGCTTTGTATCAGAAGAGAACTACGTCTTATTATCTTTAGAAATAAATTGTAGTGTTAATACGCCATCGGAAGCCACTTGGGTGATTTTAGTCAAGTCAGCATAATAGTAAATTCTTTCGAAAATTTATGTGTAAACGTGACTTATAATTCCTATTAACGAATGTGAAATGTGTGCCCCATTGAAGAAACCAGCCAATCAAAACAAGCTAACCAAAATAAACTAAATCACGAAATCCAGAGTGTAGTGATGTCATCAATTAAATTCAGTTTATAGGTAAAAGGATTTGAGATCCTAAAGTATTAGTGTGGTTAGCATGAAGGCGTATCTATGAGGCTGACTATTAGATATGCAACATTTCAGCTATTATATGGAACATTTAACGCTAAGTAAAATATCTCATGTTAAACCTAACACTAAAACAAACCTAACTCAAACCCTAACACTAACCACTTAATCATACTATAATCCAAACCGAACTATAACCCTGAAAATAACTTAACTCTTAACAAAAACCATAACCTTCATCTAAACGGGAAATAAAACTTTTTTCAGTAGTAAATTTACTCATCAAACTGTAGAGGGTGATATTGTCACTCTGAATGAATTCCGTCTTCGATTTAAATATATCAGTTAACCTTAAAATCAATGACTCGCCTACTAATGGTTGCAATTTTGACATCGATTGGAACTATAAGTAGATCATGAATGAATTGAAGTTATTTTTGTGAACATAGGTGTTGAGTCTGATTGTTGAGTTAGTCACACATTGATGTTGACTGGGTGTATCTGTGAACTAGGCACCATTGGAAACCTAATCTTAGAATGCGATTCTCAACAGTACATACATTCAACTCAATAATTAAATAGAACCATGGGATGTTTATTTTCCTAGAGAACACTCAACTATTTTCATTAGTAGAATCGTTATCTCCACTGAATTGTAATATAAATCATTGTCCATCCATTGTGATTGGTGACAACTCTCTCACTCACTAACTAACTCACTGACTCACAATTCCAAATTAAGTAATCATCTTTCACGAAAATTTATTAACGCTATTTACAAATTACTATCAATCATAAAAAACAATCCATCACAATTCGATCTCTCTGTTCAGAATCATAGAACACTTGCAATATATACATTTCTATGTTTTTACTAAGTCTTTGCTAGGAAAAATGCATTATCAGTGGGAATATTATGTACTGTTGCTGATGTCAGTCGACGACACAAATCTAAAGAAAACCGTGTGTGATTTTGTAACTGGAAATACTGTCAGTAAGTTGACTTTTAAGTGAAAACAAATAGAAAGATTGACGACAATTATGATTAGGCCTTTAAAGTATTGTGTAGATATCAATCAAAATAACTTTAACTCATAAATCATCAGTCAACAGAGAACATGTGTTTGAATGCAGTTAACTAAAAATTAGATGATAGGATATGATGGGTTGGAATCATTCATCGATATTACGAGCATTTCCAATTCGTATATCAACGTAACGTACAATTATTTGACTTTAGCCTACATTCACTTACTGATTGTGACATATGAACTAGATTCTTATATCAAACACTAATTTTTACAATCAATCGAACAACATATACATCTCACTTCATCACACATACGCGAACACATACATGTAACAATAAATGTAATAATCTAATTACTACCTGCTCTCCCTAAGGACTTGAAATATTCAGACTGGAAGAGAATATTGTTTCTGAATTATTGGTGATTTTTTTCTCCAGTACGTTATGTTTTGAATTCTCAATGGAATATTATGAATGAATATCATATACATCCAATATTGGCATATATACTTACATGTCCAGAGAAAATTTCTCTCTAATTATGTGTTACACACAGAATGACTTCACAACAAATATGGGCATATATTCTTATATGTTCATTCATTAATTACACACAGATTGATTTGAAAACATGTAATTATTGTTGCCTCTGATGAATCTCTATTGGGAAATATAAGTAATTTTCACTTCAGTATTATTGAGAGACAGTTTCATGTTTATTCTGTTAACCAACAATAGATTAACAGTCGATAGAATTGAGTACATTTTTAAACATTCTTTCATATTGTGATGAATGGTATTTTGATTATGTAGAAGCGTAGTAGTAAAAATGTAGGATGGAGGAAGTATGATTGACATGATGGTGGTTTATCATACAATGAGTTAGCTTCAATCAACTTACTAAATTCATTACTACTTCAGATTTTCTTTACTAAATAAGCATGGTAAATAATAAATAATATTTTATTAATCGTGTTTAGTCGACAAGATTATTTTGTGCTGATTGTAATAATAATTATTATCATTATATAATTATTATTACTATGATTATTGTTATTAATATTTTAAGACCTTTATTCGATATTATGTTGAGTACAATATGCATTTTTAGCATACTATGTGTTACAGTAGGTCACTGATTCATTTTCCATGTACGCGTTCGATATCGTGTAAAAAGGGTACTGTCTGTTTGTGTGTAAACTTCAGGTAACGATTATATAAGAAACACAAGCTTTAATATTCCATGATAATCTGTGTTTCTAGAGTATAGATTTCTATTTTGATCTGTTTTTGCAACATTTTCATCTCATAATTCATGTGTTAGATAAGAAGTAATTAGGTTGTTATACTTTCCTTACGTGGATGAATTCTAACATTGTGACGTCTCGTCATGACAGATTACGTAGTGATTGAAAGATGTGATTGAAAAGGGTGGTTTATGTCAGGTAGAATAGCACTCGATGGATGTTTTCAGGATTTCAAGTATCTGTCTATCATCGTGTTCATAATGATGTTAAAGTTCTTACCACACACTCTTTACTAACAGCTTTCAATACTCTACGCAATAGCATCTAGTCCTTTCTCACAATTTCGGGAAAAGATAATGGAGCAGGATAATGTGCTGACTAACTTAAAGACCTTATATTTTGTTAAAGTTCATCAGTGTTATGTATGTAATAAGTTTTTGCATTAAACGTTATCAATACATACTGTACTAATATTGTTTAAATGTATCACTAACACAATTGTACACTGCTACCACACTTTTACACACTTCGCCCTTGGCGCCTGATATTGTCTGCTGTTCGAGTGGCAAATATACTATCGTGGCAACGTTCTTCGTTTTGAACTGAGTCTTATTCACTGATTGCTTGGAATTATAAATGATTCCCATTTTACAGCATCAGGACTAGACACTCCACGTCCCTGCCGCTCCTCTTCGCTGAACCGACTGGAATAAAGCTACACTGGACGCTCGCGTTCATATATATAGCATGTGGTGATCATTTGGAGAACCTATCATTCGCCTCAAACAGCGCAGTTAGTCCAAGTAAACTAATTCTAATTGACATTGAATTAATTATATGTACTTGCATTAACTGTTA
This sequence comes from Schistosoma japonicum, assembly GCA_025215515.1. Classification (NCBI taxonomy): domain Eukaryota; kingdom Metazoa; phylum Platyhelminthes; class Trematoda; order Strigeidida; family Schistosomatidae; genus Schistosoma; species Schistosoma japonicum. The sequence continues at coordinate 38,321,084 of CM046064.1, read as the reverse complement.
ATATAGTATTTACTCTTATCTGACTGTTTGTAAGGCGTTTATTTACTCGGTAGTGTTCCGTGGCCGCCACATGCAAATGGTGAGCCCGTCTTTTCGTTTTCGATATTATTTGTCACGCATATGTTTACACTTCTAAGTTTTTTTTTCTGTGCTTCATTGTGTTATTATAACTAGGACTCATTAATAGACAGCATATCCCTAGTTATTATTTTCATTTTACCGTGTAGTATTTTAATCACTGGTCTTTATTCCATTATTTTGTGTGTATATATATTTGCACTAAACTAGTTTGCGCATCTGTCAATACAGTTGCACGTTTTTATTTTTCTGCCCTCCATTTTGTGCATCGTTTGTCACTATTTTTATTACTTCATGGAGCCACACCCTTCACCGCAACCCACTAAAAATATACCGTCACCTATCCAGTCGACACCCATCGTCAATGCTCTTACGGACCTGCGCCTCCCGCCATACAGCATACATAACCCTCGCCTTTGGTTTGCGCAGGCGGAAGCATTTTTCCAGGCCAAACGCATCGGCACCGAAGCCACTCGCTACGCCTATGCAGTAAGTTCATTACCGCCAGAAGTAGCCGCAGATGTGTTAGACCTCATTGTTCAGGTGCCGGTAACTAACCCTTACACGAAGCTTAAGGAGGCCATCATTCAGCGGACTTCCGTATCTGACGAACAGCGTTTGCAGCACTTATTAACGTCTTGTTCCCTCGACGACCGCAAGCCATCACAACTTTTACGTCTTATGCAGCAGTTGGCTGGTCCATATAAATTTGACGAAGACGTCCTTAAACACATGTGGTTGCGCCGCCTTCCATACACCATCCAACAAATTCTCAGCATTTCTGTAAACTCTACTCCCTTATCAGAGTTAGCAGAGCTAGCAGACAAAATATTTGATGTCTATCCCACCCATCAGGCGATCGCAGGCGTTCACAATACATCCATATCTGGAGACTCCAACGTTTCAATAGAGACACTTCAAGCACAAGTAGCTACTTTGACTACAGCCGTGGCTAAACTACAATCTTCCATCGCCAGTCTCCCGAAACAAGTGCCGCACTCTACTCGTCGCTGCCGATCCTCCAGCACGCGCCGACGCAGTTCATCGCATGCACCTCAAGTTTGCTGGTATCACCGTAAGTTTGGAGGTGAAGCTAAAAAGTGTTTAAAACCTTGTAGTTTCGTTGTGGGAAATGGTAACCTTTCGAGGAAACCTACTTGCCAGGCAGTAGTGGTGACTACTGCTAATGGCATGACACCCAGCCGCCTCTTATACGTGCTGGACAAGATTTCAGCACACAGGTTCCTAATTGACACCGGAGCTGAAGTTAGTGTCGTCCCTCCAACACACAACACAAAATCTTCCTCAGCCAGTTCCACCATGCTCCAGGCGGCCAATGGCACTACGATCCGCACCTATGGTGAGTGTTCTTTGACCCTGGACTTGGGTCTTAGACGACGTTTCACGTGGGTTTTCGTGGTTGCGGATGTTAAACATGCAATTCTTGGTGCCGATTTTCTGCAACACTACAGTCTAACCGTTGATATGGGTACACGCTCACTGGTCGATAGCACCACGCATCTGACCACTACGGGTGTAGTTAAGCCGGCCGTTATTCACGGCATTCATCAGTGTTTACCGTCAGACAACAAACTGGTTGACATATTAAGACAGTACCCTTCAATCACCAAGCCCGATTACAGTGAAAAACCGTTATCCCATTACACGGTTCACACCATCATCACTAGAGGTCAACCTGTCCGGGCACGTCCACGTCGGTTGCCACCCGAAAAACTCAACGTCGCCAAGAGGGAATTTGAGCACATGATGCAGCTTGGGATCATTCGCCCATCTAATAGTCCGTGGGCTTCTCCTTTGCATATGGTCATGATTGGCGACCATGCGGCGATTATCGACGCCTAAACGCTCTAACTGTACCCGATCGTTACCCAATTCCACATCTCCATGACTTTTCTTTAATGTTGCACGGTAAGACCGTTTTCACTAAGATCGACCTGGTTCGCGCATATCACCAAATTCCTGTCGCAACCGAAGACATTCCAAAGACCGCTATCATTACGCCTTTTGGTCTTTTCGAATTTCTACGCATGCCATTCGGTCTTAAAAATGCAGCACAGACTTTTCAACGTTTTATGGATGAGGTAACACGGGGACTGGATTTTGTTTTCGTTTATATTGACGATGTTTTAATCGCTAGCAACAACATGCATGATCATCAACAACACCTCCACGTACTTTTTCAACGTTTTCAACAGTACGGAGTCGTAATACATCCAAATAAGTGCATTTTCGGAGTTTCTGAGATTGATTTTCTCGGACATCATATTACAACACATGGGGTTACTCCACTAGCAGATCGAGTACAAGCACTTATTTCATACCCCGAGCCAGACTCCTTTCAGCGGCTACGTAGATTTCTGGGAATGTGTAATTTTTACAGACGCTTTGTTCCTCATTGTGCACATTTGTTGCAACCTCTCACCGATTTATTAAAAGGACGTCAGAAAAATTTTCATTTCTCACAAGAAGCTCGAACAGCCTTCAACGCTATCAAAGAGGTTCTGGCAAGAGTCACAATGTTAACCCACCTCGATCCAAACCCCTCATCCCAGCTTGTCTTATGCACTGACGCTTCTAAACTCGCCGTTGGAGCTGTACTTCAACAACAGCAGAAAGATGAGTTAGTCTCATTAGCGTTCTTTTCCAAACGTTTAGAACCAGCACAGACTTGGTATAGTACGTTCGGCAGAGAACTATTGGCAATGTACCTGGCAGTAAAACACTTCTGTCATTTTCTCCAAGGACGTGATTTTACCATTCTAACTGATCATAAACCGCTGTGCTACTCTTTCACAACGTCATATGATAAACATTCTCCTAGAGAGGCCCGTCAGCTCGACTACATTTCACAGTTTACAACCGACATCCGATTTATTAAAGGTGATGCTAATGTAGTCGCAGATACCCTTTCTAGACGTGAATTAAACGCCATTACGACACAATCAGACATTAGCTTATCCACGCTCGCTTCTCTGCAGGAAGATGACCCAGAACTTCGAAGTTGTATGCAGAACTCAGCGCTAGTCCTCAAACGCATACCTATACCGTCTTCCGATTCTACGATTGTCTGTGACGTGTCCACTGGTTTTAGCAGACCGTTTGTACCAGCGCCTTCCAGGAAAGCTGTTTTTCAACATCTGCATTCTATTTCACATCCTGGCATTCGTGCTACAGTCAAACTGATTTCAGAACGTTTCGTCTGGCCGAGGATGAACTCGGATATCCGTAAATGGTCTCGCGAGTGTCTGCAATGTCAGCGAAGCAAAGTTCAGCGTCATACAATTACGTCACCAGCTAAGTTTCCCGTACCACATCGACGTTTTCAGCATGTCCACATCGATATCGTCGGTCCTCTACCTTCGTCGAAATCTTTTACTCATATTTTGACTGCCATTGACCGTTTCACACGATGGACAATCGCCTGCCCGATTAATGATATTTCGGCTGAGAACATCGCCTCAGTTTTCCTGGACCGCTGGATTTCTAATTTCGGGGTCCCTACAACTGTTACTACTGATCGTGGTCCTCAGTTTCAGTCAGCATTGTTCCGCGAGTTTACCCGTCTTCTGGGTATCCACCACATCAGTACGACAGCATATCATCCAGCGGCTAACGGCCTCGTCGAACGTTTCCACCGTCAGCTAAAAGCTTCTTTGATGTCACAGCCTGACACGACGTTATGGAGCGACGCACTTCCTATGATTCTCTTTGGAATTCGTAATACGATTAAGGAGGATATCGGATATACTTCCTCGCAACTTGTCTACGGCACTACACTCACTTTACCTGGACAGCTCGTAAACACACCTGAAGAGAATTCCAGTAGTACTACAGAGTTCGCTAGTCAACTTATACGAGCTATGCAACAACTGAAACCAGTTTCGCCCCGTATGCACAGTCGGCCGGAGCAAATTAGTCAACATTTAGCTTCATGTGCTTTCGTTTTTATTCGGATTGACGCCACTCGCAGACCTCTGACGCCCCCCTACGAAGGTCCGTTCCGCGTCCTTAAAAGAGCAGATAAATTTTTCACCGTAGATAAACACGGTAAACCTGAAACTATCTCCATTGATCGTTTGAAACCCGCTTTCGTGGATTCATCAATTAATACGTCAATGGAAAACATCCCACTTCCTACTACTCGCGACCACACACAAGTTTCGAATTCTGCTCAGCATCATCAATCTACTCCCCCAACAGCGTCACAGTCATCTACCGCACCACCTACCAAACCTTATGCAACTCGTTCTGGTCGAATTATTACAAAACCGAAGAGATTTGTTCATTTTGCCGACTAATACGAACCATAGATACTTTTATTAAAGTTACCTTTTATTTCGTGACTATTCCATTTCAATTACTTTAACACAGTTACGACTATATCTGCCTTACTAACATTTAGCTTATCATGCGCCAATGCTTCAACTCGTACCTATTTGGTATTTTCTATATGTTGTGCAAGCCTTAGGCTTACCTGGTTTGTAACATTCTTTCCAAACCACTGGGTAGTGTACATATTTTCGTCTGATTTTTTTTAACATGTGCTCATGCTCTAGATATTGGAAACATGTGTTAGTTACTGTTCCATTTTCGATTCCTACCTAAACAACCTATTCTATTGCTATTTTGTATTTTCTGATTGCTATATTCATAAATAGCCATAATTACTCATACTGCATGTATTCATATTTCTCACGTATGTGAACTTAGCATGTTTCGTATATTTGCCTAATGTTCACATTCAAGCTTTAGTAATTATCATTGTTTCTGTGCATGACTCATTATTTTTGCATGTATTTGCACAATTTAAATTACCCCTCACGAACATAGCTAATTATTTCTAGACATGACGTCATACGTTTGAGTTCCAGACATATGTATGTGAATTTGCACCTAGTTACGGACATTTTTGTAATGGTAATGTTTTTACTAATATTAATAACATCGTATTTTTACCGCCTCCCTTTTGTTATTATGTCCACACGTGACTTTAAACATCATGTTGCATACACCTATTATTATCATCAAAATATTGCTATTATAATTATGTGTTATTAGCAATCTCTGCTCCCATATTCAATGTGCATATTCATAATACCTTCGGTTTTCGAACTTTCGTTATATTCAAATTAACTTCTGCCTTAGCCATCCGCACGTTGTTTGCATATTTTAATATCGTTTAAACGTTCCATACATATTTCCGTAAAGTTGCTAATATATACATATATATATTTTTGTTGTTGTACCTGTTATATTCACTAATTCAGCTTGTTACTCTAGTGTCTCCTCCGGACACTCCGGGGGGGGGAGCTATGTGCTGACTAACTTAAAGACCTTATATTTTGTTAAAGTTCATCAGTGTTATGTATGTAATAAGTTTTTGCATTAAACGTTATCAATACATACTGTACTAATATTGTTTAAATGTATCACTAACACAATTGTACACTGCTACCACACTTTTACACACTTCGCCCTTGGCGCCTGATATTGTCTGCTGTTCGAGTGGCAAATATACTATCGTGGCAACGTTCTTCGTTTTGAACTGAGTCTTATTCACTGATTGCTTGGAATTATAAATGATTCCCATTTTACAGCATCAGGACTAGACACTCCACGTCCCTGCCGCTCCTCTTCGCTGAACCGACTGGAATAAAGCTACACTGGACGCTCGCGTTCATATATATAGCATGTGGTGATCATTTGGAGAACCTATCATTCGCCTCAAACAGCGCAGTTAGTCCAAGTAAACTAATTCTAATTGACATTGAATTAATTATATGTACTTGCATTAACTGTTAATATAGTATTTATTCTTATCTGACTGTTTGTAAGGCGTTTATTTACTCGGTAGTGTTCCGTGGCCGCCACAATAATATAAATTAATAAATAATATGCAATAACTGAAAAATTGTATTGATAAGTTTTTGGAAATACAGAAACTTATGTAGTCACCCTGAGTATTATGTTAAACAATAATCTTTCCTTGATATTAACGAAATATGGGAGGACTAAGCTGAAACTGAAGCAAAAGTCACACCAAGATATGTGGCATTCGACGTAGTCTTGATTACTGAATCTCCAACTTTACGAACAGCGTGCAAATTTACTAGGGTTTGTAGGTCTGTGTAATGTCATAAGTTAAAATCGATTGTATCACATTTATAAGAAATAAACTGAGAATCGATTATCTTTCCCTAAGAAACTATTCATTTTAGATCGGTCTGAAGATGAAGAAACAGATATACAAATCATAAGATCATATGTATACTTTACATAGTTATGGTCCACAGAAGTTGGCGAGTCAAATAAGAAATAAATGAGAAAAGAAAATGGGAAGGAATAGCACCATGAAATAAATGGAATTCTGTTAATCGATGAATGGAGACCATCCCTTTATACACAGTGTATTGTTCTCCTTCTGTGAAACAGGGATATAATCAGCTGATTATCCAGCTATCTATGAAATTATTCGCAAGTTTGTTTAGTAAACTAGTTCTGGGAACTGACTTAACAACAGAATTATTAATGAGAATTGAATTTTGGACATGCTGACGACTCTTCACTAAGGTAACCAATAAATTATGTAAAAAATTTAAATACTGCATCCACTGTGCTTTCATTGCATCTGTGTACAAGCTGATATGGGTCAACAAGCCCTTTCAATGTAGGCTATAGCTTACATAGTAAACGATTTCCATAGTTTTGGGAGAGATTAATGTTATAGCTAAGGGTCTAAACTGAACATTCTTGCCAGTGGACACGCTTTCTAATCTGGGCATTATTTTTACTTTCTACAGTGTTTTTGGCATAACATTTATAGAAACAATACTCATCAGAGAAACCAGCCAGTGGCTAATACATAACTTTTCACATTACTTTTAAACAGAAGGTTTGGAAGGTCATCAGGTCATCGATATCGTGATGACTTGTATGCCTTTAGAAATTCTAAAACATTGATTTCTGTGATTATGGAATTAAGATATTCCATTCAATATTAGGAATCAGAGTAAACCAAATGCGAATCAGAATGTAGGAAAGATTTATTTAATGCATCTGATTGTATGTTCTCTGTAATTTAATTAGCATGTATAATTCTTATTAAATAATTCTCAAACGTTGAGAGAATTTTCGATAGAATAGCCTAGATTGACCGTAAATGCTTAATTTTATGACATATGAGGCCATTTAGCCTTTTAACTAGAATGTAATTCTTGTTCACATTGTGATATAAATCGTTGGACTAATTCATTCAATCGATTAGCATATTAATCAGTTTACCAAGTATTCAGTATCACGATTTGTTCAGGCTTCAATATATTTGAGTAGCATTAACTACAATCTGATTAAAGAATAATCGTTTTGTATGAATAATCATACTGTAAAACACTACTTTCAATTGATCAACTTGTTTATTCATGAAATGCGGGAATTCAGTGGTTGTTTAGACTAAAATAAAGAAAGAGAGTGAATCAGTTTGTGAATAATTCCTTACGAGTGCCTGACTGTGTTCGTGAGTAGAGAGACGACAATAAGCACTTGAAAGTTCAGTGATGCAATAATTTTCATATCTTTAGGTAAACACAATCGACGAGTCACATGATGACCTCTTGTTTTCATCGATTGTTTACATAGGTCATGTTAATTCGTGACATAACACTTTAGATTCAACAACTTCCACAATACCCAACGAAGGATGTAGTGGTCAGAGTGTTTTCAACTTTACAAACATTACACTTGTATGATTAGTAGATGTACTGAATGAAAACATACTTAATTTTCGACTAAATTTTCATTGACTTCAATTTTTTCAAGATTATTGGAAGTGATCAATTGAAATATTAAGGCTACTTGAATCTTAATTTTCGCCTAATCACTGGCGATTTTTATATATTGTCAATCGAATGAAGTTAAACAACAAATAAATCAGAGTGATAAATCAGAGGTGAATTTGAAGTTGTTCATTAGAGTTCTAAAACTTAAGAAATGCCTTTTGATAACTCCTAATAGTGATCAAGTGATGACAAATAGATTTGCAGATGATTTCTTGTTTTATTCCACATCCGACTGTAAATATGTGTTAATAAACACTGAATAATTGAGTGTTGTCACTATCCATTAGTTTCGAATGTGTGTGTATTTTTGGTTTTCTTATAAAACACACCCTGAAACTGTCGTATTTTCATCATTAGGCATTATTTCATTACACTCTCAGTTTCAATGTTTTTGACTGATATTCTTCCCATTCAGTTAGACATTTTGTAATACACAGTGATGAGTGGGAGGTGATAAACTTATAATTATTATTCAATTGTGTTGTATTGCATAAATCATCTTGTTCACTATCGAATGTATTCAGTCAATCACCACACTGAAATGGTGACATGTTTTATCGGGACTCATTCTTTTAGAAACGATCGCTGACAAGATAATTATTGGGATGGTTTGATGAACACAACGTATTTTTCAGAAATATAAATCTTAATTAGTATGCTAATGAGTAGTATGTATCAATTGTATTTCAGTATTTACATAATGAATTCTTGTTTATGGTAGATATTTCATTCATCAACTAAGTCAATCCTGATATTTGATAGAAATTTGTTATTTGAAAATTATGATCTACGTTATTTTCTTATCTTCACTTTCCTCCTTTACTCTAAATTCCCCTTCCCACTTCTCACTGCGTGAAAGGGATTAAAATTTTTGATGAAGTAATTTGTTGGTAACTCGTGATCATCTTTTGTTTTTGTGGAACTTCTTAAATGATAGGTTGTTTTATTCTTTAAATTTTCATTTGTGATTTTCATTTTGTAATTCAATTGATGTTAGAATAAAACATTGATCACTAGTAGTAAAAGTATACTGAAGTAGTTTAGTGTACATTTGTTGAAGTTGATAAATGAGAATGAGTGATGACTAGGACTGGAGTCATGAGTGAAATTGAAGTGTGGTTTGATGACTTAACATTGAATTGTATTTACAACATTTGGGTTGATTGGCAAGTACGATACTAATCAGTTAATAAACTAAAGTCGGTTTATCAACACTTTCCAACTTCTATCAATTAAGAATTTAGTTCGAATATTAGGCTAAAGTAAGATGGGTATATTAATGGTTTTTGGTATCACTGACAGTAATAGATGGTCAGTATAAAGAGTGCAATCAGAAAATTGGAGGTCTAAGACGATTTCCCCCTAGACCTTTGATGATATTTAACCTCAAGCTGACCTCACTCTGTTTACTTGAGTGCAAAATTACTGATCTTGAAAATGATCTTTTAAATCTACAGTTGTGACAGTGACGGTTTTGTCAAAGAATCTAGATCTCTAAAACCATACATCATTTAGTGTTAGTAGGTGATAAATTTAACTATAATTGTTGTATTGAAACAATCTAAATTTTAGATAATAATCGTTTTTGGTAAGCATTGTTATGTTTATTTAATCGATGATATTTATGATAACCACTGTATTTTATTAACAAGCATGTTCATGAACTGTGAGATGGTTTGTTCATTCTCCAGGCTTCCAACAAATTGTATCTTCCAAGTTAACGAAATTCAGGTTTATCTACTTTTCGGAATGTGTATTGAAATCTCTTTCATATCTCCATAGACTAGGTACATTTAATTTGGCTCTGCTGATCACTTGTATTTGCAGTGGGGTACACAGAAGACTGGGTATGTGGGAGTAGTGTGATGTAATTCTCGTTGTTGTGTGTGATTCAGTCCAAGGCGCTAGTTATCAGTGTATTTGAGAAGACAAGTGATGCAGTCAATCGTTCATAATACCATGAGCAAGCCAGTTTTACAGTCTAGATCAAAACAGATGAATGCAAACTGCAAAGTGTAGTGAAAATACCGAGTTCATATATTGCTGTGAAGTAAATATTCATAACTTATTTTAGAAGATAGCAACGCGCAAAGGGGATGCCAATAACGTGGTACATGGTGTGTGACATCTTAGTGTCAATCCTTCAACAGTGTAAATTAACTAAGTAGTTAATGATACAATCAGAATTTTGTTTTGGTGTAGCGACAAGCAGAGAGTAGTAGTGACTAGAAGAAGTGTGATGTTGTTTGAAAGACTTAAACTGATGGCACGATAACGGTATTAACAAGTCTAAACGTTTAGGTAAGATGGAGATAATTGATTCATAGAGTTTTTATTCATAGTAGCTGAAACAAAGAAGGAACGTGAACACTCAGCAGTATTTAGTACTGTGGGTTGAATTAACGACAGAGTAGCGCTTGTTGACTTGTTATGACTAGAAAGTTACTGGCGTTCAAAATACTATTGCGATGTTCCCAACCCAAATGGGATAATAACAAATCGTCGCAAGATGATTAATTGCTTCGCCTTCTTACTGTAAGAGTACACAAACAGTCTAAAATATAACAGCAAATATGAAAAATAACTAGGAATGTTATTCTGAGTAATATTGACTCCAACAGTAACATGAACATTTGCTCAGTCGTTCCACAACCAGTGTCTGGCAACAATGGAACTCGGTCAAACTAGTTGTATCAATTTCTTTGACAGCACAAGCCATCATATAATTTTGTTCATAACACGTACTATAAAAGTTTTCTGAGAATTAGGTCAGGGTAGAAATTGCAGAAAAAAAATAATCCAACTGTCCAAGTATATTTGGAGATCTGCTGTGGATTTATCTATCAAAAGTTGACACTTCCTAGTGTATACTCACCAGTTTTCGTCCACTACAAGTTATTGGTAGACGGAAACAGATTTTTACTTATTTCTTTATTATGACTAATGATTACAGTAGTCACCATAGTTTAAACACAGGTTATAGGCGATTATGCATGTAATATGCCATGCATTATTATGACCTAATCACCTAAACAGTCGCATCGTACGCTAAGACCATCATCACTGAAAAATTTATTATTGGAATCAGAAGATGTAGATAGGGTGCATGAGCGTCAATCACTTTCAGAAAATTGTTTCGTAGCTTGTGTTCAGTATTAAAATAGTAATATGTTAAGTTAGCGTAACGCCTAAAAAATTTAAAAATTTATTCACAATTACAAACGTTGCGTTCCATAGTAGGTTTATAGGTGAAGCCCTCAGTTAAAAAGTATATCAATCCATTACGAATTCTGAACACAAACGTGAAATTAAGGTTTATTATCCTAAGCTAGAGTGGCTGTTTATCAGTTTACATCTAAAATAGTGACTCAAAGTTTCATCCTAGCAGAGGTCGATACTAGAAATCTGTGAAGTGAAAAATGATTTGCGACAGACTGTAGTAGGTGAGATTAGAAGGTGTGTGTGCAGTTTAGCGACGACGTCATATGTAGTAGTTGGTAGGTTGGCATACACACATAAGTATACAACGACGCACATAAATATTCATAGGCCTATACAAAGTGTCTGGTGGTGTTTCGATGCATTTGAATTAATCTCGGTGCTCCAATGCATGAATGAAATGGTGCAGCTGACCTGAGTAGTTAGTTACTCTAGATCATGTGGGTAGATCTCGGTGGAGGTTGAGCGATTGGGTTGAAGAATAGGCAGAGAAGCAGCAGTTTGTAATTGTTGGTTGATGTGTATCGTGTGAATTTGTTTGTTGTATAATTTTGTGTAGTGTGTGGTCAAAAGGTTGTGTCGGAGGTGGGATTCGAACCCACGCCCACATCGTGGACCAGAACACCCAGAAGGATTACTCTTGAGTCTGGCGCCTTAGACCGCTCGGCCACTCCGACCCCGACAGCCGCCCCATTACTCTAACTACCTATCACATCACCACCTATTAACAATATCTCATCATCAAACTAATTTTCACAGTCATCATAACACATTACTAAACAAAACACATCTGAACAACCCTAAACTAACAAACCATCCACGTCACCAAGCCTCCACTTCATATGCATTCTGTGATCGATATCTTTAATTCTAGCGTTGATGTCACCCACTTACTAGAGGAATGACGTTTCTGAACATGCGTGGTGGTGCACCGATGTTTCGGATAATATGTAACTTTCCAAACTACATACTGATAGTCTTTCTCAACTGCAGGAATGACAGCTTCCGTCAATCGCCACTTTTGAAAGCTGGTTTCTTATAAGGCTTTTTGTGGAATTCGGTCTGAAGTTACGCCAGAAAAATTCGGTGCTTGTGTGGAAGTTGAATAGTTTGTTAAATTAGCGTTGATATAATTAGCTGATCATTTATTATTAGTTATATTGTTGAAGTATGAAGTTTATCCTGAGCCTTTCTGTTGATTAATTATCAAGACAACTACAGATTCTCGACTAATGTTGAGGGCGTTGATAACCAGATGTATTAATTACGACCCATTTATTTGCCCGTATGTATAAATATTGAGGAACTACATTCGACCACAATTAGGCGACAACAACGAAAGCGTAATCCGTCTGTTTAATTTTTTTATTATATGAGAAACAGAGTTGAGCTTTGATAATTATATCTAATACAGCAGGCTTAATTCACGGACAAACATTATCTCTATTATGGAAAGCAATTATTAGAATCATTAGAAATATTCTTATAACTAACAACACCTAGATGTGTTCAAATATACACAGACGACTCAAAATTCTGAAGAGTTTTATAGTGTGTGAATGGCGTACAGAAATTGCAACATGATTTGTCATTGCTCGTAAAATAGTGACGAACAAACGACGTGCAATTGAACACCTAAAAGATCATGCTGTTATTTTGTTTGGCAAAAGAGAGAGATAGGAGTTCTTGTCTTTGTTGGCACCAACGTTTCTAGCTTTAATTATGAAATTTTATCTCTTTTACATCTGTTATTTGTCATCCTGATTAAATGCTTAAGCTCAAGCGCACACTTTTTGATTACGTGCAAAGTTTATATCAGTGCTGTTTACTTGTAGAAGCAGTAAACTTCAATCAGATGACAATATTTCAAGAGAACTATCACATTATATCATCTGTTAGTTCAGCAACCAAAACCAGAAATGATGAAGCGAAGAGCACTGGAGTAGTATATATGTTCTGCAGACAGCAACAAATGGGGCCTTCGATTAAGTTGTTCATTAGGACTATGGTAGGAATCATTTATCAAATCCACAAATCGCAACGCGGGACAGACTATCTTTTAGCGGATTTCGCTTCATAAAGTAGTACGGAAAACGATGGGGTCAACAGATAAAGCAGTAAAAAAGTACGGGGATAGAAAAAGGTATTAATGACATATTTAAACGACAACACATAAACATCAAAACGGTATTACTAAGAGTTTAGTACAAGAATAATGTTAGTAAGTGTTTAAAACTGAATTTAAATGTTCACGTAGTCTTGCATTTCAAGAAGGAGCTCAACAAATAAAGTACTTGCGTATCCTAGAACTTCCACCTTCCACATAGATACATATGAATTGCACTCGGTATATGACCAAGTTACGTTTGTCGTATAACCAGAGCAACTTCTAACGATTGAACCCACTTGTACGATTAACAATAAATAAGAAGGCGGTGAGAAAAGGAGAAAAATTTATATTCGATCGTGAGTAGAGCGTCAGTTGCATAGTAATGTCTAGGCTGGTTAACTAACTAACATCATGGTATGTCGTTATCTGGTGGTGATGTGTGACCGAACGCCTTCAACTAGTCGTGTCCGCTAAAAAAACATGGTCAACATCAATGATGAAAGCCTATGCAACTATTTATTTAGAAAATTATTTACCGCTATACACATTTTAAAGTAAAAAAGTTTGAAGTTATTCTCAGGCACTTCCTCCAACACACATTTCACCATTATACCTCAATAATCACGAGTTCCATACTAGTCACCAGAAATATATGAGACGCAATCGCACTCACAGTATACTTACAAAGTTGCGACTGTCAAAATGAATTTAGTCCAAATGGCGTAGTTTCTGTGCAACCTGGTTGACTGTTGCACCCCACTTGATCGAGGTAGCTACAGCTGGCCACATCCTAATCGTTAAAATTGTCCAAGTAGTCCTCATTAAGATCCCAGTTTCCACGAGTCATAGTACAGTTAAGGCAAAGTGTTAGCTTACAAGATATACTATTTTCTCCCACCTACTTGTTATAGATTAGTACCATTATTATTATATTATGTTATTTTTCCTCGTTGTCTTGATAATCTAATGCTCTATAAATTTCCGTGAACCCTAGCATTCTTCAGAAAACAGTAGCCAATAACTTTAGTGACACAAGCGGTTGGTCGCGGATTCCTATCCACCTAGTAGGTCATACTTTTAGCTCACCTACGAGGTCCTCGGTTAAGATTTACACAAGCGTATTGAGTGAATTAGCTCCCTAACAGACCTTGTTAGCCACCACTAGTCCACCCTGTAACTCGGGCATACATGAGGCAACAAAACCTCACATCAAACCTAGAGGATATAATGCAAAACAACCCTCACGTCACACCAACACAAAGCAGAAGTAAGCGCCATAAGGGCGACCCAAGGAATAAGTTCGATAAAAGGAAACTGCGGTTTCTTGACGACAAGTTTAAGGTCTGTATAAAATATGTCGGTAACGCGAAAATAGTGTAACTTCTGTAACAAATGGATACACTGTGATTGTGACACAATAATACCTAGGGAATATTAAATTTTCATGCTGGATAACCCCTTCTAGTGGTTCCGGTACTCATGCATTGTATGTAGGCCTGACTCTCATGGACTGCTGAGTGTCGGGAATACTAGCTTGTTAGGCGAGTTCATAAGCACCTTAATGTCAGTGAGTGGCACTCTCGAGAAGTTGGCGACTCGTACGCGTTGGACAAAAAATTCTGTTCCAATACGGAGCACCTCAGTAAGGCATAAAGAAAACCGTACGCTTAACCCCTACACATGGGGAGCGTAGATAAAAAAACCTCTAAATAGTGTCTAATGAGGGCCGGTGGGACACAGTGATTTCTACTAGCGAACTCCTTGGTTGTAACAAAGTCCCTTCCTTTAGCGGCTATCCAACAGGGATTTCAGCCCACGGCCGACCGCCAGTGTCTGACCGAAACCGAGCAGAAGTAAAAATTCTTATCAGACCACCAACTAGGGTCAGAGATGACAAAGTCTGTAAACGTACTTCATTGATTATTTTTAATGTCATCGCACCTCCCAGTAATCTGATGGAAATCCGTGATAACTTTGATCAGCATTAATGGCACGATTACTGTCAACTTATCATGCTTAAAACTGCTCCTGTGAGTCTCTGCAGGCTCTACAGGGAAGGCAGTATCACACTGACTAACCGTCCTTCCGTATGAGTATCGTTTAACACACCCGAAGAGGCGAAATCAACATCACCTACCATCACCAGACATCATGAAACATACAAAGATTAGGGCTAGACCGTACAAAACCTGAACAGAGCGAAGTTAAAAAGATAACGGCTTTCAAGTTTAAAGGAGAACACCTCCGTGGTTGTAAACGGAGTCCCTGAATTGCCTGACGGTTGTCCAGATGAGCACTATCTTCATGACCTGCACCAATCGAAGTGGCTCTTGAGAAAACTGAACCTGAAGGAAGTTACAACAGTGGTCGTTTGTAGACTATTTCGCCCTGTTCACCTACAGACAATAAGCTTACCTCTATTGATGTGCATGAAACTTAGAATCCGTGAGGACCTAACCGAAGCTAAACAGGTCTGGTACAAAAAGATGTCCTACATGGACATATCCAACGCTCTGAAAGAAGACCCTTGTTGGCAAAGCAGTGATCAGTCGCAGGAATGGCTTTCACATTTGTTTCAGTGACCTTGGAAAGATAAGTCTCCTTTGCCGAGTACTCCTGTCGAGGAAGAACTGACTACATTAACTGCTGCCTCCCAACAACAAAAGCTCCCCTCGTTGCCGTGTTCAAGGAAACGAGCCACTATTCACATACAAACGGGACTAATAGTATCAAACCACAGGTATTAGGCTAACCGAAGGAAGACATAACAACCAGGTAACTAGTCAGCTGTTTATACAATAACATTTGGGGATTAGGAGGGGAAATTACTGAACATAAACACCTATGGACCCGCCTAAAACCAAGGGTAGTTATGCTCATTGAATTATGGCTCTCACCCGGAATTCCAGATGACGAAGTGCATACCCTGGATATGACCCTGCTGTGAAAAGTAAAGGAATACAGAGTGGGAGGCAGAGTTGCAATGAACTTTAGTAGCCTCATCAGAACAACATCCATGAATAATACATTGTTGACGAGCTTACCAGAATTTATCTGGCAGCGCTTAAGTATTGCCGGCAATAAGTATCCAACTGGCGGGATAAACGGCTCTCTTGCAAACGCCCACATGCACAATAAGAGTTCACTCCAAGCAATTTCGTTATTGTCGAGCGAGATGGCGGATAATGTTGTGGTCAAGGGGGACTTCAACAATGCGTCACTGAACCTAGCCGAGGAGGTCTCATTAAAAGAACACTTGGCTTATAGGCTTCTGATTGCTATCAAAGAAGGGAGATTCACAGAATAGGTAGGCTGCAATACTAAATGGGGATCGAAAGGTAAATCCTTGAAGCTGGACTACATATTTTTCAACCATCGACCCATGTCAGAAAGTATCGAAATTAGCCCTCCTATTGAGAACAGCGATCACGCCGTGATATCAATCGAAATAGTCACTGGTAAAACTTTACTATTGAATGAGGGCACGCTATGTTTCCATTATGCTCGTACAGATTATCGGACTCTAAACGAATATCTAACCTAGGCTATTCGGCCTAGTTACTGGGAGAACCTATCCATAGACCAAGATTGGTATGTCGTTAAAAGCACCCTTACGATGTACCCCTGTCATGAAAAGTGAACCAGCTAAAAACTCACGAACATCGGGGAGCACGAACACAAGTGGAGGCAAATTTCTTGTCATCAAGAGTTTGGTACACTTAAAACGAGCTGTCAGAGAAGGTAACCACAGCCTTCAAAAGAAAGCTAGACGACTATGTACCGCCATGGTATACCTAGTGTCTTCCGAAATAGGGGTTAAATCTTAAGTTTCAAACCCTGAACCCTAACATTCTCAACAATTATTTATTCTACGATATTCTTTTAAGCCTCACTCACGAACCAGACTACCCTGGATGGAACGAAGGGACGGAGACTAGTGGATTAAAAAATCTTTAAAAAAAGAAAAAAAAACAAATAAAAAGAAGAAAAGGAAAGAAAGGAGTAGAAAAAAGGGAAAGAGTTAAATGAGAAATAATAATAAATAAATAAAAACCAGCTGCAACACCCAGGACAAGATCAACCATGTAGCCATCCAACTACAGAGAAAAGCCGAAAACCAGGAACCGAAACCGCGACACTTAAAACAAGAGCACAAATAAATCCATTGGCTTAGAATAGCTCATCATATAGCTATTGGATATTAAATCCTAATTATAGGCAATCGAAGGTTGACCATTACATTAATGACAAGATCTAGGGGCATAAACTTTAACCATTTCAAGCCAGTTTATCTCAAGGATATTGGATATGTATAACAGATGTCGAGTGTATGGGTCATTGTTTAGGTATTCTAAAGATCAAGGTCAGCTTTTACTGGGGATTCATTCAACCCAGAAATGGCAGGTGTAGTACTTGAGACTCTAAATATCTGGAAACTAGTGACATTTGGATGTCTTATGCTAGCTGTTCAGATTTGTTTCTTCCTTATTGGTGGACTAATAGCCCCAGCACCTAACACAACGGATCAGATCTTGATGTCTAAATGTATTGACCGCTCCAAGGATGCATTAAAATGGCATTTCGCCAGGCCCATTTCCAATGAAAGCTGCCAGGAAATTTTACCTGATGGTGATATTGAGGAATTTGTTCCACCTGATGTTGACGCCAGTTCTATTGTATTCATTGCCCAATTCCCACATCCACGAGATGGGATGGACCTGCGTATGACTCGTTGGTTCCAACAAGTCATTGGGGTATTGATGCTCGATATTAAACAAAAGTATTCCAAAGAAGTAGGTTGTTTGTTGAAATCTTTATTTGTCATACACAAAGTTTCGGGCAGCAGTAACTAGTAGTTTATAATTCTCGACAAAATATAGGTCATATACCAACCACTTTTAAGTCTCAACTTCATTTAGCTGCAAAATATGTTCTGCCTTAGCTGCTTTGTATGTGGATAATGTACATGACAACGTTAGTTAACTTTATAATCTAAGTCTACAGCCGACTATATCTTAAGATGCATTCCCCGTTTAGTTGTCTTTCAATAAATCTAAGGAATATCAATGGAGAGTTTATGCAATGGTTTATTTATTCACATAGGTCCTGGTGCAAATATTAACTTTCAAGTACAAACTCTTTATCGTGGCTTGGTACTTTATATGGCTGTTGTATGTGATGTAAACAGGTATACTGAGTAATAATCTAGATCATTTGTACTTAAAATTCATGGCATTTTAATCCAATCAGCCGCTAATGCTAACAAATATCTCTCTGTCACTTGCTTTTCAGGCTCGTCACCAATCATACCGATGTTGAGTTTGCATGAACCTATGATTGTTAGTCACCTAATATATATTCATATTCAGGTACTTTTTGCTATTCAAACACTTTACTAGGTAAAAACCTTTCATTAAGAATTTTCATGTGCATCTTATCTCTATATTAAATGGTCTCCACGATCAATTCATTTGTTATCGTGACTAGTATCTTTTATTCAGAACCTTAGAAATGTTGGAAAATGTTTGTAGCTCAGCCGACGATGTTGACCGAAATGACAATGAATCACAGTCAAGATATCTGTCTCATTATCATGGAACTGTGGTAGCAAATGTTTAACAAATAACACTAACTGTAGAAATCATCAATCTGTATGCTGTAGTTATTTCGAAATATACTGCAAAACTTCGGCTGTTTATCCGATGAGTCCGTGTATTTTTTTTCGGGACATAAATACTAGAACTTCAATAAGATTGCGTTTACTGTCTTATTTTAGTAAGTTTATCTAGGTGGTTACTCGGTAAATGTGTGGAGCTCGTATAATAGTACTGTACGATGTTAAATGATTGTGATTTTTTATACTCTTAGACAGTGATAAATAAACTAACTTACACAATTTCTTTATGCGTGTTTTAGTTAGAGAATACTCAGATAACATTCGATTTACGACTAGGCTATCGTAATCGTGATGATCCGAGGCATGTCTGGCACGAATTGGCCCGTTCAGTTGAAGTTCGACCGCTTAAATGTTCACTTGATCCCGAAGCTAAGCGTCATCAAGAGCATTCACATGCACTTGATGAAGGATTTTACTACGATTGCGAAGTTCTACCGTTGTTCACTCTGGCTAGTTGTCATCATGAGGAATATTTGTTGAATTTAAGGATTCCTGTTGACGAAAAACGAAAAATCAATGTTGGTATTGGAAGTATTCAGGATGTGTGGATGGTTGAGATTCATCAAAATGGAGGATTTACAAAGGTAAATAAATCACTATCTATTATGGTTTGTGAATGTTTATTAGGCTAATAAAAATTATCTAGACGTTTAAGTTACTCCCATATTCTTAGATTGTAATTCATAGTATCATCCTAGATTTATCCTTTCCTACCACCGGTGGATACTTGATATTCGTCGATTCGGCATATAATTTCTCACAGGAGGCATAAGTATTTCATTAAAATGTAGGTTAGTTTATATAATTCTGATGCTTGCCTCATGTAGTCAGATGAAGTGGTAAATATTCATCTGTTTGTAATAATGATATTGTAATTGTTATTTAAACATTATTTTGGTGCACATGTGCGCCAAATTATTGCGCATCGCAAAATTAAAAGCAGTGTAGTAAAAATATCAGATAAAAAAATCAATCTTAATAAAGAAATCAACGAGAAGACACAAATTGCAGATAGGAAATACATTTCGGTCAAAATTGAAACAAGAAGGACTTCGCTTATGATTTTCTATTTTATTAAAATTGTAGAAACCGCTAGTTTTTATTTCAAGCTACATTGATGACATCTCCGATCAGAGTTGCACCATCCTTAGGATCCAGCCGGAGAGTAGTGATAATCCGACAGACCGGTTTTTTGTAGCATTTTTAATACCACAATGCTGTGTCATGAACTAACCACCTCCGCTGTTTTTACTTCATCCCAGAGTATGCAAATAGAATGCTATACTGGAGTAGCCGGGATGACACTCATCGAACATGCCCATTCTACCGAAGCCTGTGTTTTATGATGATGGAAGACTAAGTTGTTGTCAAACACATCGTTAAACCTCAGGATTGCTGATATGGTGTTGCCATTAGATGTCAGAAATCCTTTGACGACGACGTTAATCAGGAGTCTGCTTAGAGTGGCCGGGTTTCGCTAGCATACAGCAAACTATTAGACATCTTAGTGGCCGTAGTTTGCGAGTGATGACTGCTAGTTAAAAAAAAAGTTGATATAATAAGGTAATTTTTTGTTATTGTATGTCGTCGTTTTTTTTAGTCTCACTTAAATTACCATCACATAAGTCTTCAGAAGAAACAATCGCTCTAAAAAATTGTTAGGTATATTCTAATCGGCGTTTTGAATATCAAGAATCGACCAATTTAACTGTAACTTTTAAAACTCAGTTTGTTAGTCTAATCTTTGGTCAATTTAAACTTCTATATTTATCTTCAAATCTAGGTGTGGTTTTCATTAAAAACATTTTCATTTCCTATCGTTTTGTTGGCTTTGATATTTTTTGGCCATCGTGTCAGAGAGTTAGAACGTCCACCAAACATATTGGAAAAAACTATATTCATTCTGGGTATATGTTTATCTATCTTGAATTGTCCAGTTGAATGGTTGTCACTTAAGTAAGTATATCTATTTAAGATTATTAGTAAACATTTTCTTTATTCTATAGAGGCTAAGGTTAAAGCGTATGGCTTCCGATTATAAAGTCACAGGTTCTAAACCTGCTGCACTTACTTCGATTTGGATAACCGTGTAGTATCACTAGCTTTCACACTTAAACCATGGCTTGACGCCAAATGCATAAATCTGCACTCATCTACGTGGTAAATGAATACTGAGAAATCTCTTGAACTTGAATAGTTAAATGTAGCTTATTACATTTTAATTAAATTTTAGTCGTTTGTGTTCTTTCCTCATATAGGTATAACTTCTCATTTTGGCTTATCTTAAGTGATGTACGTCAAGGATTATTTTATGCTACGCTTGTTTGTTTTTGGCTTGTTTTCACTGGCGAACATATGATGCATGAATCATCTGAGAATCGTCGGTCATCAAAGTCAAGCAATTGTTTTGGTTTAAGCGGATTATATTGGCCAAGAATTTTACTTGTTGCTAGCTGCTGTGCTGCTTTGTTTATATTCGAGCTAGCTGAACGTGGAGTACAAATACGTAATCCATTTTACAGGTAATTCATAACTTCTTCACTATTTCTTAGTTATTTGATTAAAAAAACGTGTGGTATGGTGTGATAATTGTCGAGTAGAATAAAGGATATTAATCAAATGAAAAAGAACCAACTAGTCATATGATAAGAATACGGTTAAAATCCAATAATTTGTATGATACCTTGGTGGTTGTTTTTAATGATGACATAAGAGAACTATATTAGCTGAAATAATTGGTCCTTTAAAGTCCTATCATGTCACTGGTAGGGCTTTGAACTTCCTACCATTAAGTGGTGGATTCAAATCCTCCTTTACGTATTTCAGTTTTGACAATCAGCTATCACTATTGTCTCACTATTTAGGTATGGTTTGATACCAAGTACATAAATCTACCTAGCGAATACAAAGGTTTTTTCCCATGTTAAGCAAGTCGGATGAAGTGCAGTATATTTAATGTTCGGTGACATTATTGTAACATTGATACTACCGTCTGTTAGCACGAAACAATCCTGGTTAAAGCATGCGACCATCACCACTAGAATCCATGTAGTTCCGTCTTATGATCCACAAATAAAACGAGATATGCATTCTGAATTTCACTGCTAACCATACATTTGCTAGTGGAGGCTGATTAGATGCAATGCAGAAGTCAACAATGAGCGAATTTAAACACTAATTAAAGGTTTTCATTGATTTTTAACATCAATCGAGGTACTCATTGTCAAACACCTATTGTTAACTTAGCTTGTAAATTTTCTAGTTCTACAGGATTAAATGGGAAAGAGAATGAATAGTAAAAGATAATACTTTATCAAGGAAGACTTCTCTATAAATCTCGGTTCATAATCGACTTAATACTGAAACTTAAAGATGAAAGGATGTTGCTACTTTTTCGAATAATAGAAAAGCGAAAACTAAGAATTCATAAGCTTGGAATCACAAGATATCCATTCATCAATTTTTCTCCCATTGAACTAGAAAAAGAATGCATATACATCAGTGCAAATATAATGATAGCCACTAACACAAGGGTGGTATTTTAGTAAAGAACCGTAAAGCCTTTCATGCAGTGAAATAATATTAAAAGATATAGTTTTAAGTGTATTTCAAGTTTGGTTAATTGCCAATTTATCTGTGTCGCTAACATTATCATTCATCGATCAATGAATATGATGTTCACCTGGTTCTTAATGCTGACATTATTTTATCAATCAACGCACGCTGTTTAAAGGTTCGAATTCGACCGATGAAAGTGTCAGTTACGAATGTCATCTATCACTAAAACTCACCTCCAGTCAGTTGACTTCTAAACGTGGTGTATTCATTGACTAATAACCATATTTTAACTGAAACATACTTTGCATTCTAAGTAGGTAGTTTGTAAGATAGCTAGTTACCTGTCGACTACCTCCAACCGCTTAACACTCACTAACCTTATTATTGTTAATTGTCTTTTTTCGTATCTTACTCTTTTATCAATAGTATATGGTCTCATCCAGTTGCTGCAAAAATGGGTTTGACAAGTATTGTAATCGGTGCTCTGTGTGCATTTGCCTACATGATATATCTAACTGTATTAATTGTTAAGGCATTTCTACAAGTATTGGCAAAACGTCGTTTGTTAAACAATCTACCAACTGAGCAACGTCGTTATTACAGTGGTATTATTTATCGTTTCATGGTACTGTTAACATATACAATATTATGCGCTGGTCTTACTGTGGCATTCTTTATCTTTAATCAAGTGAGAATTTCTTGTCGGTGGTTTTGTTTTTCCCTGAAAAATTTATGTGTTTGCTGTTTTAATTTTTAAATTTCTCACCGATTTTCTATGTAGCGATTTGTGTCGGAAGCGTAGATCAGCTTATTGCCATTGTCGGTAATGGCACATCAGCATTTCTTGTTGGTTGGTGTAAGAATAATTTTGAAGAAAGTTAATTTGCCGTTTTGAGACGTGACGGCATTGTATACTGTACTATGTTGCCGTAGTATACGCAATAACCCTTATAAGTGGCTGAAGACGTTGGGTGGCATACTTCTGAACCGGTCACAGTGACGATTGCGTACTTACTGATTTAATTCCTGTAGACGGTAAACTCTATTTTTCTTTCATCTATATCTCTTTATTCCTTGTTGCTCTGTGTTCTGGTACTAGTCTTACAAGCGTAATCGTGTCTTACTAACGTGATATTGCTTATATATATGTATCATTCGCTATGTTACTTATTACTGAAGGTAAATATAAGTGTTATTCTATTAGCTGAGTGATTAGTTCACTTATTCATGAGAGTTTCATTACACTTTTATCTTACCTTACAATGTTGTACTACTACATCGTTTGACCTGTGTAATCCTTAACATATCAGTCTTATTTATTTCCACAACTTTTATCACTTCATACTGATTATTTAGTAATTACATTTAAGGTACGTCAATTTTTTTTAATGATTGTCTTCAGTTTATATCGCTGATTGTACAAATATATTAGGATTAAATGCTAACCGTTTCAATTATATTTGAGTGATTTTAGGTTTTAAGATAGATCTTTTTGATTTTCGTACTCATCTCTTGCCATTTGTTATGTGTAATCGTTACAGATTGATCTCCATAGGATTCCTGTTCCAATCAAATTATGATATCGTCCGACGATCATCCACGGATGATAACTGTCTTATTCCCTACATATTTGATCTACATTAATCACGACTTCTCACTAAAATTTCAAGTGTCTTTTTGCAGGCCATTAGTAACTAATTATTATACCTAAATTGAGCTGATTTTCTGAAGACTGGTTTGAATTTCTTGTTTCCACTCAGCTGACATTAAATGCAAGCAACTACTTAAATCACTCTACATAAAACCATCTCAACTTTATTATCCCTTTCTACTTTATTACCCGTCTTTACTTTATTAGACATTTTAGTATATTTCCTTGACAGGTTAAACACTTAATGTTAGATAGTTGGCGGTGATCGACAAGGATCTTTGAATCTGGGCTTCATGTTATCTGGTATCCGTTAATGCAATGTAATCACAGTCACATGAACTCGACATCATCGTGAGAAAAATATTCATTTCTCATTGTCTCATAATAGCTCCGTAGATGATATCAGTTGTTAGTAATGCTTTATATTAATGCTGAACCATCCCATATCTTAACGTACAGTGTTGTATAGAGTATTGTAGAGTAGATTGGAAGAGAACTGAGTGACCATAGCACCAACCAATGAGATTATTTACATTTACACTGTCATTTTGATAGTTACATTGTATCTAGTTGGAAGTTATATACACAGTAATCGAGGTCGGTAGTTGAAGAAGTTGAGCTATATGATTCAGAATCGATCTTAAAAGCGCAGATGTATTCATTCTCTAGATTCTGAGTTCTAGTATTACTTCACGCACATCTTTTCACTCATTCTTTCAAATGTTTAATCCTTCTCATTATGATTGTGATTATTCTGATTCCGTTTTTAATTCATCTATTTCATTTCATCTTGTTTGGACTTCGTATGAATAATTTAGGCTAGCTCACATTTGTGTCATGCTGTGTTAGTTATGACTGTCTGTTTATGTTGTTGATATAACTATCAGTTTCTCTATATCTTTGTTTATTGTTTAAAGGTTACAGAAGATCAATGGAAATGGGGTGAAAAAAGTGTGGAATATACTTCAGCTTTTATAACTGGTGTTTATGGTATGTGGAATGTTTATGTTGTAGCTGTCCTATGCTTATATTCACCGTCACATAAATTTCGTAGTGTTGCTGGTCAACAATTATATAACCGTTTAATTATTAAAAATCCCAACGCCATTACTACTACTACTACTGTCGCTGATGCAGCAGCAACTGTACAAGATTCTCTTGTAGATCATGAATTCGATATGTTGAGTAAGCAGTCAGAAACAATTCAACTTGTACCAAAATCGAGTGAGCACAATGCAAATTTAGCATCAACATCACTGTTGACAGATGATAAGAAGTCTTACTTATTGACAGAAGGTTTGAAATTTCTACGGAAGGAAGCATTTGAATAATCATCATCTACCTTGTCTTCATTTCATGCTGATTTGCATATTCAAGCTAAAGTTTACTTCTGCATTCAACTTTCATGTAATGGATTATGCATTACATTATGAATCAATCTCTCAAGCAACGAACTATTCCAAAGGTGTTTTATTATTATTATTATTATTATTATTATTATTATTATTATTATTGCTAAGCAGTACTTCGTATTTGTGTTACTTTGATATTTTGCATTTGTCTGTCTATGTGTGCCTTATCTCTTTTTCTGCATTTTACTACCTATTATTTATAGTAGTAATAATCATTCATATATTCATGCAACATTATTACTGGTATAGATTCTTGTTATATCATTTATATCTGTTAATTCACCTACTTATTGATCATTTTTACTGACTTTTACTACATATTCCGGTGTTATGTATTTGCATGAAATGTTCACTTATACGTACTTTTGTTATTTTCCTGTCGTTATTTTAAATGGGCTGAGTACCTGGCATTTTATACACAGTTTATGCTTTAATCAATACATAATATTTCTTTACAGATTTTTTTAAATCTTTGTTTGTTAAAGAATAAGATTATGGACCAACATTCCAAGTTCTAATCAAACTAAAATGTGGCTCCAGTCCATGCGTATCAGTTTAAGCGATGTTGGCAAATGCAGGATACTTTGTTGGGGTTCATGGGTTCGTCATGACCAATAGTTTGTTGACATGTGACAATTCTCAGAATCGGTGGTAGTGTCGTAGATATATTCATTCTTTGTCTCTTCTCACATCTGAAATGCAGAATGCTGCATTGGAATCGCTGTTTTAACAGTAGTAGTAGGAAGTAAAGTAGTTCGAATATCGACCATACCCACTATCTTGAAAGTTATATCTGACGAGGTCACCATGCCGATTCGGAAAGCTCGTTTGGCTTTTGAAAATTTTCATCGCCTATGGTGAAGGAGAGGTGTGTACCCACCTATCAATCGACTAGTATATTGTTTTACAGTGCGTTCTGAATTACTACATGGATGTAAAACGTGGGCCTAACAATAGACACCTGAGACCTACCTGTATTTAGTCATGGATATCTTTCAAACAATTCTCGTTTCTGTTGTGACCATGTTGCGAACCATGATTAGGTTATACTCAGTGCACTAGTGGGGTGTGACGAATCATGTTATGGATTTCATGCTTATGTATTTTATTTTCTCAGTAATTGGGCGCCTCAGGAAAAATATAGCCAATGGATTCCTTCTCTTTTCAAAATAATTTTTTTGATACTTTTGTTCATGTAGTTTTCAGTTAAATTTACAATGTTATGCACAAGCATGAACTGTGGTGGGCGATCGGAAATTAGCTGAGTCCGTCTACATTCACACTGGGATTAAGGCCCAGCTTATTCATGTTGAAATCTTAATATACTGAGTTTAGGCAGTTACGTTTTCGGAAAAGGTATATACGTAGTTTGGAAGTTGTCATATGCTCCCATCGCATTGACATCTAATGAGTCCTAAGTGTGTCGAAACATAAGTTCTAGATTTCGCTAGCCAACAACAGTCTAACTTCATTAATACTTTTAAGCTAACTGTTTGTCGTGTTAATTTACTCGGGCTTCATATGTTCCAATGGATACTTGTAAATACAGTTTATTTTCACTGTCAGCAGGAAGGTACGAATACTTGCACTTTTTAGATTTCATAATTGCTACAAGGTTGCGCAACGTCTGCTAATACAGATACGTGTACCTATACGCTTTCTATAAGGTTTGTTTATCCGTGTTATGAGGACTAAATACCTCGAAATAATTTACCTTTGAGAAACTAAGTTCTGTCTTAGGGTTTACAACTGTCAAACAATGGTAGGCATCTATCAGGCGGCTACATATCACGTTACCATACTAAAATTTCTAAGTCATTTCAATCTGATAATGTAAGTTGCCTAAATTAAACTGTTTCAATAGTCTGACTCGTAATCTTGTTCAAAAATCGTAAATGAGGTTGCTGAAGGAGTGTTCATCGTTATGGAATCTTCATAAAGGGTTCACAAAAACCCTTTTAACACTGAATTGTTTATTTTCCAACCGAAACCATTTATTTTAAATATATTCATTTCGTATAGGTTAATTGCCTCTTAATTCTTGCAGCAATAAGTTAGTTGCTACGGTTTATCAATCAGTATGTGTTGACCGCATTAATTTTAAGAAAATAACTAAAGGAAGGTTCGATGCAACGTAGTACTCGTACATGGGAATATCTAGAGCTTTTAAAAATGTGATTTGCCACACAGTAATGTAAATAAATTATTAAATTTTAGGTAAGTTAGTGCAAAAATATCAACTCTTTTTAAGAAATAAGCTTACTAATATTCTACAAATACTAGTTTTCATTCCATACGCTTGTTAAAATATGTTTAGTGAATATTGTTTGAACGTGAAGTGCACTAGGTATATGACCAAATTACGTTTGTCGTATAACCAGAACGATTTCTAACGATTGAACCCATTCGTACAAACTAGAATAAATAAGAATGCAATGAAAGATGGAGGAGAAGTTATGTTTTCATTGTAAGTGTAGGACCGCTAATGGAGCGCCAACGTCTAGGCTGGCCAACTAAAGAGGAGGTTGTTACTTACGCCGTACCGTGTCATGATCTGGTGGTGTTGCCGGACCGAGCGCCTTCAACTAGTCGTGTCCGCTCAAATAAACATGGTCAGCATCAATGTCAAGAGCCTATGCAACTGGTTATTTTGGGTATTATTTTCAGCCACAAACATAATTATTAGGCTTGCACACTAAACACTTCTGCTGCTTTTGTATTCTTTTTTGCACTTGGTCTGCTTGGCCACAGATATACATTAACATGTCATTACTACTTCTCAGTTGTTGTCCAGTTAATAAAAATGTCTATTGATAATTTCCTTGGTATGTAGTCTAGCTGGACGTTCCCATTATGTGTATCATCTACAGTCACTACCGTATCACATCACTTGTGTACTTTCAAGTATACCTTCATAGTACAGGAGTTTAATTGGAAGGCGCTAGGGGATGGAAAACAGAATGTCGGCAAGAAGAAAATGCATAGCAAAAGTAGTCTGGTTTTCCAACTTTGTCTATTTCTATAATATCCATTTGTTATCGTATGTCCCAGAAGTTTTGTCAACTGGGTTGGCCAATAAAATGCATTGACTCAGGACGTTAGGGAAGGATACATTTTGTTGTAAATCAAGTGAACTAATTTGTAAACATTATGCGTAACATTGCTAGAGCTTATCTTATTTAGCGTGTTAAATGTGTCGTATGATATATCCTTTATTTATTATACGTATCAGTACCACCATGTCGAGTTTTTCTCCGATCGTTTGGTTATAAGATTCATAAGCAGCGTAAGCGTTTGGTTTTATCTTTATTCTTGGTTAACGAACATCAATCCTACATGAAGCTACGAACTGGGTTAAAATGAGAGGAATCGCATAAACATTAAGGCAATTACGTAGCGATATTGAAAAAAAAATTTATTTTAAATTTCACTGTACTTAACTTTTTTTAGATTATCATATACTTTGTTCAAGATACAACGCTATTAATACCGACATTTTTGTTATTACACTGTGTAATCGTTTAATTTATTTAGCAGAGCAGAGGCGCATTCCTCCAGACTCTTATGTAGTTAACATTGCGATTTTTAGACAGACTTGTAGAGGTGAATATTTCCTTGATTAAATTACTGAATAGGCTCTCGTCATGATTGCTCATGACGTTTGTTTAAGTAAACACTACTAGCTGGAGGCACCCAGTGAAGTATCACCACCAGTTCGTAGCTTGACCCTCTGTAGGAAGCAATTTTTTCTCTAGTCAGCCAACAAAGACGCCGTGGTCGCTCCATACACTCTATCTATGGTCAACTACATCTTTCTCACTCATGTATCACCGACTTTAGACTTGTTTTTATTCGTACTTGCAGGTTTAATCGTTAAAAGCTGATCAAATGCAAAAACTCATTCTAGTTAAAAATCCACGCCTCCTAACATTCAACCAGTTCTATTTTCTCCACACGACATATAAGCTTGGTTTTGTTAGGCAGTAAATAAGTTAAGTATACACGGCGTGATATATACACAAATTCGATTCCTTACCGTTGAAATATTACTTTCTCCTTAACTAAAGAGGAATGTAGCCCTTTTTATTAAGTCAAGCTGTCTATAACCTTATAATCAATTCATAAAGTGCGTCCTCGGACATGGAGAGTTGTTCAACAAACGAAGTCTTGACAAATTGTTCCACAACATCAAACTTGGTAGCGATTAGGCAACAAAAATGTCGTCATGCTTGCAACAAGGTGGTCGACAATCCCTTTTTTGAAGAAGGTTCTTATAGCTAACTTTTCCTGCCCAAGATGCCACTTCAAGTAGCAACATTTCACAACAACCCAGTAGATAAACAAGATTCCTCTGCTGATCCGATTCTTAAGATCACCAGAACCCACTACAATGAGGTTGATTGCGTTACAGGGAAGCCTCATACAACCGTGAACGAAATGTCAAAGTTGTGTAGCATTTTCGCTTGTATACTCGACCTACGGAAACGTCGCGGATCAAGCAATTCACAAAAAATAAGTCTTCATCTCGACTGCTGCAGAATGAAAATCTTAGTTCGTGTTTATACCACGGCACTTTTGGTTAGGCTTTGGAGGTCTGTTGTTTAGATAATCATTTACCTACCGGTGAAGAGACGGGAAACTATTTCGCCATCACGCGTAGACAGCAACCGTAGTTAGTGGAAGTAGCTGTCTGTTGTTCATCACTGATTTCATAGCAGGTTCTCTAACTCGTCGTCACTTATGTAGGAGTAAGCGTTCTGCTTGCGATTTCATCTGCAAAGCTATAATCAACATACGGGTGGCCAACAGAAAAGAAATTGCCACGTATGACAAAAATATGCTTTCTTGAACGTTGGATTACGAAAACCCGAACATCGCCGATGAAAGGACGCCTTTTATAAGGTGAAAGTTATTGAGTTTATGCAACTTGCTTGTCGACCCTTGGAAAATAAACAATTTTACGGTGACAATGAGCTATCTGTTTGTGGAGTCACTTTCCAAGGTTGTAGTTTGTACCCTCTCTAATTAAAACATTTAATCAACCCTTATTTTTAGCTACTATCTGATGAATCATCCTATCTGAAAGAGACAAGGACAAGATTATCATATATAACCAGCAATTTTGTACATTGCATCACGACTACTGGTCAACCTGCACTATGAAAATATACAGAGATGTCGAATGGAGGCAACTTCATTGGATTTTCTGAGGCACGCAATTGATACTATTAGCAAAAATTTCAAAAACACAAGGTGACAGCTATTCTGCAGTATCCAAAAACAGCCACCATTAAGCATCTTAGAGCTTTTAGTGGCTTGATAACCATTTAGAGGCTATTTATACTAAACTCTACATCTTTCATGAAATCACTTATAAAATAACTTCACAGAAATAAAAGGTGGTCACAATGGATACTGAGTCAACGAGAACCTTCATTGAAACGAATGTAACAGTCAAAGTGAGGATGCTACGACATCCATTGCCATTGCAGTGAACGTATCCCAATCACCCATCGGTGTGGCTCTGTAGCATTGGATTAGCGAGACTTGACAACCTTCACCTCTTTCCTCGAAAAGATCGGGAGTGACCGATTTGAGATATAGCTACATTGGCCTAATCAGCGTTTGATGAAGTTTAGAAGGCAAAATGTTGTGTTTATTTATTCAATAAACTATAAATCTGGAGTGTTGTATTTGAAAGTTCAATAAACCAAAAGCTTGCTCAAATACAGACAAAAGCATTTAAAGCCTCACCGTCAACCTTAGTCGTTATAGTTCCACTAAGTGATTCACCGATATCTCTGTGATGAGTAACTGCATAAGCATGTCAGTTGTAAGGACTAGAAACAAATTCGATGGCAGAAAGGAAATTGTTCGGTTAATTTTATGAGATGAAATTGAAACGCAAATCAATTATTTGTTTACAAGAGACTACTAGACAACAAATTTTCGTGGCTAACACTGATAAGTTAACTGATCTCTCAAAACTAGCATATGGTGATTCTTATTTTAACCTGCTGTCATTCTTCCTTCGGTGAAATTGAACTTCACTCGTAACTTTAAGTATAAAGGTGATTATTTTAAGGTCTCCAGCGCAATCTAGTTCAAGATGTTTGCGCTGAACTAACTGAATAGAGTTTTTACTGAGACCCATCAATACTACTAATCTGTAAGCTCTCAGGTCACTCTCTACAATTTTTTTCTGTGTTGGCGGACTCAACATTATTTTTGAACCAGCCAAAGACACTGGATGCTGGCAAAAACTCTGCAACATTTTTAAGTCACTTTACATAGCGGATTGAAGAATTATTAACAACTAAGTTCTTATTTGTCAAAACACTATGAGACCATCTGTTGACATTCATGTTCCTCAGCGAAGCTCAATTCCACCTTTCTCTCTACTACTTACATTACTAAGTGTAGTCTTGCAAGTTAAACCCTGTTAACTTCTTCAGCCATTACGGAGGCCAGTATGGTATCCACTATAAGCTGTATATCTAATGAAAAGAACGATACGCTCTACTATTAAAGTGAGAGGTTTCGAGATCGGGGCTTAGTATCTCTTACTTTATTGTTATGGGTAAGAGTCATTTCTTGAAATTCTCTGTTTTCAAATGATAAAAATTTTTAATGCTATTTAAGGTTTAAGCCTAAAAAGAATATATTTTCAAGTAGTTTTTCATTTATACAAACTGGAAAATGCCGATAGGTTAAGCATATGAGTAATGCACTAAATCCAAAATATGTAGTATTTGGCTCAGCTTGGTTAGCAGTTTGTTCACTTGATTCTAGTTTAAGGCTTCAAATATGTTTTAGAATCAACTACCGGACACAGCAACACGCTGTTTTACGCCGATCACCTATCAGCTCTGCCTGTTTCTTGCTGTCTCCGAAATGCATGACATTCGTTAAGAACCCACTGTGGACGATGATACGTGTGATAAGGACGGGAATTCGCAGACTCCGCAGTTATATTGCTTCATTAACAACCAGAGCTGTTATATGTCCCACAGTCACAAGCGCTGAAATAGATAGCTTCAAGAGAAAGCTATAATACAGCCTGACATCAATCTCAGTCCGTCAAAAGGAAGACTAAGCATCCCGAGAGCATAATTAGTGTCTTTGTAAATTTCTTTTATTTGATTTATCTTTTTACTATTCATAGACTTATTACTTCTCTACATCGCTTTCAGTGCATCGTGAATAGTTCCTAAAAATACCGAGGATAATGAAAATTAAGAGCTGAGTTAATTCGAATGTTCAACACATTTGAAGACCCGGATACTGAAACAAGAAAGCTTTCCCATTCAGGATTATTTCACCGTAACAATAGAAAACACCTAAAACATTGCTCACTAAAGAGAAGCTTAGTAAATAAGTACTAACTTTAGCACACTGTTAATATATCTTACGTGAAACTCTATCAGCTCTCGTAACACTAAGCTTATTCGTAGATTGCTTCCAGTTAGATATAAACGTCAACTGCGCACTTCACAAACTGCCTAGTACTGAGTAAATTATTAAACAAGCATATCAATGAAAATTAAGTTCTCCGATTCCACCTTCAATTCACAAGTACAAACATCTCACATGAAAGCTTGTTGTGTTCATCTATACATCTGATCTCAAAAGTATTCGTCAAATTTTAGATTAATCTTCTATCTTACGTGCATATGACCACTCCACCTTAACAAGCAATCTACTTCCGGGTGTCAGATCGCAGCTATCCACATCAACATCCATAGCCCCCACAAAAAGGTAGGCAGAAAAAGTTAGACATATAAAAATAATAATAAATAAATCCACGGTAGTGGGCATTTAATAAGCAGAATTAAAAGCTTAGTAAATCACAGAATCAACCAGGAACATCCTTACAAATCCTGAGATACTAGCACAGAAGAATTAACTGGGTTATGCTAGCTCATCACACGAATGTTTGATACGGTATCTAAGAAATTATAGTTTGGTTCTTTTTACAGACTTTGCTTGGACCTCTGTTAGGTATGAACACAAAAATGGGACTCGATGTAAACAAAAGTAAACCATTCGGCATTAAAGTACAGGATGTGCCATAATAGACATGCTGTCTGAAGGTCGTTTTGTTTATCTTTTCAATTGTCATGACAGTTTTACGCGATATTCCAAACTTTAATTGAATAATTAAATAATAATGGCAAGTGTAGCCAACTTAAAACATGCCTTTGGCTACCGAACAGGAGTTTCTGGATCTATTGTATTCTTTGATGATCAGACAATAGTTTATCCATGTGGATCTAATTTGGTTCTTTACAATATCGAGCAAAGGACACAGAAATTTATTGCAGGTTTAGAAAAATCTGAAGGAATGACAGCTCTAGCCATCAGTCCGAATAGAAGATATATCGCTCTTGCTGAAAAAACACCGGATAAACCTGTGGTATCTGTATACGATCTGCAAGCTCTTCGGAAGAAAAAGTCATTGCATTCCCCGGACGTTCATTCTAGCGAATTCGTCAGTATAGGTTTTTCTCCGGACTCAAAATATCTTGCGATGCAAGGTGGGAGTCCTGATTGGATTTTAACTTACTGGTCTTGGGAGAAACCCAAACAACTAGCTAGTATTAAAACATCATCATCTAACGCAGTCAAACAAGTTAGTTAAATATTTTATCCTTATTTAGATCAAATAGATTTCTTTTAGCCCTTACGATTGCACACTAATATGCGTCACTGGGACTGATATCTTTCGTTTGTATCGTTATGGCGAAAACAGTCTTAAAACATTTGGCTTAAATAAGGTAGAACCTCACAACTTTCTTTCCCATACTTGGATTAGTGGTGAAAAAATTGTCGTTGGAACAGATGACGGACGGTGGTTATTAATAGAAAATGGTGAACCAAAAGCAGAATATAACATTTCTACTGTAAACGAAGAACATGAACCAGATCATAAGAAGTATGTTGCCTGTAGTTATCATATTGGTGATATTTACACTAAAAATATAATTTAATTTGCATTCAACAGACTGTGCCTTGAGCAGAAATCATGTACAATATCATATACTTATATTAAAATTACCAGGCAGTAGATTCAGTGCAAAGTAGTGGTTTGACTCTGTTTGCTTAGAATCTGGCTATTGGATATATTCACCCGATGTACACGAAGTGCATACACGCACACATTATTCTGTGGGTTATTCTCAAATTAAGTCTATGGTCATCCCACTCTTGCTTAATTTATGCTTATTTTAGTAAATTAACAACTCAATTTTATTATTAAAGGATTTTTGCGTTATCCGTCCACAGATACTGTCATAAATTACGGATTATATAGGCTACGTGTTCCATAACTGTATGAGCTATAAATCGTTATTGCTGATTTATGTTGATTTATAATCACACTCAATCTGATAATAACATACTTTCAATATGTAGTGAATATATATATTCTCTCTTTCTTGTGTAAACACTGCAACCTTATCTGTTATAACTTGCATAAATATAAGCTACCTCCACGAAATAAAGAAAATGAATTGATGTAACATTAGTAAATACAACTTTTATCCAGTTATATGTAATAATGAATTATCGTACTGTTGGTTAACAAATAATAAAAACGTAATTTTATTTTTAATTTATGTAAACTTGACATACGTAAACTTGACTTACGTAATAGTTTTGATTTAAACTTAGATATCTTAGACCATAAATACTAGTTTAGGAGAATAACTTGACAAAGGGATTATCGAATTTTACAACTGTTTGTCTGCTTCTTGTTGTCTTTTGTTTTGTTGAAAGTTACGAACTATTTACAGTTTTCTT
This sequence comes from Schistosoma japonicum, assembly GCA_025215515.1. NCBI lineage: Eukaryota > Metazoa > Platyhelminthes > Trematoda > Strigeidida > Schistosomatidae > Schistosoma > Schistosoma japonicum. The sequence continues at coordinate 38,285,722 of CM046064.1, read as the reverse complement.
TCCCTTATTTTCTTAGTAGAGATGCTGTATGCACCAAAAATAGCATAACAGCGTTAGCGTCAACTTCAAAAGGTTTGGCTGTCGCTACTTCATTAGGTATTGTTCACTGGTATGAGCATATAAATGCAGATAATTTGCATCAACAGCGACGTAAAAAAGAAACATCTGTAATGTCAACTAGCATGAGAACTACAACTAATCAAACAGGCGTATCGTCAACAATATCACTGAAAGATGAATATCAGCTATTAGGCAGTGTATATGTACCCAAAGATTTGACAATGAATGTTAATTCTGAATTAAACTTTGGCCAGATAATTACGCAATTACAAATTAGTCCATCGGATGAATTTCTCATAGCTAGTACAAATACACATCAATTATATCAATTTAATTTAAATAATATTGATACAAATATGAAAGGTGGTGAATTAGTTACAAGAAATTCGTATATAAATAACTCAGTTAAAGAACAACGTTTACTGAATGAGAAAGCGATATTTGTACCAGTATCACAATCATTTCATAACGGGCAAATTTTGGGCATGGATGTATGCATCAGAAAACCATTAATAGCTACATGTGCAACAGATAGAACAGTAAGAATATGGAATTTTGAAACAAAGTATGGGGCAGACCTTTGCTTTATTGATTGTAAATGTATTAGTTCTGAATATAAACTTTTAAACTGATAAAAATAGGTATTTTTTGAGTAGTGATTATAGTTCAAGCTGATGCTAGAGAATCATAAAAATTTAGAAGGCTGTGGACGATTGTCATATTTTAGTCAAGAATCCCGTATAAGCACGCATTAACCTTGGCATAGAATCTAAGGTTCTCAGTTTTTCTGGTGAGCCCCCAATATTAAAATCATTAAATGAGAATCCAATGATCCGCATTTCTAAATTCAGTTTCAGTCAAATAAAACAAATGTGTTTATCACAAAAAGTCGTTACGCTACTTAACTAAAATATGAAATTACTGGGAAAAATATCCAAATAATACAAACAGTAAAAAGTAGGAACAATTAGTAAAAAATTAATAAATTATGATTCACTCTGAAAATTCAGGAGAAAGTTAGCATGCCAATCATTTGTGCTACCATGACCTATTCTTAACCAAGGTCGAACAATGTCTCCAAGAAGTAGATGTTGTTATCATACTTTCCCATTAAGCTGATCTATCGCTGTATATCGTTTCATTGGTTATTGGTCTACTTCAACTGGTGCCAAATCTCCGCTTGATCACTTTTTAATTTTTTACCAACTCTTTTGCACTCGGACTGACATCACAAGTTGATGTAGGCGTTGACTGTGTTCATGTAACACAGATTCAAGCCATGTGTATCGATTAAGATTCACGACCTTATCATTAGCTCTTATACTTTTTACTACTTCCCTACTTTTAATGACATTAGTGCCTACTTAGTTGTCCAGATGTACATAAATACTGCATTAGCGATGCTCATGAGTGAATATTAGTACCTTATGAATGGTTTATAACCCTTAAGACTTGATTACTATCACTTAATTTATTGTTTAAATTTAAATTCGAACTTAAAGTAGTACCAGTTAAAAATTATAACAGTGAACTGTTTTAGTTATTATAGCCAATTTACCGATAGGTTGTATGTCCGAAAGCAAGGCTACATGAAAATGAATATGGGCTGTGTAATTAATTTACAGGCAGCCACTACGTGTTTTATTATTGGTAGTGTAATCTGTCGTGACTCAGGCTAGAAATGTTAAACAATGTTTTCGCTGAATCAGCTGAATGTACTAGCCTTTATCCCCATTCGGGTAGTAGATACACATTGCTGTGAAGCTTAAAATTAAGATAAAATAACTACTCATTGCTTTTTAATGTTTAGTGTCCAGTATCAATCCGTGATGCATAATTTTGATCAACATATTGTGTACTGGAATTTTTCAATGTGTTATTCCTGAATCGTAGATAAACTTATTTATTAAATCACGGGTATCACTACCAAATTACTAAGCCCTTAAATTTAATTTTGTTAACCATAATTAAAGTAGATAGGTCAGTTGTAATTTATATTATGTTATAAGTTGCCTGTATTCAATCATAGATATATTCGAAGCGTTGTGATTAAAGATGGGACTAGTTACAGGGTTTCATTGAACGAGTACGTTTAAACATACTTTATACTTATCTGATTGCCATATGATTTAATGCGCAATCTTAGCTTGCCTACATGCATACAAAAAGAAAGCAAGATATGTCAAACGAAGACATGGAATCAGCTTATGAGTTTGTTTATTGTGAGTCATTGTGGTAGCTACGGATACAAATTTCAGTATATGAAGGTTTTTATTCAAACGATATTTGGAATTATAATCACACTAAAAAATATACCACAGATCTCATTAGCGATTAGCAAATAGCATATAGTAATTGTTTCGTTCCACAGAAGAATGAATCGGTTAATGATACTTTAAATCCTCATCAACTGGGGTTGCTGAGTGGATGGATACTGGCCTGATGGAAAATTCCCAGAACGTTAAAGTTTTATTTCTTACGACAGTGGTGCATAGTCAAGAAATACAGTCCTATGATAACCAGCAATCGAAATATGTTCGTTACCCGTTCATTACTTCAGGGTTCTGAAGCCTATGTGACCAATAGTTTACACTTTCATACGTAGACATTCTATATCCACAAAGCCGGTTTAAGAGATGGATATTAGCTTTTGTCTTCTCACTTTTCTAAGTAATATCTCACTATCACGTGAAGTTAGTGAGTAGGACATTTTTTGACATAGACTAAGATTACTTTGCTACTTGAGAGCGTATCAAAGTAGAAAATGGATTTTCTTTATTTTTGGCCGTAGCAGAACATTTTAAAAGGAATTCTATGTGAATATCGAATTAGAATACTCTCGGTAATTGCAATCAGTGATTGGAAATATAAGAATTGATTATAGTAACAAAGACCCATTCACTAGTTACCTTCCTCTTGAATTTCAGTATCATTATTGATCCATTTTCATTATAATTTTGCTATAATAATTATTTTGGCTTATCGTGTTGATATGGTAGACTAACTCATATTTGTAAAAACCTCCATGTTGATCACTTCCCAGTGTATATCTTTGCATCTGTTAAAAAACACTTTATCTTTCTCTCTTTTTTTTGTTTGTAGTGATCTAGACTTAAATAAACAGTTTGCTGAAGAAGTATTCAGTGTTGCGCTTCATCCAACTGGTTTATTTATTCTAGTTGGATTTAGTGATAAATTGCGCTTTATGAATATACTGATTGATGACTTAAGAGTATTCCATGAATTTACAATACGTGGTTGCCGTGAAGTAAGTAAACTTCATTGTATTTAAATGAAAAAAAAAACATTATTTTGTTTTATTTACAATTTCTAAATTGTGACTGACAGTAGAATCTAGAATGTAGGTTACATTTTATTGAAAACTTTGCAGTTAGATATTGATATTCACATTTAGTGGATGACTGGTTAACTTGTAAAGTAGGAAGTCTTTTATTTGAATTTAATTATTAGCAATACTGAAATACTGGTGAACCTATGAATAGAATATATTTGTTAATAATCTCAGCGGATGAAATTAATGAAAAATTCCAACGTTTCGCTCGGCAAACTGGTCTGAGCTTCTTCAGGGAAATAACCAAAGCTCGGACCAGTTCGCCTAGCGAAACGTTGGAAATTTTCATTAATTTCATCCGCTGAGATTATTAACAAATATATTTGTTATGACGAAAGAAATTGGGTGGGGATTGGATGGCCGAGTGCCAATGACTGGTGCCTAGTTGGTTATTGCACGCCTTGCCCTCTGCCCACTTAGTCCCAATCCGAAATAAGAAGAATGCGAGCGAATAAGTCAGCCAGACAGAATCTTATTATATTCCAAGCATTCTTTTATATATATACAAATTCAGACCACACAACAAACCAATTAGAAAATTAACATGATTACAGAACGAGAGAAATAGTGGTAGTGAATAGGAACGACTTGTACACAACTAATTAACTGTAGTCCATAATAAGAAACAGTTTAATAACAGCGATTATGCTAAACGGGAGGACAGGGCAAGCGGAGCGTAACAATAATAGAAACAAAATGTTTACATTATAGAAAGTTCAAATAAATGAAATAATGTTCGCGAACACAGAGTTCTGAAAGTTTGTTACGCTTCTTTCTATTCCGGCATAACAATATTCTATTCATATGTCTTACATACACTTGGCGCCCAAGTTTTGTAAATATTTTCGTTCATTTTTGGACGAAGATACCTATTAAAAAAAACTGCTGAACCTAATTGAAAAGTTTCAAACTGGGACGTATGTTGTAGAGAATGAATACTTTGACTAATGATCATGTAATTTATGGATAGGAATTTGAGTAAATGTATACTACGGTTTAGTAAAGTATTCGACACTTACTAGAATTCAATTAAAGATTCTAACAGAAAAGTCGAGTAAACATCAAAAGTCTCAGAACAAACAATTATCGTTCTTTATTGTGGAGATCGGTATTTTTAATTAATTAAATACGTAACCGATTAATGTTGACAAGGTACCATTGAAAGCCAGGGAGCACTTGACAGCTGTTTCGTTCTAGTGTGGAATCCCTCAGTAGTGCGCATTCTAGACTCCACCAAAGGAAGTCTTCGGGTTGGCGAACACCTAACCTTCTGCACCTCTGGGCCGATATCGGATGATAGTGAGAAGTTGGGATTGGGGAAGTTCAAACTTATCGGAAGTGAGACAATTATTACTAATGACAATGAATAATCGTCACTCTATATATCACAAATTGATGAAAGTGGGAATTCTACCATTGGGTGCCGGCCTAGTGGTGCAGAAGTTTAGATGTTCGCGAATATGAAGCCATTGTGGTGCGTAATGTTAAGAAGTCTCATACTAGAACGAAACAGCTGTTCAACGCTCCCCTGGTTTCTGTGACATATTCAACGAATTAAAAATTATCGTTTATCTAATAACGTGATACTACTGGCATTTCCTTGGTAGTAGTCATACCAGTAATTTTTATATACCTTGACAAATTTATTTCTGATATTCAGGTAAAAGCAAAATGAATAATAAATCAACTTTATCCAATACAGTGTTCTCATCGGTAATGTTTTCTTAATCTTTTTCTGTTATCTTGTTCTTTCGTTTACAAAATATTGATTTTACAAACTTACAATCATGAAGTGTCCAAACGTCAACAACACCATCAAAAGCAAAAGTTTGTTTATGACCTGGATGTGTAAGATTTATAGGAGATTCCATGACTTTTCTATCTTATTGTTTATTACTTATACTAATGAAAGTAAGCTACACACTAGATACAGAGTTGATATCCCAATGTTTATCATGCTATTGTTAAGTTATTTACAAATAAAATGTCCCCTGTAGCCTATGCTATTTGTATGTCTATTAGTCAATGGACTCGTAGGCTACTAGTATCAGGTCATAGATTTCTTAGAAATATTTTTCAAGCTTCCAATGACAATCGGACAGTCGATGATGAGGTTAGCTACAGTATTCTACGAAAATATAATGATTCAGTTAATCGGGTTGTAAAACTTCATAGAGTTAGATGATTAGAACATAGATTACCTGTCTAGCCACCACTTAGTTTTATGTGGGATAATGACTAGTCTTATTTTATCGTGAAAAGAGGGTAGGGATAACTGAACCAGAACATGATATCAGTTCATGAATTCATGTACTGTTAATCTGAGCCATTATAGTAGATAGAGATGATCTTGTTCGGATCTATGTGATTATCGTCCTATTTCGGACTCACCGACTGGATGTACCTAAACCACAGTGTTGATGTTCCCACTAAGATTCAAACTCACTCCGCTTACGTCCCAAATGCCACCGCACTCACCACTAGGCTACTATGTCCAGACAGTCATACATGTGCAACGGGTGTATATGTAATTAGGTTGAGCTTGTATCATAGTCATGGACTGAAACTGGTCATCCTCTGGGATGTAGGAACATTCACCCGATGAGTACCGGATACGACGAAACGCACGTCCTTGTTTTCGCATACCAGTCGCAATCTAACTTAAACGTTACTTGCGAACTACCGCTATATTGAGATAATTCGCTTAGGATGCACATATAGCAACAGAGCCTGACCAGTTTCAGTCCATGACTAATTAACTGGAAAATATTAACTCAACTTAATTATTACTATACATTTTCACTTGTAGTTAGTTAGTTATGTACATAGTGCATTCATTAAAAATGTTTGATCATGTATTCATCTCAACATGATTTTATTTCTTCTTTATAGTGTGCCTTCAGTAATGGTGGACATTTAATAGCAGCTGTAAATGGAAATGTTATACAAATTTATTCAACGACAACATTTGATAATCTACTTAATTTAAAAGGTCATAATGGAAAAATTCGTTCAATCATTTGGTCAGATGATGATCATAAATTAGTTTCATGTGGTATGGATGGTGCTGTTTATGAATGGGATACACATAATGGTTAGTAACTAATTTATATAACATTTTGAAGGTGTTATTTTCTTTGATTTGAATAGTTTGATTATGAAACTTTCATTGACTTATTAGCTAATATTATTAGCGTGTACTTCTAAATGGTTGTATGTTTGTTAGTCTCTTGTCTTATTAGTCGATAGATCAAAGTTCAGAACAAAGTAGAAGTAAACTAGAATAAATATCCATATGACAATAATACAGTAATGGACAAGAATCTGTCAAACATTAGGTCAACATAACAAATAGTTAGTGATCTTTTGAAGAGATTTTGATTGCTCACTACATTCTGGAGTATGTATTGATGATGTCAGGTAGTAAGTTGATGAAAGCTTTGAAATCAAACCACTGAGGTCAGTGAACACAATACCTCTGAAGTCCTTCTGTAAATCTTTGCTTTCACTTGTTAATCAAACATTATTTTATAACCGAGTGTCAGTGAGAATGTCTCATTTCCTTAGTGTTAATCAAATTCCATTGTAAATATCTCAATCCTAAAGAAAGTCAATTACTGAGTAAATAATTAGATGGTGACTTCTTAGACTGCAAACCTAAGTGATACAACATCCTCCAAATTGAATGTATACCTTATTGATGAGTATCAACTAGCATAAAACCTGAATCACTTAGGGTTTTCTATAGAATATCTTCAATCACTTAACATCGTACTTTGTTCTATGATGAAACTTTGTAATCTATATATTTCATTACGTAATTATAATTAACCAAACTAAATAAACTTGTTACTTTTAGCCTTCTATCTTTTGAATTTACAGGTACAAGAATTAATGAAAATGTATTAAAATCTTGTAGTTATACAAGTGTAAGTGTTTCACAAGATGGTAAAGTTGTTTATGCTGTTGGTTCAGATAAGACATTGAGAGAAATTAGCGATTCACAAGTAAGTTTTGTAGAAAGAATCAATAAATTTTGTCATATTCATTAAGAAGCCTGAATTCTATATTAGAATCATGGATTGACCTGAGTAAAATAGTTGTTGATAATCAAAAAACACTTAATATATAATTTGTTCTGATATGAGACTCCTCATTTCGCTGTGCAACTCCATGTCTCCATAGAGGATATAGTCCAGGAAACTACAAACTACACAGAGAACGCCTAAATTTGCAACAACTGTATCTATGATATCCAGTGGTTGACATTTCTAAATTTATTGAATTCATGACATATTGTGTAGTTATACTTATTGTCATTGATGAGTGACAGATACAAACTTGAATATGGTTGAATTTCATTTGTCACGTACTTCTCATTAGATCATTAATTATTGCTCAATTGAAATTAACTTCTGTTGAGCTCAGTATTGATTCTAATTGAGTACTGTGGAGATTATTACAATCGAATTGGATATCACAAAAGTGATTTGAGTTAGTAATGGACTACTCATAGTTGTGTAACTACATTTTCTACTATGGATTGAACACAAAATCTAATAACACCTAATCATTCGTGTATTATTAAGGAGAATAGGGATTGCCCAATATATTCGACAAAGCTATCTTGAATTATATGTGTGTTAAATTCACAGATATTTCTTCTCTGTATACCACCTTCTCAAGGAAATCTCTACCTTTGGTGCATCAGTGATTCTTATGTAATGCTTTTATAATCTAATGTGAAACATTCAGTGTTGACTACTGGATTGAAATTCAACAGTTTACACTCTGAACTATAGTTGATTCAATGTATGATGATATCTTCATTCATCTCTAACTTCCGACCTGTTTGACTTTATACAGTTAAAATATCTTACTAAGTTTTTAAGAGTCTTAATTTTATTCTTAGAACTAAGTTCCACATCATCAATAAATAGTTGTTAGTAGAATCAGCCATTGACCAAGAGTTTGAATACATTCTTAATGTCTAAAACTTATCACTTATGTACATAGCAATTGAATTAACTAGTATTGATCACCGGTTATCATCCTGGTAACAACTTTATTCATTTAAATATGTTTTATGCAACCAGACTGATCGGGGTATGGGTGGGGGAGAAGTAAGTAACTTTCTGTGATTTAAGGTAAGTGTTACTTATCTATCGTCACTCAAAGATTTTTTCAAATAAAAGAGCCAGATAACCCGTCACTAATATTTTTTGTTTATCAGATAATCTTGAAAGCGTTCACTTAAGCAGGACGAAGTTCAGTAATGAGACGATAGACTTGTTGGATTGTCGAAAGTCATCAAAATATACCAACGAAAAAACCAGTTTGGTGATTTAGATAGTAACATTCGCACAACCGACATTCCTTCCTTACCCCATGCCATCTATTTATGTTTAAGCTTCTTATAATACATTTAAGGTTGTTATGACTGCAGAATGACAATATTATACGATTCATTTAACAAGTCTTATAATACAATGTCCTTTCACTGACTTCACCTAAAGGTGTAAAAGCTTCTCATGTTAATCGTCTTCTCTCTATACCACTTTTTAATAACAGGTCATTCACTAATCTGTGTAGTGAAGACCTAATTATCGCAACGTATCATAACTATATATCTTTAGTGATGATAACTTTTGCTTCATACAGATTGTTCATGAGATACAATCACCTGATAACCTATTGACAACAGTAACAATATCACGTTCTGGTCGTATGTTATTTTGTGGTTGTCAAAATGGTCAAATTAGATCATATCAAATGCCATTAACAGATCATTCTGATTGCCAAGATTATGTGGGTCATTGTCAAAGTGTTACAAAAATGAAAATGGCATCATTTGATGAATATTTAGTTACAGTCTCAATGGATTGTTCTTTAATGATATGGAGAATACAAGATCGTGAAGCACGTTCAACGAAAACAGATAAAGAAGTTGGTTGGATGGAGGAAATATTGATTACGAAATCAGATTTGGAAGAGAAAGTAAGTTTCGAATCTGTCTTTTAGTCACTGATCCTATTAGAATGTACTTACATCTCTATCATGCATTTTGCTTTCAGAGAAGATATTCTTAATGGTTTCCTTCAATAATATTTTATTATCATTAATAACTGCCTACTCTGATGTTGATCCACCGCAACTTGATGGACAAAATTCAAACACTATCTCAATCATACAATCACCGCACAACATTAACCACAAAGCTACATGAATTTCACATACAGTGTAAGCTGTTCTTGGAATTGATAATAAGTCATATTGGCAGGTGTCAGATATCGGAAAGTCCAAACACATGATATTAAAGACGAATAAATGCAGTTTTGGAAGCTTTTTAATAAAATATTCCAGTAATGGTAGAACAGTATACATTTGCGATAAACTTAATTGAGATTTTCAGGTCTAAGTTGTTCCTTCGAGTCAAGTTCCATTTATTTTTGTTTGGATGATTTAGAGAGAAGAAGACGATAACTTCAGTTGTCTAGATAGTTTCATGTTTTAAAACTCAAAGGATATCGTGGATTTCAGTGGTACTTGTTTGCAACTTCTGCATAGACACAGTGGAAGACAAACAATAGTTGAATAATAATGAGACTACTGTACAGGTTGTCATACTAAAATAAGTTAATTGACACTACATATGTTATATGTTCTTCGACGCAAAGGTATTTTATCTCCGATAATCCCTATGTCCTTAAACCAACAGTTTTCGCCGTATAATACCTTCTGATTTAATAAAGTAATTAAAGTCAACACTTGATGCAAATTAGAACAGAAGCAACCATCTAACATTGGGATGTAGGTACATCCAGCCGATGAGTCCCAAACAGGGCGAAACGCGCGTCCTGGATTCCACTTGCCAGTCACAATCCAACTTAAATAAATCTAACTTTTGTTTTATTCTTTAAACATTACTCTTATTACTACTCATATTGTTGTATAAAGATGATTATTCTTGTATATCTTGTAACCAGTAGAACAATTTTAATGAACATTCACTATTTCATGCCATTACATATAATACTCTTAGTCTTTAACCAAATATTACTTACAAGTTGTATCACCTAGATAACAAAAACTGAAGGTAACATTATAAGCTAACATTATGTGCCAACAATCTTAAGTTTATAGACTTTAATCTAATTTAAATGATATTTCTGCTTTAAACTTAACTGTCTAGTTGCTGTGGATTTGAATTTGTGACTATGCTGCTCCTGACGAGAATTGATCGAAAAGAATATTTTTCAATCATAATTGTTTCGTTTTAATTCAAATGGGAATTTTTAGACAGTTCCTAAACCCCCCCCTTCCCCCTCCTCCTCTTTCTTCAAACATAAACGGAAATGAGTCACTGGGATAATCAGCATCACACATATTTTTAATGCCTATTAGTTTGTTACATGATAGCGATAATAAATAAAATCTTGTATCAATAATGAATAGTACTAGAGATTTCGCATATATATTCCGCTCATATGAAGATTCATATTGTTTGAGATTCCATCAACAAGGAAACCGAATATATATGCCGACGAGCCAGACTAATGTGTATAATTAAGTACGTTGATACATGTGATGTTAGACATAGATTCCTGATTGACTTAAAATCAGATACGGAGTATACATAAGTATTTATTGACACACATTACATAGCAGTCTCATACAGTGAAATCAATCACATATAAAAAGAACAATGCTATATATAAGTTAATAGTGATTATGAAAGAAAATCGTTAACTGATTATGGCATACACTTTGGTGCATAACTCACATTAGATACATTTAAGCTGATGAATGTTTAACAAAACAAAACTTGCAGCTAATAATTTTATTTATTCAATGCAATAGCTGTTTAATAGAAATCAATAAATTCATTCTTTTGACTTTTTGAATTCACTATTTTCAGAGATCTATCATCCTAGACATTTTACTGTAATATGATCTTTGATAGGTGTGCTTGTGTGCAGACAGACATATAGTGATGAAAATAGGTGAACACTTGACGTTACATTCAAAAGAACCAGTGGAATATATAACTGTAATCTATTATCTGACTATATGTAAGCGAATTTATTGGTACGAGTTGACAGTGATCAAAACCAACCCCATAGAGGTAGAAAAAGAATACATCAGAGAATAATAATCAATGTCAAGTTATTTATCGAATAGAAACAACTGACTGTATACATCAAATAATAGACTAAAATGTAAAATGAATGTAAAGTAACATAGTCACGATTAAACTAGAAGAATTGTGTACAGAAAACATAATAATATGAGAATAGAAGTGGGTATAATAATAGCTAAAAAGTCTCTAGAGAGTTAAGAATCTAAGAAAATTCTAAGTATAATAATTGCTAGATGTTAGGCGACTAAAATGTAACAGCACATGTTTCAAGAACACTGAAATTAGGCTCTGAAGACATTACTTTCCAGTTCATTGTCCCGTTTTTCCTAATAAATCTACTAAAGGATATCTGCTGATTATTCTAACGCTATGAATTATAGTTTGTATGGTTAAAGCATAATTTTCCGCTAATAATTCAATCATTTTGCTCTAATTTACGATGAAGAGATAAAATTTAACTTTTCCGAAAATATTTTTTGACAAATTACTTAAATGCTTGATTGACATTGATCTGCAATATTTGTGTTAGGGATGTTAGATCCCCAGAATTCTCTTGGGAAATCTGTGAATTTTGTAATTTTATTGTGTAAATTAAAATTTCTCATTTCCCCCCCCCCTAAAGTTCCATTTGCAGATTCAATTTGTGTTACCCTACTTAGCAAGACGCTAAATTTTATCGGTTCGTTATTTATTTTAGTAAGCTAACTGTGACATTCCAAGGACACTCACTTTGTTTGTATATATACGCATGAGATATGTGTGTTGGGATACGTCTACCAGGCTGCCTGCTGAGTTAAACGCTTCTTGCTGACGTTGGACTTCTTATTTTAGTTAGCTGAGCTGGGGCGCTGTGGAAGAGCTAAGCTTCCTGTTGTTGTGTTGCTGGTCATATGTCTGTTAGCATGTATCAAGGTGTCACCTTGATTCACGATTCCTCAGCAGTCTGAAATAATCCATTAATATAAAACTCTTGTTAGAGATCAAATTAATATTTCGATGATTGAAATCAAACATTTTGGTGATAAAATAACCGTAAGTTAAGTTCAAATCAGCATAGAAACTTATATGGTCTCTATTTTTTTTTATTTTCAAGCGATTGAACATATGAAGGCTTTAGTAAACTCTTTAAGCATAAAAACACCTACTAAATAGTATATGGGCAATATTGTAACATTCTCAAAGATAGAATAACCATCATGACCAAACAGAAACTACTCTCTGTCATGTTTACATCCAACGCCCAAAACCTATAATATTAAGAACATTAAATCATTTTTGATATTACAGAATAGAAATTATAGATTTAAGAATATGAAATACTGAGTTCAAATTAAACAATCGATGTATAATACACAAATAAAACACCATACCTAAACTAAAGCTTCTAACCTAAACTAAACGTAAATTTATCACAATCATTTCCCTAACGTTAACCCTGACTAGGTACACTATTTGAATCCTTTTGTAGATGTTTAAAGACTATTTAAGTCTCTCAGAAAGATTCTCCATTACAGATGTAGAACAGTCCAAATAATATGTCATTATATTGAAATTTAAAAACAGAAAAGCCTATTGAAAGCTTGGATAATCATAATAATTGTTGAAAATCTGAATGCCATACGTAATATTATTGTTTAGAGGACTGAATATATTGTCAAACGACTATCTTTTGATTGGATTAGGGGGTTTTTGAAGTTGATTGGCCTGTTACTAAACATATCATCTTCAAAGTCTATGCTGATTGGTTAAAATGATTATTTTTCGAGGATCGCTGATTGGTTACTTGTTCATTTTCTAAAATATTTATTAACCTAATTTTGATTGGTTATTTTAATTAATTTTCTAATTTAGAATTCAATTATGACTGAATTAAAAACACGTGTTAGAAGAATTAAAAATAGAAAATGAATATCAATTACGCTTAAAAGATATGAATTATAATGAAAGAATAAAAGAATTAACTGAAAAATTTATACAAGAAATGGAAACATTAAAAACAAAAAATCAATTATTAAAAACAGAAAAAGAACGTAATGAAATACATTATCAAAATCAATTAACAGAATTAAATGAACAACATAATCAACAATTACAAAATATTGAATCATTATCTAATCAAAAATTAATTAATGAATATGATAAATATAATGAATTACAAAATTTAACACAATCAAAAGAAGTAGAATATGAAAAACAATTACATAATATGGAAGTAACTAATGAACGTTTATTAAATGAAACAATTGAATGTTATGAAACAAAAATTAATGATAAATTACAAATTATTGATAATTTAACTAATGAATTAAAAGAACAAACAAATGAATATGAATTATCAAGACGATTAATTGAAGAAGATGCTGATCGTGAAATATTAGAAATTAAAATTAAATATGAAAAACGTTTACATATAGAGCATGATTTAAATACACAATTAAAAAGTGAATCAAGTATAATGAAAAAGAAATTTGCTAGTCTACAAAAAGAAATTGATGAGTATAAAGATGAAATTAAAAAAGTCAATGTTGATATACAAAAATCAAATTCAACAATACGTAATTTAGAGAAAGATATACAAAGTCTACGTAAAGAATTACAAGAACGTGATGAAACTATACAAGACAAAGTAACTATTTATTTGCTTCATTGCGATTCTTTTTTTGATTATTGAACTACCATCTCACGTGAGTAAATTCTATTTGTTAATGGACTCAGCAAATGGTATTTAGGAAAATCCCAACATTTCGCTAAGCAAGCTGATCCGAGCTTCTTCAGGAAAATAACCAGAATTAAAAATTATCAAATATATATGCAAATAATAGGTCGAATGTCACTACAATTTTCCAATCTTATGCAGAGTATGAAAATATTATTACATAAGTTATTAGGATTTAACTAATATTGAAATGTTGTGGATGGAGGATGGTTGGCATTCTTTGTGTCGTTACATATTGCAATCACTTGTACACATATATAGCTCTGAGCTAGGTTAGACAATCTGAAGATTGACATATGAAATCATGTAAATTTGGGTAAGAGTTAAAGAATGTGATGATAGTTATGGTTCGAAGGATTGATGTATATTTACGACTGGTAACACATTGAACTATGTGATTAGACTAAATAATTCTAAATAGATTAAATCAGTAATTGAAGTATGTTTGAATGTTAGAAAGGTGGATAATGTCTGAATTCATTTTCCAATCATTAGTTGCCATTATGTAGTTAACACTACTTCATCTTGTCAGTTTATATTATTGGGATTTGCTTATGTGTGAAAGGCTTCAGATGTTAATCTTTCTTTTCCAGAGTGAGAACCTCTTTGAGGGATTTTAGTTTCGTCGAAGTTGATGCTATGCCCTATTTCTATTGAACTGAGTTGTCGACTTATTTTCGAATTTTCTTAGATCTTCAGAGGATTCACAAATATGTTTTAAATTAGGTATATCTTCCTTCAATCTTATATTCAACTGTCGTTATATTTCTCCTACGTATATATCACTACACTTGTTTCATTTAATCTCATAGACACAGTTCGCTTGTCCTTTTTTTGGTACTCTACCCTTGATATTCACAAGTGTAGAGCTCAGCGTATTGCTTATTCGGTAGAATACACGATTACCATATTTATTTGAAATTCTTCTAAACTTTTCGGATGTTCTATTTCGGTAAGGCATAATCACAGTGTCAATCCATTCTTTCGGTTGAGCCTTCAGTTTTTCTTTTTCATTACATTTTTTCTTAATTATGTTTTTATCAAAGTTCTTAGGTCAGTTGTTCATTATTAGTGTGGACATTACTAGGTTCAACTTAGTTTTTTGGTCTTTCGTAACTTTGACTAGTTGATGGATTCTATTTATCTGGTTTTCAACAGCTGTCACTTTTATTGATTTGGCATGTACAGATTTATAATTTGAGTATTTTCCAGAATAGGCTGGTCTCAGAAAAATGTTGATCCTGAGACAGTTATCTAGTTTTCTTTCAATCAGACAGTCAAAAAAGGATATATTATGGTTTGCATTTTCGAAAAGTTCATTTAATATACCTCATTTCATAATCATGAAAGTGTTATCTATATACCTTAGCCACAGTTTGAGCGCCAAAAACACATTTTGAGAGTGCACTTATTTCCAGTGAATGCATAAACAGGTCGGCAACTATTGGGGACACTAAAAATCCAATCACTACTCTCATGCTTGTTTACAGAGATTTCCTCGAAACTTAAACAATGTAGAAAATAAGCATAAATCCAAGCATTTAATAATTTCAAAAGGATATAAAAGGCAACATAGACTTAAGTTATTGTCTACGAGTAAATATTCATTTACAGTGTCCACCAAAATATTAATGGAAACATTATTTAATAAAGAGTAAACATCAAAACTTGCTGTCATTTCATCTTCTTCCAAATAAATTTGTAATCATGTTTCTTTCTAAAGTCGAATGCATTTTAACTCTATATGTTGCCTCGTTATCATATGGTCTAAGTATTTCAGCCAGGTATTTTGCTAGATTATATACTGGCGAGTTTATATAGTCTACTACTGGTCTTAGTAGAGTAATCATCATTGTGGATTTTAAGTAGTCCGTAGAATCTACAAAGGCTGCAACATTTTGGGGTAAGAGAAATCCATAATAATTTTCCTAGTTTCAACTTTATAGACAATTTTACTAATTGTCTCAGCCTTCAAATTGTTGAGTGTGGTATGACATTTCGCTATTTTGATTTTTTCACAAGGACAACCTTTCATTTGTTCACTTGTCTCATTGTTGTAATGAGGTGTTCATAACAACTTTAGCGTTCTGTTTATCTACCCTTGTAATAATAACTGTTTTATCCTTACGTAGTTGTTTCTGAGCAAAGATTTCGTTCTTGGAGAAATTAGAATAGTTTGGCTTCTGCTGTAATATTGGCCTGATCTTATGGCAATTTATTTAGAGCAGAATTAATCGTTGGAACAACATCAGAAACAGATAACAGTGGTCTACTCATGTTGAAATTTAGATCCTTCTTAAAGTTTGAAATTTTTATTAATGAGATTAATCAATGAACGATGCGTCGTCATAATTATCCTCATGATGGAATGACAATTCAAGTAAATTTTAATAAGATTAACAATGAATTTAGTAGAGATTGGAAAGTATCAAGTGAGTAACAACGAGTCTACAGTCAGAGACTTGATGGATTGCATAATACAATAACTTAACATAAGAATAACATGAGTTGAGATCATTTATTTAAAAGTAGGATAGCATATAGAGGTGAATGTACTTGTGAGATGACAAACTTGAATTTTTCATTATACTTGTAAGCAGTAAATCTAAGATGACCATGGTTAGATTGCCTGACAACCGCTTTGAATGACTTCAAGATATCAATTAAAAGTGTCTCATATCGGAGATAAACGTTACCTTAGTATTACTCAAAATTTATCGATCCATTTGGTTGATGATTTTTGGAAACATACTGTGGAAATCAAAAGTAGACTCTTCTTCCTGTTCTGTTAATCCACCTGCTAAAACTACTTGTACCGGTAGGATACATTCTAGTTTATCAGGGTTTCTCTCTGTGACTAACCATTCCCAAAATGTCATCGCTTCTAAATTAAAGTTAGATTATTATGATTTTTTGATTACTGTAGTTCCAAGCTAGCACTTTATTTTCACTTTAACATGATTGTCGATGAGTATATGTAAGATGTCCTTTTTCTAATTGGAAAAGTAGGTATAATGCTCGGTAGTTCTTTTTGTTTTACCGTCTAAATGTAAAATGTGGCCATTAAGAGTAGACAACACTCGTAGGCTACTACTATTTGATAATTGATATCTTTGAATCAGTGCTTTTGTTAGTTAGAATTGTGTAGAAGGTTCTGCTAAATTTTTGCGTAGAACATTAGGGAAATATAACAAATCAACTGATTGGATTGTTGATCTTCATTGGCCGGGATGTGTACAATATTTACTGGTCACATGCAGCTACATCTTACGTCTACTTGCCATGCTATATTGTTTAGAAATAGAACAGTAGAACGACAGAGGCGACAAAACTAAAATTTGCTATCAATTCACGAAGCCGTCGATCTTTGGTCTGAGCCATGTTAGTAGATGCAATCTACTTGATTGGGTTATGTATACTTGTCGTAACCAATGGTTAGATGATGTAGGTTAGAATCAATCACTTACGCAATTGTACTGACACTTTATCTTCCATTACATCTTAAACTTAGGATTATTTTGCACTTTTGTTTATTCAGACTAATTTCCACTTTCAGAATCGTATTCTCTATGTTCGATCTTCTCTACTAACTACTGCTATCACTTTGGTATGCAAATAAGTTGTGTAGTAACCTAGACTGATAAACATATGTGCCAGATTCTACACCACCCAAACTAACTCATTAAAATTTAAACATAGCAACATTTTTGACTGATTAAATACTTTATAGATTGATGTTGGCACAGTGCCATTAAAAACAAGGGATCACTGGACAGCTGTTCTATTCTAGTGTGAAACTTCAGCAAAGCGTACACCAGATTCCTTCCAAGAGGCTTCAGGTTGATGAACACCTAACCCTCTGCACAAGTAGGCCTACTGGTAACCATTGTTAGAATACCCACTTTCATCAATTTGTGTTAGTAATATTTACTTTCGAACTTTGTAGTTTTCATAAGATTACTGATTTTAATTCAGTAGTGATTTTTTTCTTTTTGATCAGGAAAAACGAATTTCTGATTTAAAGAAAAAGAATCAAGAATTAGAAAAATTCAAGTATGTTTTAGATTATAAAATCAAAGAATTGAAAAAACAAATTGAACCAAGAGAAAATGATATAAAGAATTATAAAGAACAAATACAAGAAGTAAGTGGCTTAATTGATTTTAATGTTTCTTCTTATTTGTTGCTAACCCACTTGTTGTTGTAACTTGAACATGATAGTTGAGCTTCCTAATCATGGCGTTCCTTTAGGTCCTGTTATGTCAGATCAGTTAGTTGATGTAGAGTGGATTTGAGTTTAGAAGCTAAAGTCGTACTACCGACTGCACAGGAGTGTGGCAGTAATAAGGTGATTCCTATCACTTCCCTCCCACCATTCTACCAATGCTGCCTTCCGACAATAAATAGAAGGAATTAGGAAAGATTGACGTTAAAATGTATACTTCGTCTTGAGATAGACAAATTTTAATCTTCAGCAATAAACCCTTAACAAGTATGTGACAATCCATATACTACTTATTAAAAGATCATAAATGACAGGACTCGTGCATTTGTTGGTTACGCCCTATAATCATGATTTAGATTTTCTAAACCAATCTAAACCCTTTTTTATTACCACAAGAAGTGTTCTACCATGTGAAAAACCGAAGTATGATAATTGTCCTTATATCTTAACATAACTGAACTTCGAAGATATTGTATCCCTTCAGCTAGGCAGTTCATGAAGTTTTCGCTAAATAACATCATTAAAAAAAATCACCTATTAGATATTTCTTCACAGTTGATTCCATCCTACCAAATGTGACAGTTGGTTTATTTTTGCTTAAAACTGAATTTTAGTTGTTTATTAGCATCATTTGATTATTTTCCTCCTTTGCCCATTTTCTAATTTTTGAGTTATCTGAAAAGACAATGAATAACTCAACGATCTACTTCAGACTACTCCATATCCTAAATTTACTATTATGTGGTAATGATTAACACTTTACTGACTGAATTGTTATGAACATATTAAATGAATTAAGGCTGAAGTCAGATTTATTCGACCTACTGACTACATTTACTTAGTCAGTCAGTTATGTAAAACACGGAACTTGACACACATATGTATATCAATCTAAATTGTCACAATCTATCAGGACGAAAATAATAAATACCAAAGTGGTAAAAGTAAAATTCCCACCAATGATAATTAAAAAAATGATTGTACATGGAAACTATAATGCTAGAAGAAAGAATTAATCAATATAAAAGAAAGCATAAAGTAGTTTTAAATCTTAGAATCTAAGAAAAGACAAAGCTAGTTTTTTACTCATGTAACCCAGAGTCTCTAACAAATGGTTATAATATTCATATAGACCTCAAATAGATAGTTTGTATCAACCAATATACCTCATATTAAGAATAAACAAATTTATGATTATACCTCCATTTTGGTTTGGTTGTTGTTATCTTTCACCCATCCTACTCATACACTTATCATTATAAAACATCTAGGTAGACGGTAGCTGGACATTTGTAACATACGTCCGACAAGTCAAATAAAAATTACATTTATCAAGGAAAATTAAACTCAGCCAAATTAATATTTGTATCGGTCAATGAAACTATTGACTGTTGTGGCGAACTGTGATGATTGATTGATTGATTGATTGATTGATTGATTGATTGATTGATTGATTGATTGATTGATTGATTGATTGATTGATTGATTGATTGATTGATTGATTGATACATATTACGTAGTTGAGGTCCATGAGATTAAAAAGTCAGAAACATTAATTGACATACATCAAAATCGTTCGTAGTGGTACAAATTCATTTGTTAGTTGTTTTCTATTCATGCCATATTTTCACTGAGCTTGTTTGGCAACGTTATCGGCAGTTACTTTTCGTAAAATTGTGCTATTTCATTATTTCACAAGAATGATATCAACCTGTTCTAATGAATATGCCTATGAATCATCAAAAGTTAAATTATCTTCATATATCATTGTTTATTTTGTTAATTTCTTTATAGTTTGACATGTTTTATAGTAGCAGTCTAAATCGATTTGTTCATTGACTTGAATTTAATGGGTATGTTATAATGTAATAACCACTTACTAAACTACTTATTATTATTTTATTCAGTAATATGAACTTTTTATTTGTTGATTTCTTTCATTTTTTTTCATAGATGGAAGTTGAATTACAACGTTTTAATAAACAAAATGATCAACTAGAAATAATATTTCTGAATTAAAACAAAAATATAAATCAATTGAAAATGAATTGAAATTTGAACGTCAATCAACTAGAGATATTGAATCATTAGTACGTCGATTAAAAACAGATTTATTCAATTGTGTTGGATTTATTCAAGAACCAAAACAATTAAAAGCCAGTATATTAGCATTATATAAAAAGCATATACATGAAGATATGGTTAGTTAATTGTTATTTATCTAATGTAATTTCAAACAGTCTATACATATATGTTGTTTGAATTTAGGTACAGATTCGTTTTTGGCTTTGGGTACTAATGAGAACTAGGTAACATTAGGCAATTGTTTTATCTTAATATGTGATACTATAACCTCTAAGTGTAGTGATTAAATGATGTTCCAGATTCATCAAACACAGTACTGATGACATGGGTTTCTAAAGCATAGAGATACACTTTAAATGAACATGTTAGGTTTCAGTCCAATTCTAGTGAATTTTAGTGAATTGTGAAACTTTGGTCTCAATTCAGGTTGGAGGTGATATAGGTGGATAACATACAACATGTGTCTATTTTTTGGGTTTTGGGCCAATGAATCTAGCATTCTTTCCACGAAATGTTCTTACTCTTGTTACTTTAATATCTGTGCTGGTTTTTATTTCATGGACCTTTTAGCTGCGGGACTTGTGTAATATTGTAATACTTCGAGATTTCTACTACATAACTTGTAGGAAATGACCTACGTTTATTTGCAGAGTGCTGACTTGGGCGATTGATGCTACTTAACCTTTCGGTTGGTTGAAACTGTCATCACAATGTTCACTGACGATGAATGTGTTGATTTCTCACTGGGACTCTAAACCTATCTTACCTCGTGATAAAAAGCCTTAAGGTTTTCTTCAAGTGACTATATTTGGAGGATGACCCCTGCTATTTGACGGTTGGCTTGTTAAAAATTTATTATTGTTAGTATGAGGCGTCATTAATGGTCTGTTTTAGTTACCTATTAAGGCATAAGGAGTAAGGAGTTGGGACAAATGATGTGAAAAGAGAGTCTCGTGAGTGTTATTGTGAATAAAAAATCGGCTACCCATCCTAAAATGGTCCGTTTTTAATAATCGCTTGCGCTCAGCTAAAGCGTTGCTATGATAATCTCCATGATCGATTGTCGGTTATTCGATAGTTGCTAGTCAATAAACCATGGTTAGAGTGAAAACTTTTCTAATACACTGGTAGTTTGTCAAAAATTAACAGATAAAACTGTCGGGATTTTTTTAAAACTTGTTCAATTGTTATCCCTTTTAAATTGTATATCAGTGGATAGTACCTTCTTTATTTTTGTCGTTGCTTTTCCACTTAGTGATTTAATTTCAGATTAACCAAACAACTAAAGGGCAGTTTTTTTCGGGAAAAAACTAATTATGTCAACTGATGACTAATTTTCAGTCGTTTATACTTCGTTAATTAGTTTCATACAAAGCAATGTACTGATTAAATCGAGAAACCTTAAATTAGCTAAAACTGTCCACAATATTTTCCATGTTCACTAAGTCCCGTCCCGTCACTTATAGTATTTTTATTTTAAACATCTGGAACCATTTTTAATTGTCAATTATGATGTCACGAATTGGTCTGAATTAAACAATTATTGGTAACTTAGAAGCACTGAACAACTGATTCGTCCTAGTATGGCTCCTCGGCAAACGCTTTTATCACTAGACCACTGAGTCGGCTTCCGATGGTCGATATTTCTAATCCAGTCAATTTGTGATACATTTGTGCGACAACATCTATTGCAGTCGGTGGGTAACTGCCTGACACCCGATACGGTTGAACTCCACTGATTACATCATCTCACTAGAACTCCAGGAACTACTTCGATAAGTTAGTCACTAGTCAGCTGATATTGGTTATAATTGGTTGTTGCGGAGATTGCTTGACTAATCAATTTTGAAATCACGAATTGGTCTGAATTAGACAACCATTGATCGTGGATGCGCACTGCTGAAGAGTCTTATACTAGAACAAAACAGTTCTCCAGTGCTTCCAGGTGACCAACGGTGACCAACATAATATCAAAATTGACAGTCGACAATCTTCACAACAATCAATTTATAATTATCTTTCATGTTTATATCTAACATATTGAACTAAGAAGACAAAAATATGATAAAGATAAATTTCGTAGTAACTAATATCTAATGAAAAGTTTACTATGATGTGTAATATTAATCCATTAGATGACTAGCAAAATACTTACTATTCTTAAGTACAGTGTAATTCATGAATATTCAAAACATTGTGGTTACATTTAACTGAAATATACGTTAAATGATTCAAACAAAGTTTTTTCACATTCACTATACAATTATTATTATTATTAGATAATGATGTCAGTCGGTAAGTCATATTCAACGTAGAATCTCATATACCATACTCATTAACTCAAGTTGATATTAGCATATCAACATGAGAAGATGAAATAAACAAGATTATATTGAGAATATGCTTAGAGTCAATGAAATGATATAAATTAAGGAATTAGATGATAATAAATGACAACAAAAGTACAATGTAGTAATAAGTGAATGGATTACTTAAACGATTGTGTACAATTCTTTAATTATCCATTAAGAGATTCATTATTGGCATCAAGGTTGCCTTATTGTATCATAACAAGGAATAGTATTTAAGTTAATGATAAGGAATTTTAGTTAAACTTAGGCTTTTAGTTGCTTTATGTTATGTTTTAGGGTATGAAGTAAGTTTCATAGTAAGAATTAGTCATGACCCTATGAGCTTAAAGGTTGACACTAAATCATATGCAGTTGAACAAGATGAAAAAATCATTTGACGAAGTCATGTTACAGCATCTTATTCAACAGTTTTAATGTTTACCCAAACTTTACATTATGTCTTGACCTACCTCATAGGCATGACATTTAGCCTGATTTTGCAGAAGTGTTGAACTTATGTTTAAGAATATGATTAGGACTTAGGTTTGGAAAGATTATTTTATTGTTTAAGTTAATATTAGCAATAAGGTTTAGAAATTCTAGTTAAAGCTGAATTCTTGCAAATAAGTTCAACATCACTGTAAAACTTAGTAGAGGGTTATGCAAGGTAAGTCACAAGTATTTAAGGTTATGAACCTGTTGTCAAGATTATAACCGCATTAACAATAGGTTTTAGGGTTGTTAATGAAATAAGACTCATTATATTATAACCTTCTTCCCTACCTCATAGAAACCTTGAGTAAAACTAGATTTATAATGTGAATCCCACTTATATTTATGGTTTATGATTGTAATCACTGTGGTGTACATTCATCTGTAAATAAATATTTGCTTCTCAGTGAAGATTTTTATGATGTTGACACATTGTTATGAGACTTCAATTCAAATTCTTTGAAAATTGATCTAACATCTCTTAGTCACATGACTGAATTCCTTTATCATCCTTTCCATAGATTCAGTATCAGCTGTGTCATTACATATCTCTAAGTCATTTATTTGTCATGAAAGTATTTATACTTCTTGTAATGTAATTGTCTTTCACTGACATATTATCAGACAAAAATACTGTACTCTTATTGTAAGAATGTATTTAAACGAAACGCGAGTTCTGGATTCCGCTTACTAGTCATAATACAACTCAAACAATACTTGAATAGCTTATTGGTTTATAATAGCTAAAGAATCCAAACGATGATTAACTCTGCTTGTAAACTGAGTTCAGACATTTTAAGTATCACATTCACTTGTTTCCATACTGTACTCTAAGCCAAATGAATACATCCGCATAACTATGACCGATTGTAAACTATTTTACACCATGATATTCTTTGTTCCAAAGTTAAATGACTGCAGATATCCATTAATTAATAAATTAATTACTACTAAATATAGTAACCAATGAACACTTTCTTTAAAATCTAGAATATCCGTTTACCATTCGTAAGTTATTACGTCACATTGTATCCATGTGTATACTTCTTTTATTTTACAAGGTAACAAATGTTGTCTATTTCATTTAACGTCATATTGTTGCTGTAAATGTAGTAAAAGTTCATAACTCCATGTTGTTGAATGTTAAACTGTTCAATTTATCCGATTGTGTTTTCAGATGTACATCTTAAATGAATTGCCTCAATGTTATTTTAAGTTATAGATTTTAGTTAAAGACTGGATTATTATTATTATTAGCAAATGATATCCAGAACACAAGTTGTCTTCATCTCTAGGATTCGTCAATAGATGATTCTATGGTGCATGAAAAGTAATGAATTAACTTTATATCCATTTGTAAATATCATCACTAGAATGAAAGTGTATGCATCTGATGAGCCATAAATACACAAATGTTCATAGATTACAGTCTATTTCTGATGAATTTTTTAATCACTTCATTAGATAACTTTTAATTTTCATTGTTGACTATCATTTGCATATTCACACTATGGTATCTAACTAAATTGATACTGTTTAGATCATTTTCATTATTGACTAATTAATATTAGCCTAACAAATCATTGCATACATAGAAAATATTATAATGTTGTTTTCTTCAAGTTTACAACTTCTAATATCAATCAATCAGTGCCTGTTACCGCTCGTGGAGCATAGTGCGCCGTCTTGAATTCTGCAATCATCTCTGTCCTGAGCTTTCATTTTCAGCTTCTCCCATAAGCTCTCCATTCCCTTCATATCTGTCTCTGACTCCCGACGCAATGCGTTCTTGGGTCTTCCTCTTCTCTTCTGGCCTTAAAGTTTCCATGTTAATGCTTGTCTTGTGACACAGTTTGGTGATTTCCTTAATGTATGTCCTATCCACCTCCAGCGTCTTTTCTTAATTTCTCCCTCGGATGGGAGCTGGTTGATTTATTCAATGCGATAGAAAGTTGTTGTTGATGGTATTCCAGCCAACGGATCCGATGTATCTTACGCAGACAGTTGTTTATAAATACTTGTATCTTCTGGATGGTGCTTTTCGCAGTTCTCAATACAAGTTTCAGCTCCATACAACAGAACTATCTTCACGTTTGTATTAAAAATTATGACTTTAATGTTGACTGACAGTTGGTTTGATTTCCAGATGTTTTTCATTTGTAGAGATGCTTCTCTTACCTTTCCAACCCGCATCAGACCATCCTTGTTGTATCCCGCATTGTGCGGACGCTCCATGTACCCATATTAATGATTGCTCTGGCTGTCAGGAGCGACATCGGCCTATTGGCTTCTAAAAAACGGCTTTCACCATGAAGCTTCATAACAGACCTTCCAACTCTCAGGGTAGAGTTTAAGTGGTTGCAAAGGTTTTAACTGATTAGTGGGTTTTTACAAGGTTGCTGTCTTACGGGATGGGGTTGCTAACCCCATGCCTGACCCTTCTCCTTTATTCGGGCTTGGGACAGGCAGCAACCCTAGGGGGGCTCCAGACGTCTTACCTGGGATCGAACTCAAGATTCTCTCTATCTGATAGTTAATAATCTAACTTTAAACGTTTATACCTATTGCAATGGATTATATTTTTAGAGTATTGACTCATTTTTAATTGACTCATATTTCCAAGTATTTCTTCACAGTACAAGATTGTTGAATTTCTTACTAAAGAAAGGTGTTTTCTTAAGTGGCTTTAATAGAATTCATTTAAAGATTTTTGTGAAATATGAAATAGAAGTCGATGGTGTCTGATCGGAACTCGTTTAGTCCGTCTACATATCGATTAAGAGATTATGGAGCTACGAAGCATTTCGGTTACTCCACAACTCACCTTTTGATTTTAGTTGAAAACCTAATTTTAAAAATTAATAACAGAACGCATACTACTTATTAATAATAAATAGTGTGGCATAATACATACAAAATGTGAAACAGTGAAGCAGCTGAGTCATCATTGTATTTTCTTTACATTAATTTTTATAGGCTGTAGATGCTACAGCTGATGCTGATATTCAGAAAGAATTTTCTAGACAACGAGAGCATCTTGAAAGATCAGTAATTGGATTAAGACAAAAGTTGGCACGTGACAGTGAAATGCATCGTTCAGATTATGTTCGTATTATGCAAGTAAATATTAATTCGTTAACTGTTTTTTCACTTATGTTGATTATATTGATTAATGATGAAATCTTACGATTTAGCGCTGGCCGTCCCATTAATGCTGATTACTGAGTGTTAGATTTAAAACCTGAAGGCTTTAAACCTTGAGTGAGACATATGGATGCGAACTACATTTGAAGAGTTCCATACTGAAACGAGATAATTAATCTCTTTGCTCGTAGAACTTTACTGGTGTCCAAATGAATTGTTAATAATATATATAAATATTTGTGAGTTCAATTTGTTCTTGCTAAAGAATGACACTGATTAGACAAACATGAAGTTGATTCATTCCCTTATGAGATTCAAATCATTATTCTAACACTTGGAGAATAATTTCCGCATAATTATCACAAAGTCCTGCTCCATTTAGATGTCATTTACTGATTACCAAATCGTGCTTGCAACTCTAAAAGGGTTGATTCTCCGTAGGTTAAATCCTTTGTCATCCAATCACTTAGTCTGTAACCATTACTATTAAGGTATTACGATAGTAGTCTGATCATTAGAACTCGATCATCAATAGAAAAGATTAACCAAACACTATATTGGTTACTATTCAGTAATCAATCAGTATAATTATTCCAAGTGTATATACTAAGGTTTCAATTAAACTATGTATCGTCAGTCATTGTTACCATTAGATCTCTCAGCCAATGACTAGAGTAGCAGATTCATTCAGCTGACGAGTGTTGAATTTCACGGATGACTACATCTTAACTTTATTTAGAAATATATATTTTTAATGATTTAAGATTACTTAGTTCACTATAAGAAATAAGAAAGTTTTTAGATAATTCTTATTTAAAGTAACGAATTAATTTTATATACCACTGATTAGAATGTATCACTAGTCATTTGGTTTGTTTTGATTTGCATAAGTCATAAACTAGCTTTAGATTATTCTATTTATTTAGTTCTAAGAATTGATCTCCTACCAGAAGGTCCGCTTATTCACTTCGAATACGCAGATCACATAGTTTTGTTTGACAAAACCCTGATAAAATCCAAGTCCTTTGATAGCAATGAGCAACAATCCATCCATATTCTGAATATATTTATTCCATTTCTAAATGTAAACTGTTACTTTAGGACTGGTCCGCGTCAACATCTGAACTAAGGATAGACGGTGAAGTAGTTTGTCATTGCACGTTGATCATTTCATTCATTTGAAAAGTATGGTTAGCCCTTATTGGCTAGTATATAGATGAATTTCGGCACGATTCAAAAAGTTTAGTTTGCTTTTTATAACTTGCGTCACCTATGGAGTGGGTGAGATATCTGTCTCTCAAAGAAGGGAAGAATAAACTGGGAAGGAGTCCATTTTCTCTTACTGTATGGATTTGAAAAATAAATGCTAAGAGCAGATGACATTTGTGGGCTACTTGAATTTAATTATTAGTGTCTTCGAAACATTGATAACTTGATGAAATTGTAAATCTTCATCAAGTGAGGTAGATGGGGGCATGTGTTACGTAGCCTAACCACACCCTACTCCGATATGTAATGCTAAGTGATATTAGAGTAGGACAAGAGAAAGTTAGGGGCGGTCGATTCAAAACATGCCATCAATCCATGAAGTCATTGACTTTTGGTCTGAGCTTGGTTGATAGACCAGACTACATGGTTGTGATTCAGTCGAATCCGGTAACCAATAGTTGGTGACTTTGAATGACATAACTGACAATCAGTTACAGTGGAGCAGGTGTATCACACTTTGTTCTCCTTTAAATCGTGAGCCTAAAGTTATTTCATACCCTTCTTTCCACCAACTGATTCTTTCTCTGTTCCATATTCTCTACTTTCACTCATTATTTTATTATTAGTGTCACTAGAGTAACAACTACTTCTACTAATTTAGTGTTCATCTTGCTGTACTGCTAGAAGTGTAGCAACTTAGACCAATGCGCAAATGTCTCAGGTACTATGCTGTTCATACAACCATACATTCAATTGATAAATAATTTAATTCATAATGTCTATTTATTACTTTGAAAGTAAATAAGCATTGACTTGATTGTTTCGTTCTAATGTAGGCCTCCTCAGTAATGCACATCTACGACTACTATTAGAAAATGTTTGCCATTTAACATGAAAGTTAGATCAAACAGAGATTCTAACAAAACTTCCATTAATCACAGGATATTTTATCAAATAACTATCTACTTTTCCTATAACTACTTATAAGTAGTATATTCATAGTATATGTTCTCTTTTATTTTTCTTACTTAATATTATAAAACTAAAGGAGAATGTTACTTTAATTCAAGAAATTGACAATCTACGCACAGAACTTAAATTATCTCGTAATCATATCAATGATTTAGAAGCTGCTCTTGGTTTAAATCGTAAAGATGGTGATAAAGCTAGACAATTATTAATACAATTAAATAAACAACGTCCAAATCCAATCTTGGAATCAGATTATGAACATGCTCAACGTACATTATTAGCTCAACAAGAATTAATCAATGCATTACAAATTAAATTAGATGGATATATACAAGGTTATAATAGTAATACAAATGATTTATTAAAAGAACTACAAGCAGCAGCTCATTCAACACAACATATAAAGTCATCATCATCAACAACAACACCTGGAACAACAGTATTACAATCAAGACCATATACTAGTTCAAATATTCTCCCACCAATTGGTAATGGTTCAATAACTGAATCTTTAGATCAATAAATATATACATTGAATTAATTCAATGTGAGTTCACTCAATAGTAACTACAAATAATGTTTTATTACTTATTAAGATGTTCGATAGGTTAAAGATGGTTCTCAAGAAATCTTTAATGATTTAGGTTTTATATTAATAACTGTATTACAAAGAAATTGATTCTATTCAAATCTATGTGTTAGTCAACTTTAGTGATGAATATCATAGACTGTGAACTTAATCTACTGGGAAGATAAAGAAGATTGATTATCTTCGAAATATTGTTTGAATGTAGACTAATTCATTATTATTGATTGTATTCAATGTGAGCATTTTATTTCTATTATTATTCAATTTTCTTTACTGTATCCTTCCTGTTAACATATAAGCTCTTAGCCTATCATTTCACATTTATGAACTATAGTTAATTGTGTATACTTTACTGAAGTTCATAATCACTATTACTGTTATTTTGTATTAAACATAGTTTTGTAATTTCTTGAGTAAGTGCTCAGATTTCATATATACATAAAGGAATATGTTGAAATAAAATTTGAATTTAGCTGGTTGATGCATTAAATTGCTTACTCTTACTCTAATCTAGAATCCAGTGTGCAACAAGAAAGTGTTCACGGAAAAGCCACGGTAATCATTGAAGATTACTTTCATCGTGAACACATACACGTAAGGTCATATTGATTGAGAGATATCATATACATAATAGTAGCAGTTTCACATCAAATAACTACACAAATGAAAGAAAAAAAATCACAAAATGAACATAGTTTACAGAATAAAATCAAAGTTGAAGGCGAATAAAAACATGAAAAAGAAAAAAATTAACGACAAAATATTCTTTTATTCACACAAGAAAAATGACAACAAGCAAAATACAGAAATTAAAAAAAAAATAACATCAGTGAAAAACGTGTCAGTCGGTCGGTCAATCGAGCGGTCGCCTGTATGTTGTTTTGTTCTGTCGACCGATTGTTCGTATTTGCATTCTCCTATTGAGATGAGTTAATTCGCTTCTTTTCAATGAACTACTGACTGCGATCAACGTCCAATATTAAGTGATTGTGGAAGTAGTCAATTGTGTAGGGTGCATCAGTTATAACATATGCATCTGTGTGATTGTGGATTTTGAGAGATTGATTGAAGAGAGCATAATAATGTGTAGGTGAATGTTCGTCACTGGTGTGAATCACAGTCGTAGTCGGAATCGGAGACAGACAATGCTACGAATAGTGGGTGTACCAGCCAACTTCCATCATTAGGATGACTTTCCACTGGTGGTGGCGAGTTAATCGGCTAGCATAAATTGGTTGTCCAACTGACTAACTATCAGACTGGCTGAGTACACGAAGTATAGATGTACTCGTGAGATGCGATTTACGAACGAGTATCTGCTCATGGGAGCCTCCGGTCGTCAGTCGGACTGCTAATTATGTTATGTTTTCGGTGCCGGTGATCAGTAGTATTATTGTTAGTGTGTTTTTAGTTATTATTGAGAATGTGTTGTTGTTGGATTTGATGTTGGTGAAAACCACCTGCCTCCAGGGAGGATCGAACTCCCGACCCCTGGTTTACGAGACCAGTGCTCTACCACTGAGCTATAGAGGCGCGTCGCCACGTCTAACTCACAGTAACCCTACCACACTGCCTAACAACAACACCTTCCACATTACATCGAACTTTTTATTCCTCCTCTCTCACACTCATTCGTCAGCAACACCATCTCCAAACACAACCATCACATGTAGACTCCGATCGACCTTATTCACATCACAACGCTCATATCAACACTGTTTCCATGGTATTCTTGTCCACATTCGCAAACACGTCACTGAGATATCACCGCTCTCCACCTTCACACGCACAAAACAAAATCCACACACATATTCACTGACTCTCCATCAATCCCCTTCATCTCTTTCCATACAAACAATATTCACCAACGCACTGAAACACTGATCATTTCAGTGTATTCATACTCATCAAAGCACAACACCATCAAACAATCAACCAAACCATCAGTCACAATCAAACAATAGTCTCATCACGACACTTACACACTGACAAATAAACAAACTAAACATCACACAATCAATTCATCAGTCAGCCAAACAACAAACCGACCAACCAATCGACTACTAAATAACAAATTACCAATCGACCAGTCAGCGTCTAACCAATCAATCAACTAAGTTGTCTAACAGTCATGAAAATCTTGTCGTTCGGTCGTCTTTGCACGATGCATTATTTCAGCACACGTTCGAGCTAATAATTTTGTGCTTCATTTCTGTGTAATTTCTATTAAGTATTGTGTTTCATTTCGAATTCCTATGTCAGTTCTATGTACATATCTCCTATAAATTATGGTTGTATTAAGAAAATTCACGGTCTATTAATTGAATTTTTGTATAAACTGTTTTTTTAGAAATCTAAGCATCATCAAGTTAATGTTTTGAACGCACTTGGATTAACTATCAAGCCCTTGACTTTTTTCACGGTTCTTACTTCAACTGCAGTGGTTTATTCCACGTCGTGCCTTAACAAAGATGGAAATAACAGTAACAAAGCTGCGAAATGTACAGTAATGACTAAAGTCCTGCTTTACTTTGTTTACAGACGGCTATATTTGTTGACCCCAATGATGCCCTTGTAATTACTTAAGGTCTCTCAGTCCACACGATGAAACTAAATTCCTTAACACGGTACGTTTCTTTAAAAAAAGCCTGAATCCATAGCATTAATTTCTAAGGCATTTTACAAGATGTTTAACTAGAGTATGACATGAACCCTGTTAGAGGAGCTTTATTTAGCCAGGATCACTGTAACTAGGCTACCTGCCTATGGTTAGTAACCTGGTCATGATGTTTAAAACACTAGGTTTCCCTAAGATCTTAGTCTCGACCGAAGTTTATAGAGTCGGAAAAATTCTACCGAATCACTACAAAATCATCCGTCATACTGGATGCATGTCAGTCTAAGATGACTAACCACTGAGAGCTGAATCATTTACTGCCATTGTTACTGACAGCTTGGTGCAATCCATCAATTTGTTACACGATTTATAATTATGCAAGCATCTGAACACACCACCCATTGAGATGTCTTTCCAATACTGTCTTAAATAAAATTCGTTTAAAAACGTTACAACAAATCAGCACTGTGAAATTAGGATAGCTTGATCATCTGATTAAAAAGAACTAGTATACAGACTCATTGGTTGGTATAACACCTAAATATCGTTAGAAGCTATGTAGTATATGTTGCTTGTCAGAAAACAAACAAAACGACAAAGATGAAATGATGACTTTCAGTAAAGAACTTACGAACAAACAAAGTGACCGTAGAATGAACTTGTATATTCCCATTGATTTACTATAGACTGAAGCTGGTCAGTCACTGTTGCTATATGTGCATCCTGTGCGGATCGCCTCGATATAGCTATTATTCAAAAGTATCATTTAATTTGTATTGTGACTGGTAAGTGGAATAGGACGAAACGCGCGTCCTGGATTCCACTTGCCAGTCACAATACAAATTAAATGAAACAAAGTGACCGTTCAGGAGACCCTTTGTAATGTTTCTACATCCCAATATGAATAAAAGCTTATTAAACTATCTCGAATAAGTACAAAAGTCGCAAATAAAGAGAGAGTATTGAAAAGTTCCCGGTGAATTTTTTCTACAAAATCAAAATTCTACACCAAACATGATAGCTCGATTGTGGATGTTATATGAAGTCTGTAGATAAAGTTCACCCGAACCATTCACATATATGACAAAATAAAAAATGTACAATTATAAGATATTTACGATGTGGAATATCAAACATATTTTTGAAAGATATATTGTGTGAATCTAGCAACTGTGAATGTAATACAGTATCTTATCACCAAACTCACTTTGTTTTTATAAACCGATTCTAAACAAGTACCTCAAAAATAGTTTAAACAACTAATCAAACTCATGGGTAATCCGCAACAGTAAAATCTTAAGTTGTGAAAAAAATGACTCCGTTTCACACTTTGACAATTAGGTGTTGAATTTACAAAGAAATAAGAATAAAGTGACAAATTCAAACAATATGATTGTCTAATTAATCTAAACACTATTTTCTACAGGAGTTTTCCACGGTATTCCTAAACTTACAGGTGTAAAGGTAGAAAACAACCCAAAATATGACTCGTTCCAGTAGGGTTTTATCTCTGAAATATCCAATGTTGAAAACGTCCAAGTTCATAAAATTGTGGTATTCTACAACTTTACTCATCCAACCCTCTATCTTTAACCTGAATTATTGCTAGTAACCGACGATCGGCAAGAAATGATGGTGGTCTTTGTCCAGTCTCCGCAAGATAAATCTCACACGGTTCCGAAGGTGACTACAACTAGCAAAAACAAGCTTAGAACTATAACACAGGTATAATAGATCACTTTAACAATGAATATTTATTCAGTTACATAAATTGATTTGAAAATTTACATGCGTAGCACCATTATTTCTGCACAAGAACCTTTCCAAGATGCTGCTACATCTATTGGTAAAATTACGACCAAGAGTGGACGGAGGTAAACTGATAGTGCGTCAACGACAGCAGTATAATGAAATATTAGTATTAGTGAGTTGGGTTATTGTGTAGGATAGTTGATACTCTGCAGTATCAACAATAAATAGACAGTTTAAATGTATTCTGATATATTTCAGACCATCTAAGATGCACATGTATTTATGATAAAGAGACAAGAGAGTGTACGTGCATAAGGTTATGATTGGTATATTAAAATAACTGTTGGCAAAACATGCATCAACAAACGTTGTATTCGAAATTTAGTAAACAAATGGTTTTTTAGGAAAGGCAACTGTCCTGGTGTGAAACTGTACATTTTCGACACCTCTGACCTCTTTTCCTCAAACAACGTCACAAAAATTGGTTGCCGACTACTTGTATCTACTTGAATACTATAACAATAGCCATAACTCAGCTTCACCGTCTAGGGGGACCAATAAAAGCACTTCTTGATTAGATTTTTCAGCCAGAGGGCTGAAGCCCCGAAGCCAAATATCTTAGGCCTTGGATAGTAGTGACCGTGGCCTTCTGCTATTTAAAACTTTCCTGCTCCACTTCCTTGTGAAACATCTAGTATGTAAAGATTACTACGAACTAGTCAAGATGAAATTGGTGCAGAACATACTCTGGCCGAGCAAAGTGGACCTTTTTGACATGGGCCAAATATTATTACTAATTAAAGTTCTCTTCTAGTCCAATCGCCTACGTACTCTTTACCGTCAGTTTGTTAATAAACCATCTAGGCTTACCTCCTGAATGGAGCCAAGAGCTCTCTAAATCATTAAGGTAAAATATACTGTCCAGAACAACCGGGGACTCCAGTAGCTCAGAGGATTGGTTAGCTTATACGGTCCTACTGAATAAATGTGCGGTTAAAATCGAAAATGAATAGGATAAATTATCAAACTATTTGATAAGGCATATAGAATGAAATCATTAAATGCTATATAGCTACGTGGAGACAACACATGTGATGGATCGGCATTTATTCTGTGTTTACTAAACAACTGAGGAAATCTAATCTCTCAGACCAACTTCTCCACATCTATCGTCAGTTAACCTACTTTGCTCAACGTTGGTGTAAGTATTGTGAGGTTTGATCCTTTCTAGATCAAGAAGGTTATAAAGCGTTCGGACCCACATACTTCTGGTGGCTTAAATAGAATCCGTTCTAATATCATTTCTATTTCCATCAACTCTTTTTAACCACTGGGAGGACTACTCCTCGATTGAGAGGTACGACCATATCAGCACACATAAGTGATTGCAATGTAGAAGCTACTTGCTATCGACCGATTTTCATTCATTTTGCAGCACTAAAATTCATGGAGAGAGTAATTAATGTATTTCCGCTCAACCATTTTTCAGTAATCCCTCCTCTATCTATCGGCAACAGGTTGTAGTTGACCTATGACCGCAGTACGCAACTATTGTGTGCACGTAGCTCTTCCAGATGTCTGTAAAGTACACAAGTGTTGATCACTGAAATCGTTGCTCGAAATTGCAATCCATGGTATTATTGGGTGTTTCGTGGATTAACAAAGTGAAAGTCATCCAGCAGCTAGTCCACCTTTTTCAGTCTGACTAGTTTGAAATAACTGATTGACTGATAAAACGTTCTATCCTCATATCACTCCTCTTCTTATTGTTGATAATTGGCTTACTCCTTATCTTAGACTCATGAACCCCCCCCTACTCGCTGGCGATTTCGAGATGCAAAATAAGACTCTAGATTTAGTGGGATTCAAAGGGGGGATACGATTCTGATGCATCATATACCCAATAACCCTCTTCACACTAACAGACTACCAGATTTAGAATGCTCGCACGATTGCTGTGACATCATCCGAAACATTAAACGTATTTAAGTGGATGGACGAATATGCGCGTATAGATGCGATTCCGTCCACTTCGTGTAGTAGAGGCTGACCATGTTCTTGACTTTCTTATCTTTCTTTCCCTACTTTTTGTTTAATTACCTTATTACCTAACCAGCTGTTAGTGTGGCTGTTGGTACTGTCCAACTTACAGCTCTAAGATATTTGTTTACTATTTTTAAGTAACATGATTCTGCAGGCTAACTACCACAACTGATGGGTACTTAATTCTTCATAACGAAACGTACTTTTCTACTTTTTGACTCATATCTCAAAATAGCATACAGTCCCTTCCAAGAACAGACACTGAAGCACCAAGATGAGAGTGCGAAAAATCAAGCTCGTCAATTTATATTAGATATTTAATAATTCTGAGAACCGATCTTGGAATGTTTGACTTTTGAATCCGATCTTTGTCAGTAGGACATTGAACCGACCTCGTTAAAGTTTCCTCCCAGGGTTGTATCTGTTTTAAGTTGCGGTCTATAGTCTTAGAATGTGCAAGTCTTGTGCAGCATGTGTCCGAGTGTTAATGATCGTGTTCAACATCCTGTTTACAGTAAGTAATTTTTTAGCAGTCCACTTACTCATAAAATTACATGTTTGTATTTCTACTTAGAGCTGTATTATATATAATGAATACTAAACTCCAATAGTTGTAATCTCTAGAAATCAGTGAGGTTTCGGCGTAAATGCTCCTTCCAGAAACCTTCGGTAATACACGGGTTGCGGAATAATCCAGAACTTTATCGTAACTGTAGCCTTTAAAACGTGTGCTTTGTCTTGTGATGAAAAATATCTTGTTTTCTGGAATTTCGCTTCGTAGACATATGCTTGTCTGGGTTGTACTGCCTCCAACCCTAAAACAATCCGATAACATTATTAAGCTCCTACCTTTAGATTAGTTTTAATTACTAAACGGCTAGTGGGAAGTTCTCTGATTGTTTTGTTATATACTATGTGAATGCATTAGTATGTAATTATTCCATTCAGACGTACATTTTAAAGACTGAAATCTGTGTTTATATTCCTATTGCATTATTTATGTTATCATGGTAGTAATAATACTCGGTACTTTATAAGACTGCAAATGACTTTCCACCAGTTCTATATATCTTACGTCTCTAGATATCTGTGATGCTTGGTAAATATGATTTATTTCCTTCCCAAATAGTTTTGTTAATGACAAAGATCCAAAACAGCATCAATACAGTAATCTAGTACATCAGACCGACGTTGAGTATAGTCGTCTAGAATTTCGTAACCAACGACTAGCGGATGCTTTCTATAGCTTTGTCAGTTACATCTAAAGTCGTCATTATCGGGTTGTTTTTCAACTCTGAGTATTGTTTAGTTAGTATCAACTAAAACTGTCACTCAAATAATTTAATTAAGTTTATAGTGACGTTGGCACATGCTACATTAAATTCTTTTTGATTACTTGTGTATATCTTGCAGCGCACGACTGTCCGTTT
This sequence comes from Schistosoma japonicum, assembly GCA_025215515.1. Lineage (NCBI taxonomy): Eukaryota > Metazoa > Platyhelminthes > Trematoda > Strigeidida > Schistosomatidae > Schistosoma > Schistosoma japonicum. Next base: position 38,248,545 of record CM046064.1, on the reverse strand, counting down.
TTGTACAGTTACGTTGTAGTTCTCTGAGTTGGTAACCATCCACCATTTTACACCTTACTAGGGTTACTAGTAACATTTATTCATTAGTTTTAAGCGTAGGGATTTGAAAATTTTGACTCCTGTGCCCACAACTTTAGAATGATGCTTCTAGACCAATTCACATGTTTGGATACCTAAATACCTAAAAACTATGTTGTTGGAAACCCTCTTCTCTATAGCCAGTGATTGAATCAGACTGATATATTTAGTCTTAGCATAAACACAAAAATTCAGGTTTTGAACGTGGAATTCCTGCAGGACATCAGTTTATTTAAATAAGGTATTTTGTGCAGTCAAATCATATGTTTAGTACTTGTCATATCCACGTAATCACTTGTTATAGGGTAACTAGATTTAAATATCAAGGCAATAGTCGGAGTATATCGATTAAACATGTTAGGAGGATTAACCATCGTAGTACTTTTGGACAACCACATATAATTATTAGTAGCATTTCAACATAGGGTTTTTGTGCTGTTATACTTCTGAAGTCATTGAGATGTAACTGCAGAAAGGTATTTTTCTCAAGCAACTAGAATTCAAATTGATGCTGTTTTCTGTTTTGATCGAAATTTAGAAAAGATCACTTATGGAAAATTTGTATCTCAACTGTTCTCAATGATCGATTGGCCTTAGAGATATATAGCGCTAAACCTGTTTTAAGCTAATTCCATTTGGGAATCTGAAAAGTAACGGTTGTACAAGAATAAGGAAGATTAATTAAACCGGTTTCGTGTAGTATGTGATGTACTCTTTTCACTTATACAGTCATGTAGTGTTATAAAGGACTAATTATGACGATTGATTACACATCTAATAGTACTTTCCGAGAAATTATTTAATATATGTTGACTAGATATTTATTGAATATTTTTACTATTTCTATATTCCCCTCGTCTCATTTGATCCATTAACTGTCGATATGTCGTTTCCCATTTACATACACCACGTTTTCTTATAACTAATGCAACCTATCAGTCACAATGTAGAAATTAGTGTGTACATTAGTTCAAGTTGCTATGCCCCGATCGGCGGATAACGATGAAATTGTAGGGCCAAATTTTAGAGTAGTGGAGGTAATAACGGAGTTAGGATTAATGGAGTGAATTAGTGATCAAAGATAGGATTTAAGAAAATATGTCAGTATATAGAAAATTATTATGTGTTCAGAAGCTTAGCATTTAGAGGAAGACAAGGAATGAATGCACCTGAGCCGTTGCGAATGATTTTAAGCCATGTCACCCACAGTCTTTAACGATTGGTTACTATCACCACACGGACTTCAACCAGATAGTCCGCATTTATTAACATAACTGAGCCCGATTGTCAATGACTTCATAAACGCTCTCAGGTCTCTAAGACCGACACTAATCTACCTTCTTTTTCAGGTTCCTCAAGAAACACCCTTCCACGGTGTGGGCAGCCGGGAAGTGACAACTGCCCTCATACCCGCAAAAGCACGAGAGTCCAAATTGGTCAAAATCAAATCCTTTCTACACCCCATAATATCTCTCTTATCTCTACGACTAACTCTACTCACATTCCTTCATCTCACTGCACCGCTAATGCAAACGATGCGAGCTCACGAAAAATCATTCCTGGTCTCTTGAAACCCCGTTCTAGACTATATGTTGGAGCTTTTAATGTACGGACATTAAGTCAAATAGGGCAACAGGCTTCCTTAGCTAAGACTTTAGAATCTCACTCAATCGATGTATGCTGCGTCTCGGAAACGCGCATACAGGATCCTAGTAAAATCATTAACCTGATCTCACCGTATCAAAACAAAGAAGCAGCCCGATTTACTCTTCGTGTATCCGGTAGCCCGGATGCTGCTTCCCGGGGTCTCGCGGGTGTAGGTATAGTATTGAGTAGTAGGGCAGAACTAGCTCTCCTAGACTGGATCCCTGTAGATAGTCGCTTGTGCGCTATCCGACTGAACGGGACAGTTAGGACTCGGAAAGATAGGGACACTCGTCGTTGCCTCTTTGTCGTATCTGCCTATGCCCCCACTGACTGCAGTTCAGACGAGGTGAAAGATGAGTTTTACAGCAAGCTTACGGACCTCCTCCGAAAAGCTAGGCGCTCTGATATAGTTATAATGGCTGGTGACCTTAATGCTCAAGTAGGTAAACTAAGTGAAAATGAGAGACACTTGGGTGGTTGTTATGGTGTCACGGCTCAAAGAACAGATAATGGCGATCGTCTGCTGCAACTATGCTCAGATAACCGCCTGTTTCTAGCGAATACTAACTTTAGGCATAAGGAAAATCATCTTTTGACCTGGCGACCCCCAAAATCGTCTCAACGTTGGACCCAACTAGATCACATCGCCATCAGCCACCGATGGAGGGGTTCGATAGAGGACTGTCGCTCGTTCTGGGGCACATGTTTAGATTCAGACCATGCTCTAGTGCGAGCGCGTATTTGTTTGAGGCTTACTGGACGTAGGAAAGACATTGCAATGAAGCCTCTTAGGGATTTACTTAATGATAATAAAGCTAAGAATATATTTAAGGAACAACTAGAAAAACAGTTAGGCGACCGTGTAAGCGATTGCCATCCGGACGCAGGTTGGAATGATATCAAAAATGCTGTGGAAACAGCAATGATATCTGCTAGTAAGGTAAATCACAAGGCTAGGATGAAGCCGTGGATTTCAGTAGCATCCACCGAACTGATGGATGCTCGTAAACTCATCCCACCTGGCTCTGAACATGATGAAGAGCGAAGTGAGCTTAGGCGCAGGCTGATAAAAAGCCTACGCAACGACCGTGAACAGTGGTGGGTGGCGAAAGGAAAAACGATGGAAAAGGCAGCGGCGATAGGCAACAGTAGGCAACTTTTTCGACTTATCAAGGAAACTGGTATTAGGAATCCGAATGTGAGTGAGACTATCTTGGAAAAGGATGGGATTATAATTCATTCTCAGTCCAGGAGATTGGACCGATGGGCAGAACACTTTAGGGATCAGTTCAACTGGCCTTTAGCCACACTTCGGTTGCCCACGATCCCCAGTCATCCTGAATGGCAAATCGACTTAACTCCTCCTAGTTTTTATGAAGTTGAGAAGACTATAGGAAATCTGAAGCGAGATAGAGCAGCAGGTCCTGATAGGCTTACCCCTGAAATGTTTAAAGATGGTGGTCCAGTTTTAGCAGCTAGATTGACTGAAATCTTAGGTAGAATCTGGGAACTGGGCGTAATACCATCTGACTGGTCTGAATCCCTGATTGTCCCAATTTATAAGAAAGGACAAAAGTCTTCCTGTGACAATCACAGGGGAATCAGTCTGACTAATATAGTTTCTAAGCTGTTAGCATCGATTATACTTAGACGCTTAACTAGAGCTCGTGAAGAGCAGACTAGAGAAAACCAGGCTGGATTCAGACCTGGACGTGGCTGTATAGACCACATCTTCACACTGCGACAGGTCCTGGAACACAGACACACATTTAGGCGTCCTACAATAGTTGTCTTCCTGGACCTAAAGGCGGCATTCGACTCTGTTGATCGTGAGGTTCTGTGGCAGTGTCTGTCATTGAAAAGTGTACCAAAGAAGTACATTAACCTTATACAAGCTCTCTACTCTAAAACTACAGGTCGAGTGAGAGCTTATGGCGAACTGTCATCGGAATTCCTCACTTCAAGTGGTGTCCGTCAAGGATGTCCACTTTCCCCATTCTTGTTTAATTTTGTCATAGACATGCTCCTAGATATAACCATGTCTTCGTCTGACTTTTCAGGAGTTGACTTACTACCAGGAGCCTCTCTTACTGACTTAGAGTATGCTGATGACATAGTCCTATTTGGTGAAGACGCTGACAAAATGCAGAGTCTTCTGACTACCCTGAGCAACAATGCAAGCATGTTCGGGATGCGGTTTTCCCCCTCGAAATGCAAAATGTTGCTTCAGGATTGGGTTGCATCGGCACCTGAACTAGTGATAGGGAGTGAAGTAGTCGAGCGTGTAGACCGCTTCACGTATCTGGGGAGTCTCATCAGTGCTGATGGCCTGGTGACTGACGAAATCTCAGCACGGATACAGAAAGCTCGATTGGCTTTTGCCAAGTTGCGTCACTTATGGCGCAGGCGAGATATCCGCTTGCTAACCAAAGGACGAGTGTACCGTGCAGTAGTTCGCTCTGTCCTACTATACGGTAGCGAAACATGGCCGTTAAGAGTAGAGGACATTCATAGGTTACTGGTCTTCGATCATAGGTGCCTCCGAAGCATTGCTCGTGTATCATGGGACAACCGAGTGAGCAATGCTGTCGTTAGGAAACGGGTTCTAGGAAAGGAGGGCAAGTCAATAGATGAAGTATTGAAACTTCATCAGTTGAGGTGGTTGGGACATGTGTTACGCATGTCTAACTACCGACTGCCTCGATGTGCTATGTTTTGCGGTGTAGGAATAGGTTGGAAGAAAGCTAGGGGCGGCCAAACCAAAACATGGCAGAAATCGATGAAGTCACTGACAAGCAGACTAAGTCATGTTGGTAGATGTAGGCTGCGTGGTTGGGGTCCGCGAGACGAAAGTCACCAATGGTTAGAGACCTTGAACGACATGGCTCAGAATCGTTTGCAATGGCGCAGGTGCATCCACTCTTTGTGTTCTCTCAAAATCTAACCTTCCGAATTCTCTATCTTTCTCCTTTCAAATTTATCTCACTGAATTATACTTTTCGAATCATATCTTCGCTCCCTAATTTTCTGCATTACTGCTAATACTTCTATTATCGTTATCACTCTTGGATTTGAATTGACAGTTGCGTCTCTGTGCTGATGTGGTATGGCGACCTGAATTGATGTACGTACGTACGAAGTTCTGCGTTGTATCTGTCTGTCTGTCTGTCTGACTTTATAAACTGGTGCCATATTTTAGTTTGGCCGCCCATAGCTTTTTTCGAGCCTACTTCTACACTAGACATCATTGCTCGTCGAGGTAGGCAGTGGTCGGGCATAGGTAACACATGTCCTAACCACGTCAGCTGAAAGAGAATCCCTGCTTCGTCAATCAATTTGCCATATTTACCTAGTATTCTATTTTCAGCCCACATTACTTACTCGGTGGTCCCAGAAAACACAAAGCTGAAGCCTAGTTGAGATGTAGATGCTCTATTGTCTGTTGTATCCATAAGTTCACATCATTCTCATAAAGTTCATGCATTATGTGACGAGTGCATATTGACTTCTATACCCCAACCAGAATGTTAAGCACAATAAATTTATAGCAATGTTTCGAAGACATCTATGATCTGTATTAGAAGCCTATGAATATCCTGTATTCTTAATGGCCATGTTTCACATTCATAAAGTAAAACTGATCGGACTGCTGTACATTAAACGTGTCATTTGGTCGGTAGACGGTTATCTCGCTTACGCCACAAGTGACGCAAATTGGCAAAAGTTGATCGAGCCTTCTGTATACAAGCCCGCGATTTCATCAGATACTAGACCATTAGGACTGATGAAACTTCAAAAATATGGAAATTTGTCAACACATCCAACTACTTCACTCTCACTGTTTTTGGCACTGATGTAAGCCGGAGCGGCATTTCGCATTTGGATGGGGAGAATCGCATCCCAAACATGCACACATTAATGCTTAAGGTGGTCAAAAAACACTGCATTTTGTCAGTCTTCATCAAATTGAATTATGCCAGCTGCATATTTTAAGTCAACAAGTTCATTTCCAGGCAGAAGATCAACCCCTGAGAAGTCAAACGACAAAAAAAGTTAACTCAACTCATACCAATAATAAAATTAAATACAAATTTGGGAAAGTGGGCAACCTTCGCAAACACCACTTGAAGTAATTAATTCTGAGGACAGTCCTCTTTAAGCTCTGACTCGATCAATAGTATTCACGTAGAAAACCTGTATAAAGTTAATATACTTCTTTTGTACGCCTTTCGGTGACAGACTTCGCCACATAACCCCACGATCGACTGAGTCAAGCGCCACCTTAAGATCAAGGAATACAACTATTGTTGGTCATCGAAAGTGTGTCTATGTTATTGAACCTTTCGACGTGTGAATATTTGGTCTATATGGCAATATGGGTATGTCGTAGGAATGAGAGAGTTATTAGGAGTTGAGGGAGGGATTTCACTTCGAATAAAATTATCTTGTTTACTGTTAGAGGCATGAAGGAGATTTTAACTTCCTGACTTCCCACACCATGAAAAGATATTGCTTCTTGAGGTACCTGAAAAGAAAGTTGGGTTAGTGTTGGTCTTACTGACTTGGGAGCGTGATCGCAGAGCCGGAGGGACAACTGCTTGAGGCCGATTACGCACGACGTTGTTATGTGGAGTTTTTGAAGTGTTAAAGGGCCTTACCACTGGAGACGGAAATCCGTGGAGTAAGGTGAGGTATGACATTTTTAAGGTCGACCTTTTTAACCCCTTGCTTTCGTTAAGAAGGCAGCATCGCTGCAGATGCTGGTTATCCGAGGAAAACACCTTACTGATATCACATTCCACTGCAGTTGGAAGTACGACTTCGCCATCAGACCTTAAGTTGTTGCTTTAGTCTTATCTCTAGCAGACCTGCTTGGCATGGTAGGACCTAGAGGATCATGTGTTCCAGCCAATATAGCTCGGTTGGGTCATCACGATAGGCAAGTCCGACCACCACGTCTAGGTAGCAGCTACGGATGAGCTGTTACTAATGCTGCTGTTTTTTTTATTGGTATTATTATCCTAACTGGACCATCGTTAGGTTTGGGTTTGCATGTGTGTATGTAAACTTGTGCATGAAATATCGTTCCGGTTTCTAGACGGACTGGCTCATCAATCTCGTGTTCTTCTTATCTCGCATTAGGGTTAGACAGTATTGCGGCTAATCTGCAAGTGTAAGATGCCAAGTTTTTATTTCTTAGCTGTTGTATTAGTTACGGTAAGGTCATTACCCATAATTATCTTAAATTCAAAACATAATGCTTAAAAGATAGAATTTTCACAGTTTCATAAAATATTATCTCATTTTTCTCCCAGATGATAGGGATGGTTGTATTAGCCTCTGCTTTGTACTTCTACATTTCAACATTTGGAGTTAGAGGCGCTGAACAGCACAATATATTGGCGTATACTTATATTGTAATTGCTGTTATCGGTGCCTTAAGTTTTGTATTGGGAATATTGGGTTGTTGTGGTTCATACCACTATAGCCGGTGCTTATTGGGCATTTATTTTGCCCTGCTATTGGTTATTTTCGCTGTTGAAATTGCTATTGGTGTGGCTGGATTCGTTCATAGAGAGCAAGTAAGATTAAATTTGCTGAGTGTTTGCATCCTATTCTCTTATTGTTATACAAATTAAGCTATGTATCATTAATCGCTTCGATTTTCATTTATGCAATAATATTTTTTAATCTCAATGCATCCATTTCAGTCTATAGTCTTTCAATGTTGGCTTAGTGCACTAATACGTAATTAAGGTTGTTATGGTAACATTTTTGGTGAGTGATATCGCCTTTACTCCGACGGCTAAGCAGAATTTCAATCTTTAATGATTTTTTTCCTTCTCATCATTTAATTTCAGTTAAAAACTGTTAATATTAGTCTGTAATTTGTAACTTAGTTTCATTAGAGTATATTCTATGTCTTTAAACCGTTTTCTTCTTAATGTTTTCACAACCATGTGTTAATTTATTGGGCGAGATATCTTTCAGCTGATGTAGGGGAGAGTGTACCATGTAGCAATGAGTTGTGTATTACTATACGGTAATGAGACATCGTCGATGTCTATGAACGACATTCTTAAGCTGTAGGTTTTTGATGATATTATTTTCAAAATGCCACTCGCATATCGTGGGACGACCAAGTATGCAGCGTCAAAGTTAGGTATATCATACAGCAAATCGTTTAATGAGATTGCATGTTTGTCGTCTGAGGCGGCTAGAACATGTGATACGTATACCTAATCACCACTTGCCTTGATGCGTGATGCTGACTAGTGTAGGAGTTAGTTGGAAGAAATCTAAAAGCCACCAAACCCAGAGATAATACTAAAATGAAACTTTTTTTCCCCTGAGTCAACTCTCGGTTCTGCTTCTCCACGTTAGCTGACAAGTTTCAGGTAGTGTTCGGTTTTTCAAATGTATGTCCTTAATTACATTATCAAATTATGACATCGAATATCTTCATCACTCAGCGCATGATATAGTCATCATACAGAAAATATTTCAACAAATTAGCCTGTTTCTCTGGCTGTAGTGTTATTTCGTCTAAATCTTCATTCTTTCGCAGCTCTTCACCAATTTTCATTTTTACTGAACAATATTTTAGGCACGTGCGATTATTCACGAAACACTCAAAGAAGGCGTTGATGATTGGAATAATTCTAATAATGAAGTTCGGTGGATGGATGCAGTCCATGTTATGGTAAGATGCTACATAACTTCGTTCGTTGACCGTTTTCTGTAGTGATATTTAAGAATAATTTGTTAATGCTGATATAATTTGTTAGGCTGTATTGTTTGTACTTGTGTGGATACTTCGTTTGGCGCATCATTTCCGAAAAAAATTCGCCATTATTATATGTAGTCTGGTCGTTATAGCATATGTTTTACAACTAGTAAGTTATATGTTTGGGCTACGCTCCACCTACTTCGTATCGCAAATATTTTTTCGTTATAAATCAAGGTATTCAGAAGACTGTATTTTATCAGCATCATGTCATCTATGCATTCTAGATTAGTGGGTCAACCTCTAAGTTAACGATTATTCCTTAAAAAGTTGGACAAAGTAGGTTTTCGACAATGACTGCTTAATATTGCCTATGTTTATAACGTTCGAGGTTGAGATCGGACACGTGATGCTCAATAATGGAAATCATTCAATATGTGTGTAGTGATTAATTTTATTCTAATGAGATCTGTTTTCCTCCATAGTGACTTGTTAGGTATAGATACTAGTTCCGGCAAAAATTAAGGGTGTTTTTAAAGTGATCAAATAAAGTTCCAACTTATTAATTCATACGTTCACTGTAAAAATACAACTATCTTAGTGTAAATTACTCTTTCAACATCGAACACAGTCTGTGATCGTGATTAAAATGGAATGGGGACTATAACCTAATATTGATGACAATAAAGCACTTCAAGTCATAGTCTGTAAATTATTTTGTGTTTTTGGTATTTATAGTCATCGGTTTATTCTATTTTTATTTATCCACATAAATTCTTGTTTATAAACTCACAAAAATAGCACTATACAACAATTTGTAAAGAAAACAATAATATTGGGATAGTAGAACCAATAAATAAATTGACAAACATAGTATATAATGAGTGCTACAGCAGCCAATAACTCATTCCACTTTTATTAAGAGTTCAATAAAAAAACTGCAGTAGTATCGCCACTGACTTGTATTCTGAGCTATATCTGCTCCACAGGAACATGTAAATAAAACCAATAGACGGACATTAAGCTGGTCATACGCGATACATTGCTTCTTACATGTTTATGCGTTAGTGGGCAACTAGTATAGATTACTCAAAAGGAGACTTCATAGAGTATTTTTTGTAGTGAATTAGCCAAGCGGTTTGTCATGATTTCACTAAATTTGATTCAGCCATTAAAAATGATAATTGTTAATAAAATGTAGTTCCTTTGCCGAATCTCTATGTTGTAATTTTTAATGCAGATTATGAAAGTAATAGTTTATTATCTTTATAACGGTCTATTTACTTGAACATTTGACAGCGGTTTATTTTTTTATCGGAATCACTAAATCAAATCTTACGCATTAGAAAATGACAGTGAAATATTGTATACTTGTTCTTATAGTTCCAGTGTTGCGGTTACAATGGACCTATGGACTATGGTATTACTAGAGTCCCTTCATGTTGTTTAAATGGTGAATGTGCCATGGAGTACGCTTTGCTCAGTTTTAAAACGGTAAGCATTATTTTCTGTTAATTTTTCTAAATTAGTAAGTTTATTTGCTTAAGGGAATCTACACATCTCTTCTTTATTATTGTTTTGAATTCTTGACGGTTACTCGTCACATACAATTAGGTAGTCAGTCATGTACAACATCTGACGGATATATGCATCTGCCTAAATTATCATAGTTCAATTTACACAACAAAATGAATACTAGATAGTGAAAGTGCTAATAATTTCATTGATAACAAATAAAATATGATTCTAGGAGAAAAATATCAAATAAGCTTAGGATTTTATGAAAATTAGAATGTCTCATGCAACCAGATCTCTTGATAAATTTGAATAACGCAAAAAGAACAAAATTTTAAGAATAGAATGAATTCATCTGTTTATTTCTAGGCTTTTCATCAACTGCCAACAGCTTAAAATTACAAGGAGTTATACAGCATTAAATATTTGACATCCTTTATATGTTGAGGTTGAGATGAATGTTCTCAGTGAATATAAAAGTTATCATAATTAAAATAGGGATACAAGATATACTAATAATTGTAGTTAAATTTAACGGGTATTTATATGCTGAATTAAGAGTGGAAAAGGTGGGATTGATAACGTAATCATTGGGAAGAAATAAAAAAATTAAGGAAAGTTTTATATAATTGTGATAATTAAACAAAAGTCGTCTCTGTCTATGAATGCCTCTGTAATTACGTAAAAGAAAGTTATTATATTCACTACGGAAGTGAGAGGCATATTACACTATCTTTCTGCATACAAAGGTTAAGCTTAAAACGTCTGAAAGCGATTGCCTCTGTAAAACATAGTAATAATGTTGTTACTTGTCTCTTGACTATTTTAAATGCTTCTATAACAATTACATTATGTCCACCGCCAAAAAGATGTTTAGAGATTGTGCTTGTGAAAACGATGCTACTTTCCAGACATAGGTTCTTAGGAATATGCTCAAAAAACCTGATTGAAACCATTCGTGCAGTCCTTCCTATATACCTGCTACGTATGAATTAGATGCACAGATTCACAGATGCATTTAAAAAGTATTTATCTACCTTTGAGTGGTTTAATGAGCGTTTGATGTTATACAAGGAGATCAGCTGAGCTGTATGTTATGTAAATGGCTTCGCCTTTCGAAATTTCCGTCTTTTTGGTCGGTTACAATACATATGTTGACTTTTTGGTTATTATATGCTCACGATTTACTGGAATACTATTCACTACGACTCCAGCGACTGCATGAATTGATTTCCACCACTTTTGTGTGTTGACGAATAGATGGATTATAATACTCTCATATAAAGCAATATTTACTTAGAACCGAGCGTGTTCTGGTTGTTACATTAGTCATATTTTATTTTTGTTATTATTTCAGATTTATGTATTATTTATTTACAACCAAACGATCTTTTATTTCTTTCTGTTTGATTTCTAGGGTTGCAAAGAAAGGATTGACAATATAATGCATAATTTCCTGGTCATATGTATTTCGGTTATTACTGTAGCACTTATTGAAGTAAGTTTCTTATCATAGATGCCATTAATGTAATACAAACTTCTGTGTCTTACATTTCCCTTAATCAATCATTAGCAACTTGAAGCCTTATACATCTGCGTCTGTTTGACAAATGTTGGTTAAAAAAGTCTTTTTTCTTAATATCACATTATTTCTAATAATGAAACTGTGAAATACACAAGTTAAAACATCCTAACTTGTTGATTGAATGTGCGAGTTTATTTCTGTGTACATTTTTAAAAACACTGTATAGTTATGCTATTAAATAGATGATTATTATATAGTATGTAACAATAATGCAAGTCAGAAGTTATCATTATTATTGTTGGATAGTTGATTGTAATATCCGATGTAACCTTCGGCATGAGCTCCAGGTCGCTTTTTACTAACTTAACGTAGTGATCGAGTCTCATAATGACTCAATCAAGTTATGTTGGCTTAAATATTCGTCCCTTTAGGTGTTACTATGCTAGATAAGTTGGTTGGAGGGTGGTAAGATTAAAGACAGTTAACCTTTAGGTAAATGGGCGAAGTTGTGCTGTTAACTGTACAGCGTTTGGCGTCACTACACTGTTTCCTTCAGCATCACGGCAGTTGCTAATGCACAACGGAATGACAAGCTTAGCAAACGTCGGGCTTAAAAATAGACATTGTACACCATACTTCAAGGATTCCTGTCTCTAGAAGTATTTCCTTTGTAAATACATACCTAGCACTTCAAAAAAATTCCATACAAAGACCGTATGTAACCAGGCACTTATCCCTTCGGCTCCTAATCCAATTCATTTTACTGGCCTCCAAAGGAAAACTATCATTCTACAGTATCTGCAGCCGGCAATTGACAACTTTCTCCGCGTTAACTGTTGTGAAATGATTGGAAGTAATAGGTCACTGTTTCGAACCTGGTTACATAGTTTATTTTGGCACAAAATTAAAGTTAAAACCGACAACATAGTGACAAGTGGTAAATAAAATAATAAACAAACAAAACAGGACGAAATCGAATTAACAAGATGGATATTGGAACATAGTTCAACAATAAAAATGAAACGAAATTATGTATAATGGTATAATCGGACTTAGGAGCTAAAAATGACTGAGAGTGAATACACTTGAGCCATGTCATCACTTAATATCTCCAACCCTTGATTCGATTATCTCACGGATTCTAACCAGGTAGTCTGAGTCTACCATTACAACTCGCACTAATAATCAGTGACTAGTTGTCTCTCGTCCTACTTCTACAACATCCGAAATAGTGCATTGACGTAGGTAGGCGGTGTTCAGTATATGTAGTACATGTTACAACCACCTCAATCGGTATTGTTTATTACCTCATCAACAAATGGACGAACTTAATTTGTTAACAATAACTCTACATTTTCGTTTTATTTCTAATTACTTTGGCTTCTCTGTCTCTCTTTTTTTAGCTGATCGGTTTGATATTTGCGATGACACTCTGTTGTGCTGTTAATGGACGTGATCCAAACGCTTATTATCGTGCAGTACAAACAGCGTAAATAAAAAACTACTTACTCCTGTCCACCATCATCACCGTCTGTCGTAATTTTGAGTCATTTAATATTTCATTGTCTCTGTTCACTGTTTCTCCATTGTATCACTATGATTTGATTGGAAATGGTTTTTACTTCTATACATAAGAAGCAACATTGTAATCAAATAATGTTGTTTTTTTTTTACTCGCTACTGCGTGCATACAATAGTCATTTTCGTCGTTTCACGTGTTTTATTCACTCTTCTCAGATATGCATCTAAGAGAGATCGACAAGAAGAATCAAATTCAAAGAAGACATTTTGTTAAAAAAGCAAAAATCTTTTCTGACTCTTCTATAAACTGTCGACTTCATTTTCCAGTGTTGTGTCGATTTCTACATGTAATCGATGCACTTGAATCTCAATAAGGTATTCATTATTATTTTGTTATGATTGGTCATTTATTCTTGTCATATTCTTTTATTGTATATTAATATAGAAGTTTCAGCATAAAGTAATCATATTTATACTACAATTTTAATAAGTATTTTAATATGAATTAAGAAGAATGAATCTGTCGGATTTTTTTTTAATTTTCTCCATTACATCTATTTTCCTGTAACAGTTAGTTCTTGAATGGCTATTCGCTGTTTTGTGTGTGTGTGTGTGTGTAGATACATTTATATGTACCTACCGGTTGTTTTTTATTTTTTGATGATAATTCCATTTTGTCTATCATTCATCATTCATCAATTTATATTTCAGCTTCATAATTGTGCTTATTATTTGTTATATTGTTTGTTTGTTTAATTCATCTTTGATTAAAGATTGTAGTATCATGTATTCAACTATGATATATATATATATATATATATATATATATATATATATGTGTTCTATTGTACTTAATCAGTAATCACTTCTATTATTCCATTTATATACACGTTATTAACACTTCTCTATGATTAATTATACATTCACTTCTACATGTTAATGATGATGTAATCGAACCATTTGTGTTTATTTGAATTCATTTTTTGGAACTTTTGATGATTACTGTTATTATTAAGACGGTTGACATGGTTACAATGTATTCGTTAAATTTGCTTTGGCGTTGACAATCGTTTTATAATATACAGCGTATATATATATATATGCATTCATCCATAGGGAATGGTCTCTTTTTATAAAAAAAATATGTTGCTTATTAAATAGCGTTTCAAAATATACATTATATATGTGTTATTTGTTTTTATACCCCGTGGAGAAAGATTTCTAAATATTGACTATGGAGATGTTATTTGCTGTGACGAAGGACTTTACATAAACTATGTAGATTTCAGCTTAATTATTATTAGTCCATAAATACTCTAGAACTGATGTTAATTTACGCCTACTCTCATTATTTATGGTTAATCATTAGAAATGGTCAAAAAGTACGCCTATCTGGGTAGTTGTATGAATGGTCGTGGTAGTGACATGTGTAATAAAAACCAAATCGTCTTATGCCAATCTGGGTCATCTTCGACGCCGTTGTGATGCAAGTATGACTCTAAAAGGTTGGGTTGTTAATGCTTCAGTAAGAGCGAATTCGCTTATGCATGTGAAAACAGATTTCTGAGATCCGAGTGTTCGGTCATGTTCATTTTCTCGTTAAGAATTCATTTTACAGTAGCACGCAACGAATTCTGAAAAATGTGCATTTTTCTCCCACTGTGACTAGATCGCTCTCTGTGAACATCAAACGGCTATTTATTTAAGGAGCGTAGCTCAGTGGTAGGACTGTCACTAAGTATGCGAGAGACCGGATTCGAAACCTAGCAGTTTCTAATTAGTCTGGTCTCGTGCCATAGTGAAGTACTGGCTCAGTCATAGGTTTTGATCCCATTACCTTGTTCGACCTCTGCAACCGGGTGGAGTCTGTCCCTCATACAGTGTGGTTCGGAGCCAAGCACATAAATTTATATTTTTGAAATGTCCTTAAAAATTCGACAGTTTCTACATCCTATTTTCTAATTAGTAACTAACTTCTAGAGATATTTCTCAAAGCTTTTGTTAATCTCTAAATATCACTAATAGCAATGGTAAAAGGTTGAGCAATGTGTCCAGTTAGGAATGTAAATTAATGAATGCCAACTGAATCATTAGAACAATCAGATTTCCATCTCCAGTTGGTTCGTGAATACGCGCTCGCAA
The DNA here is from genome assembly GCA_025215515.1 of Schistosoma japonicum. Taxonomy (NCBI): domain Eukaryota; kingdom Metazoa; phylum Platyhelminthes; class Trematoda; order Strigeidida; family Schistosomatidae; genus Schistosoma; species Schistosoma japonicum. The sequence goes on along the minus strand of CM046064.1, from coordinate 38,233,390 downwards.
GGTATAATGAGTTGTTTACTGGTTTTTGATTCCCACTATATATTTTGCTAAAATCAGCCTGTGATATGAGACTCCAATATCCCTTTAGTTATTAGACTACACGCAGCACTTTCACTTCCTGGCAATTAAGAACCCTCAACACCTTTAGCTATCAATATGCTGAGAATGAAGACTTTAGATTTTCAGTATTTTGATTACTAGTAAGCTGCCCTGGCTCATACAACCACTGGTCACAGTTATCATGCGAACTCTGACTATGTATTTGGGACCAATTAATGGATGGCTTTATAAACTTATAGCACTTCTGAAATATATAATTGATTCTGAAAGTTATATGCTGTTCGAAAAGTTTGCATTTTTTAGTTTCGTTCCCCGGTGCACTTGTAGATGCTCATTTTCATTGAGAAATCCTATACTTTTATAAAATAGGAGTATAGTTGTGGCTTTCAGTGATTGTTTAGTCTACTTATAAGATAACAATATATCGATTAGTTATCTAGTGATATTCTATACAAATCTACATGTTTTTTTCTCAAAGCTGAAACAAATACATTTTCATTAAATAAAAGTTAACAGTAGTATTATAGACTGACTGTACAATAGCTCATGCATGTGGGTAATATAGTCCATCATCATACGGGTACAGCATGTAAAGTGTAAATATTAAAGGAATTACATTTCATTCAGAGTTACATTATGGTATTTTTGTTTTTATTACACTGTAACACTTCTAAATAATCTAAAAAATAGTTATAACAATAAAAACTTTTGTTATTTTAAGTCGATTGTGCAGATTTGTAAATTTTGCACCACAAAAATCAGAAGGCACTGGATAACTGTTTCTTTCTAGTATGGAATTGTTTAGTGTGAATGTTTATCTACGATACAGGGATTATTAGGTCTCATAATGAGCACCTAACCTTCAAATCCGCTATGTTGACAATCAGTAGTGTACATTCCTTCACTTCAATCGATTCGTGATATTTCACAACCATTGTCTAGTGACATTAACAATATATGATTCACTGGTGATGGTTGAACACTTTTTTTCCCAGCTTTTCTCCTCGAAGTTAGTCGCTAGTAAGCGTATAATATGTATTTTTAATATACGGTGTTGTCAAAAAAACATTATGCTGCAGACTATCTAATCACTGTGAATATTTCAGTTCTACAGGCCTCGGTCTCCAATATGACCGTAGTGGCTGCTTTGTTTAGTCATTTAGACTAGTAGCAGCTTGATCGATGGGATACAATCAGCGTTATAAAAGATTAGGCAAACATCACATCAATCACTACTCGGTGTTCAGTCAATATAAATAAGGTGTTGTAAAAATTTCTGAATGCTTTCTGTTATTCAGTGACTGTTAAACGAAGGTTAGTTTGTGATATGAAACTTTAAATAGCTCTACTTATTAACAATGAAAATATCGACGGATATAACTTCCATGACCCTAGCTTCATCATAAGATAACCTGAGTATTATATAACAGCCCAGTACTTATCAATCTACTCACATTAGTTATATATCAGAAATCAAAGGACCAAAAGTAAGCAGGTGCACATACATCATTGTTGTTCAGAATACACTATGACTTGTATAACTCACATGAGAACAACGTACACCAAAATAAGAATTCATTTGTTCTACTAAAACTAACACCGTAGATTACTTAAGGCAGGTGGGTAGTTAATAGGTTATAAGAAATATTTCAATTCTAAAAGCGCAGAAATCAGGTAATAGAGACGCTTAGTAGTTTCATGACAAATTTCGACTGTTGGTGCTACCTTGAAATAGTGAGCGAAGTTTATCTATTGTTATAAAGCAGACCAGCTATACTGGCTAAAGCAATTATTACTTTAGGTTCTATTATGTCACGCAGGAATATTATAATCATGAAACCGAAGGTACAAGTGAAAAGTCGTTGTGCCAACCGTACAGGTGCTTGACATCAGTAAGGTATTCTTTTTGAACAACTAGCATTGTGACAATATTGCCTTTCTACAAAGGCAGAACAGGGTTAAAAACTGTTAGCCCTAAAAATACACATTATACACTTTGTACTTTGAATTGCAATCACGAAGTAATGCAGTATGAACTCATTAACAGAATTAGTAATATTCTATTACATCCCTGTATAGTAGGAGAGCAAACATGCCATCAAGCAGATCGGTCAGGAAAATATATCAGTTCATATTGAAATACCAATCTCTTAAATATAGGTAACAGTAGCATGGGGTAAAAATAGAGCGGCTAATGACATGTAAGGAATATGGTCAGACTAAAAAACTACACCACGGCAATAGTAAAGGAGATGAGTAGACAGGCACAAAAACAACCACACATCAATAGGGTTACATCATTTGTAACGCATAGTACAATGTTTATGAAGACATCAAGGCTTCAAGTACACATTAGTCGAATGATTATGTAGGTTTACATAAACTGCTGATTAAAGATCACCACACTCTTCTTCAAGGATTCCCTTCTTTGAAATTATGGCCTTTATAAGTATGAACTTAACGCTTCACAAAATATCAAAACAATGTGACCAAACTTAAGCAGCTGTCCCTTTAGCAAAGTGATAATGCTCCCAGATCATCATCAAGGCTACTCCTCGTACAGCTTTGTAATATTAAAACCAAAAATCATTAGAGATGCTGATCTAATAGCAACAGTTAGGTAAACTTAAATAATCGCTGTTTATTCAAGTATGCATATTGTATGGGATGAAATTGTCCAACATGACTGTTAACTGTTTATATTCCGGATAATCATAATGTCCTTTAAGAGGAGAAGGTGAAAAATAAGCGAGTCAATGTTTCTCTGATAGATCAGGAAACTTAAGAAGAATGATTAACTGTGTATAAAAAATTATTTGATTTATTGCGGTTGCATGTTAATTGTACATTTTGTTAATGATATTATTATGTTCTCCTTCCCTAACATCCTATTAGACCTATAAACTGTTGCCATAACATTTTCCATTCATGAACTACAACTAATCAACTGTATACCTGTTACCTACATCCTACCCCAAGTTTCAAATTGATTGTTTCACCTGTTTTGCAATAATATGATTTCCTTAATTGGTCAGGCTATGTTTGCATATAAACGAATAGGTGAAATATAAATGAACTCTGATTGTTGTATTCTTCTGCCCAACTTGCGAGTATCAGGAACAGGGTAGATTTTAAAGCATAGATCAGTCAATCTTACTATTTTCAGTCATTGTATTGGCTACGTTTAGGTCGCATCGATAATTTAGTTAACTTTAGTTGACTGGATTCGTCAGAGATTGATGTCGGTAGGCTACCAGTGAAAACCAGGGAGCATTGGACAACTGCTTCGTCCTAGCATGGGACTCTCCAGTAGTGCGCACTCTCAATTTCGCTCTAAAAATCAAACTCAGGGCCTCCAGATTGATGAACTAACTCTGCACTAGTGGTCAGGCATCCAATGGTAAAATTCTCATTTCCATTGATTTATGATATAGAGCGACAATCATCTATTGTCATCAGTGATGAATATCTTACTCCTGACAAGCGTGAACTCCATCAATCACGACTTCTCACTAGAACTTCAAGAACATCCTGAAATTAATCACTAGTGAGTTGATTTGTGTAATTGAACTGATTGATGTCCTACCAACATAAATCTATGACAACTTCAATCAACTAAACTCAATACTAATCTCCATAAAATCACATCAATTTAATTTACTTAACTGTTATCCATATTGAATAGAGTTCATGACATAATAAAATCTTAACAAGTCCACCTTTTAACTAATATCTAATAGATAACAATCATTACCAACTGTACTATAATTCATAATATAAAATAAAATAATCTGTAATCTTTTACATTGATTAGGATTAATTTATATATTCCCATTGATTTGTTATAGACTGAAGCTGATCAGTCTCTGTTGTTATATGTGGATCCAGACTAAGTTAGAATCCTACTGTAAACATCAACATTAAGATGTAAGTACATTCAGCCGACAAGTTCCAAATAGGATGAAACTCGCGTACTGGATACCACTTGCCAGTCACAATCCAACGTAAATAATACTTTTATACTGATATTAATCTAGTCATATAAGTCAATAGTATTTACATATAATCAATGTATATATCCTTAATTGTTTAAATTATACACTTGATCAACATATTCAATGCCTCAGTTTATCAGATAATAATAATAATAATAATAATAATAATAATAATAATAATAATAATAATCAGTTGAATAGAATAACCTTTATATGTAATTGAATCTAATATGAAAACATTTACATACAAACAAATAATAATTGAATAATGAATAATATTTATTTAAAATCAAATTATGTTTATATAAATGCTGATATATAAAGTATATAAGTAGTAATTATTATAATTAAGTAGGTGTAGAGATTGTTGAAATTACAATCATGAATTGATCTAAGTTAGACAATCATTGAAAACTAAATAGACCTAGACAATTAATTCACTTTAGCATTTATTGGCATGTATATGATTACGTAATATATTGTAAATTGTAATTAGGTGTTCGAGAGAGATTGTTGAATTTTTTATTTTATATTATGAATTAGATAAGTGGAATTTAAGGTGTAGTTTGCTAAGAAGTGTCATACTATAACGAAACAGGTATCCAGTGTATCCTGGTTTTTAATGATGCCCGTGTTAATCTGTGACGAATTCAATCAACTAAACTTAATACCAATCTCCACAAACTAATCTCAATTCAATTATGATAAACAATTCACTAGTGATTAATTTCAGGATGTTCTTGAAGTTCTAGTGAGAAGTCACGACTGATGAAGTTCAGACATTCTGGAAGTGAGATGGTTATCACCTATAACAATGGATGATAGTCACATTATATCACAAATTGATAGAAATGAGGATTCTACCATTGGATGCCTGACCAGAAGTGTAGAGTTAAGCGTTCATCAGCTTGGAGGCTCCGAGTTTGATTTCCAAGGCGGAATCAATAGTGTGTACTGCTGAAGAGTCCCTTATTAGAACGAAGCAGCTGTTCAGTGCTCATTGGTATTCCATGGTACTCTGCTAACATTGATGCGTTACGAATTCAACCAACTAAAATTAATACTACTCTCCACAAACCAATTCAATTCAAGTAGATAAGGATTGAAAGCAGGGAGCACTAGATAGCTGTTAAATCCCAATATGTAGTTTCTCTACAGCACACATAAATAACTCCACAAGGGCATCAAACCCTGGACCTTCAAGCTTCGCACTGAAGATTTAACTGTTAAACCCACAGTAGGATTCCAACGCTTAGTATTTTTAACTTAGTCAATTGTCGAGAGATTTTCGAGACCTCATCCGTTGCTATCGATGGGTAATGGCTTCAAATATGACACGGTTCAACTCCACTGGTCATGTGTTTTCACTAGAACTCCAGGAATGACATTTTAAAGTTAGTCGCTAGTTAGATAATATTGATTGAAATTGGGTGTTGTGGAGATTGTTGAGTTTTAATTTGGTATCACGAAATGTTGATTGATTAAAGTTCAAAATTTCAACTGTTAGATGTTAGTTTAATATTTCTATGAACTTGGGTTCGATCTACTTTGGAAATGTGTAATATTAAGAAGTTTCATATCAGGACAAGATAATTATAGAGTGCTCTCTGATTCTCTGAGCTGTATGATTTGCTTTGACGATTTCTAACATCATAATCGTGTACATCAGGAATAACCTAGTGACTTACAAATTAGACTTAAAGAAATATTCATCAAACTCATCAACAGTGGATATCAAACAGAATATTCTACTCTACATTAACAACATCCTTAAATTCACAAACAAACTATTCAAACAGTTAGGAATAAAGTCACTTCTATTAGCACGCATTCCGTTTTTATAATCATTACTATGGAAACCAAAGAGTCCAACAAGAAATAAAGCAGGACTAAAGAACATACATGAGTTAAAGTGATTGTTGATTTGACTTTGTCATTAGCTAAGTGAAAATTGACTAGTTAGAAAGTGCCTTTAGGATGGAATGATACTATTGTTAGAATAAACTACTAAAATGAAGTATTAATCAAATAATTACAATAATTTGACATGATTAATGAATGTTCCAAGGTTATCTAAGGGGTTATAAACATTTAGAGACAAAGTAACTTCTATGCAAATACTCATTCATGTAGCAATAAAGCATTTTTCCAAGAGTTCATTTATATTTGTGAAGGTAGTTTTCTAATCTAGACCACATAGCTTCTATGTTATTTATGTGAATTCCTGTTCTTGAATCCACAAAGTATCGGTTATGAACGACGATATGATGATTGTATTCAAGTTTTGATAATCACTTGTATGACTTCAAATCATCAATATAAATTGTTGTTTCTGGTACGACATATTTTTCAATAACTGGAATTATGGAAGACTTCTTGATATCCACTCAGTGTCCGTTTCCAAAATATCCATTCCAAATGTTAAATATCTACTACAGGTTTTGGTATAAAAACTACCTACCAATACTGTATGAATGGGACGTCCTCGATTATATTTGGGTCTTCTGGAAACCATTTCATTAGTCTCAACAATTTCGCCAACACCGCCCATAGACATTGGTGTTTTCATTAGTATCTCCGAGCAGACATCTCTGCAGTACTGATAACATCGAACACATGTAACTTCACTAACATCTTCTATAACTGCATCTGCAGTTACAGGTGTATCTAATAACCACTGCATGACCAGGATAATTATCTCCTGGAGAGAAATTTCGGAACGCCTAAAGAATGAACCAAGTCTAAGTAATTTATTTTGCTGAAATCTATGGTATCAAAATATACATTTATCACACTTCTCCAAACATTTATCTAGGTGCATAGATTCGCCACAGTTGCACAAATATGTTCTTCAAAGTAAACCATTTTCCTGCAAATAACTAACAATAATCAGCTAGCATGCAATAAATCGTCTACGTCGTTAACTAAACTATGTGTCATGAACTTGAAATGAAAAAAAAAAACTCATCTCATTGGTTTATCCCCAATTTTTAGTCCTGCCATAAATGTTGACACAACAAATATTATCTACATCAAACATAGTGGCCGCATCTCCATCTACACCACCGCCACCAACTAGCTATTAAAACTCACAACATATCTTTATTAATATCAGTATACGTGAACAATGATGAATTTGAATTTTATTGAAGGAGAAACAAAATATTGGACAAAAGGAATACAAAGAGAATCAGAGAATCTTCAAGAGCCTTTTTCTCAAGTTACTTATCAAGCAACAGGCATATCAAAGTCCATTCCATCTATCAACCGACAAAACAAAGAACTGACTTATTCAAAGTCAGAGGTCACGTTAAAGAAAAAAACTGAGAATAAATTAAGATTCAACGACAATATAACTATAGATAATAACCAATTGAACTACAGGTTACCAGAACAAATCAGTTAATTAATGATGAGGAAAATCGAAATGCTCACATCATTCAGAAGTATGTGCTGTTGATGTCAGATAGTAAATCGATGAAACCATCACAATTAAGCATTCTAGTTCACAAAACACAAGATCTTGAAAATAAAATAAAATTATAGAAATACAAACATACGCATTGAACAAGTTGATGAACATTTGCACAAGATCGCTTAATGGATGAGGCCTACGTACTGTTTTCCAGTTTTAGTGTAAATATCAACAATTAGATTCAGGTGAAAGTACAGTTGGGAAGTTGACATATCTGAAAGACATGTGCTTGGTCAGTGTAATGTCAGTGTTAACTGTAAGATATCACGTTGCGGACAATCAGAACCGATAAAATCGGCCATCTCTGCTTAAGATATAACAGAGGTCCTAAAGAGGACAAAACATGTGACCTGGACTTCATTACTAATCACTATACAAGTATGCTAAAACTTGTAATAAAACGGCTACATTATATTATACTAATCTAATGAATGCATTAAGGTTTGGGAATGTGACCCTTTCGTCGTCATTTTAGTAGTCTATTGTATTCATCATGTCCATGTGATCTGATGAACTTCAGTTCAATGTCTGGTGAGGTCATATTTATTCATACTAGGATGCAAAACACATTAGCAGTGTTTTTTAGTTTTTAATAAACATCTGCCTGCATTCGATATCAATTCTTGAAGAAAGTAAAACCCAAACTTTTGGTAAAGTTAGTTGCACAGATCCTAAAGCTTGCATTGTCTCTCGAAGTTAACATCATTAGTACAAATAAGAATTAAGTGAACAACACTATGATGTGTCTTCATCTATATTAGTCTACGTAGACAATTATCTTTGAAAGCTGTTATATATATATATATATATATATATATATATATATATATATATATTATTGTATTGTAGTGTATTGTATTTGAAATACAATTTGATTTGTTTGGGTGGTTTATCGGCTTACTTTCATCTTCACTCACGGTTTGAGACTGAGTGGGCATCGGGAAGACGTTAGGTATCACCTAGACTAGCGTATTCGTCATTGGTGGCTGTAATTCGGTAAGCACGATGTTATATCAATGTATGTGTTATATCGTCTACCAGACTGCCTGTTGAATTAAACGCTTCTTGCTGACTTTGGATTTCTTACTCTAGTTAGCTGGGCTGGGGTGCTGCAGAATAGCTTAGCTTCCTGTTGTTGTGTCGCTGGTCTCACATTCGTTAGCAGGTATCAAGGTGTCACCTTAATTCGCAAATCCTTAGCACAATGATAACTTCTTACGTCATGAAACTGGGCTATCCGGTGCCGAATCACATAGGAAGCATATGTTCTCCTAAGAATGAAGGCGCCCATTGATGACAAAAAATATGAAGGTCGTGAAGAACAAATTGAGGATGAATTAATAAAACACAGTTTGACATAATAACCACTAGTCCCAATAATTAACAATACTTATCATTTTCCTTCAAGTGAATAACGAATGTACAGAATGAAGGAATCAAATCTACATGATTATGGAGATGTTAATCTGCTAGAAAACAGCTGATTAATGTGTTGAGAAATTGACATGGACAGATCAGGTTTATCTTATAATTTCTTGATTTTTTAGTAATCCATGATATTTACACTAAAATAAATTCAATAGTACGTTTAAATATTTAAAACGAGCAGAAATGAACTAATTATTTTCGATTTTTTATAGTCACTGGATGACTACTGAAATTCTCCGATTCCCATTGAAAAAGCGTTCAATTAAGAACCAACCAGTTCTTATTTCCTTCTTGGTAACCAGAAAACATGTTGGCTTCAGTAAATGTCAGTCGAATAAGGTTAAAAGATATACTGAGATAATGGTCAATATCTGATTCACCATTACCAAGACCCTTATGGTGTCAATCACTTACATTAAAACCTTAAGTGTATCTGACATAGGCAGCCGAGATATTTTTTTCAAGAAAGAGCATTAAATTCACTAATATGTTATGCATTTCAAAGACGACAGTACGGAGGTGGGATAAATGACTAGGTGACTATTAACCGTGTATTTCTAAAGTTGAAGCTTAGAAAAGGCTCTTTGACAGTACATTAACTTGAAAATACATCTGAATTACAACTGAAATAAAGAACAAATTACCTTATTATCGACGCATACAAAAATATACATTAAATTAAAAAAAATGGTGCCCATAATCAGCCAATAACCAAGAAGATTGGCACACACGCACTCACTAGTGTGATTATTTGAACAACCTGGTATTTGGCCCCTTTGAGTTATGAGTATGTGTAAATACACACGCATAAATAAACTGATCAGTAACCTTACACAATATCATAGATAAATTTGATTCGAGTAGATAAAACTAAATGAATAGAAATTGTAAAACTTCGAAGACAAACGATCGATAGTAGTAAGCGGAGATGGAAGAGGAGGAATGGGGACAGAAAATCAATAAAACGATAAAAGAATAAAGAATTAACTGTCATCCAAAAATAGATGCGTAGTGTTTTTTCTATGGTGGTGACAGCGGAGGGGAAAACAAAGACAAAACAAAAGGAAAAGTTTGTAAAATATTTGATACTGAGAACAATTTGAAGAGTGAAATAGTAGATAGGTATTAGAAACAAATACAACTTGGGTCTAATATATTTAGTATGTAGTTAGTAGTAGAATCTAAACAGCGTGCTTCGTCTCGACAATCAATCAGTAACATGCATACATGCCTTTGGGTGAGATTCGAAGAATACGCTTAACGCTTTAAACATCAGTGCATTCTCAATTAACCTACTAATTTCAGAAAAGCCACACAGATGAGAATACTTTACTTAGTTAATGAAAACTTATTGGGAATAAAATGAATAAGAGAGAAAATCTACTAGAGTTAAGTAATGATTATGATATTAGATTGATTAAATGCCACGAAATGATAAGTAAATTGACTAATGACTAAGAAATAGTGTTAAACTTATAAATACTGAGTTTCTATAGGTTCCGCTAAACTTCCTGATACCTGACAGTTAGATACAAGAGACTATGAGTAAGACAATAAGAGTCAAATCTTTTAAATAGAAACAAAAGATGTATCGAGAATGATTGAACTGTCTGGCAACAAGAGGCAAGTTATCTGATAAGAAAACCGTAGAGAATGGGGTTAGAGTACGTTATTTACTAAGGTATCTAGAAGGCTGTGGAGAGCGCTTAAGAAAGGAATTTCATCTGACCAGCTACTACAGGAACTTTAAGATCATCTTGTGCTTCATGGTTGATGAGTACAAAAGTGTATAACCATAGTTTGCAGAAAACTGTTCAAAATAACATGGAGAAACCAGAGTGGACTTCGTTCAAATCGTCATCGCATTGGTTACTTTATACATATCAGCCACACGAATGAAAATGTTGTCTTCATATAGCTTTTTACATTTCAACACATCGGACTACTTGTAAATAGTAAGTAGTACGTATTATAATACCAAAGTCCCAAGCTCAATGACCACTAAAACAAAATTGATTAGTACGATAGTCTTAATAATTTATGTCTGTATTCGTTCTATTTCACCGCCTGTGACTGAAGTTCTACCTCTTATTGAAGTTTAACCGCTCTACTCATAGATCTTACAGTTGATACTTCTGGTTTTAGAGTACAACCAAAGATCTAAACCTACAAACACTGGTGATCGAAAACTGAGAGCAAAAAACAATACATGTACTTGAATTTTTGTCAAATTTCTTGCATGAGAATTGACGAGTGATACTATATCTGAACCTAAACCAAAGTTGGTGAAGCGAGATTTAAATCGTGGACTTATATATTTCACGCTGAGTGTTGTGACCGTCAAGATATCACACTTTCATGGTATGTCTTGTGGCATTATTTATTACTTGAAAACCATTTTTGTTTAATTTATCTACACTGCTAACAATGTGAAGAAGACCTCCGAATAGATCCAACGTCTATACTTCTCTTTAAGTACATTTTTCTCATAGACAGTAAGATACTTTTAAAAAAATCGTATTACTTTAATGCATACAATTAACACTGGTTACTTGAATTAAATATCAGACAAAAATTTCTCAGGCGCAATAATAGATATTCATCAACATCCGTATTCGAATATGGGTCAATCAATTTTGTAATACACCACACTGAAACTGTTTAACAGGATGTTCTGGAAAATACACGTCGGCTTCATTAAACTTATAGGCCATCACTTTTCACAACGTGTATTTGTTACCGTAGATCTTGTTTTATTTTTGTTTTAATTAAACATGTTTACTTGTGCTCGAATCATAAAACCAATTACTGAAACGAGAGGTGATCACAACTATTTGATTGTTATATGCACCTAAATATGAAGGTACTGGGACTTCATTTATTTCTAAAATGAAAACGAAACAACCTGTGCAAACATTTCATGGTTTTTCATAGTTGATGTCAGTAACATACAATCCGAATCATATTCACAACCAAATAATAAAATAGACGTGTGTCCACAAAATTTATCCAGATATAACTAATGTAAGTTAAATTTCAACCTACGTAGGACCAGCTACAAAAGTAGCTACATGACGTAAATACATTTTCCTTCAAATCCTACTACAACAGATAGTCAGTTTGAGAGTGGTAAGACAAAAAAGTAGCGAACTTAAATAACAAGAGTATAATTGTCCTCCTGACGCCATGCTTTCTGGTTTAGAAGTCGGTTCAAACAGAGCTAATCATTGCCAAATTAAAACCCATGATGTTATAAGCTGCTGGTCTGAGGCATGTCGACAGACATATACTACCAGGTTGGGGCAAAGCGATAAACGCAGTGATTGCAGACATGGATCATAATCAGCCATAGTGGAGCATATATATTCACTCCACATCAAACTTAGATCTCGAGCTCTAATATTTAATCATATCGAACGATACTCTTATTTTTCTGTCTGCTAGTCGCAGATTGTTCTCGGTTGGGTATCATTGGAAACTAGGTAGTACTAGATAGTCATTCATCTTAAAGTGATACTCCTTGATTGTACGCACCCCGCCTTTGAATCGAACATCAGATCTTCAGTTCTCGCAGCGCACATGAGAATAATCTATGACGGATACAAGCAATAAAATTTAACTAACCGACAATTTTCACGAAACCACCTCGGATCAACTAAATTTTAAATGTTTATTCAATCTCATAGCTATAGCTGACACATTATTTTGAATCCCTTGCTAGCCAACTGTTATGCCGGACCACAAAGAAGTGTAACAAACTTTAAGAACTGTGTTTTAAGAACATTATTTCATGTATTCTAACTGTGTGTAATGTAAACATTTTTTTCCTATTATTGTTACGTTTCTCTTACCCTATCCTCCCGTTTAGCATATTTACTGTTATTATATTGTCTCTTATTATGTACTTAGTTAATTAGTTGTGTACAACTAGTCCCTATTCACTACCACTATTTCCTTTATTCTGTATTCATGTTAATTTCCTAATTGGTTTGCTGTGAGGTCTGATTTTATGTACATATAAAGGAATGCTTGAAATATAATAGGATTTTGTTTAGTTGATCTATTGGCTCGTGTTCTTCCTATTCTGGCTTGGGACTCAGTGGGCGTAGGGCAGACGTACAATTACCGACTAGGCACACCAAATTTGGCATTCGGTCACCCACCCCCCAAATTTTCTCGCATCATAACACCAACTCGATCTTATCCGTGTCTATTGTACTGGGGTTTGACAGTGGTATGATGTATCCTTTAAATGATCAGCATCTTCAAAGGTAACACATTCATAAAATGGAAGGAGTGATTCAGGAAAAGTGGGCTATAAAGGGCAGAATGTCTCATTTTGCCCCATGAGTCTTAATCACTATCAGTAAGGTTTGAAAAATAGCAAGCTTATGTATCAAGAACAAATCACGTGCATAATTTAAGATCCGATATCCTCAATACCAACAGTAACCTAGTTTTCTTCTCAGAACGCTTCCGTAATGTAGGCAACTGGGAATTGGCAACCATATGATAGCATTTGAGGCTGACTAATACATGTGTAACACAATTCAGGTTATTATATCACAAAATGCACTAAAAAGTCAATACTTTATCTCATCATACGTATACACGGACAGTAAGAGTATGTGTTTAGCTAATGACTGAATACAATTTAGTCTAAGTAGATTGCTGACAAAAAATGGAGAAATGTAAAACTAATATTTTTCCACTAGATCAAAGAAATAAGTATATTTTCAAAAAAAAAAAAAAAAAGAGAAACACTCATATGGAGACAAGAACTGGGGTAACAATGAAATTCAAACGAATAAAAAATAACTAAATTATTTAATTATCTAATACATCAGAACCTTCCTGTCTTTGTACAAGATTATAATAGTAACCATGATTAGCCATTAATTCTGAATGAGTTCCCTTCTGTAAAAGATAAAAGAAAATAGAAATATGAATGGGAAATAAATAGTGACATGTACGTCAGTCAGTAATGCAAATTCTGAGACATATGTGCATCAGTCCAAGTTGCGAAGTCATATTAGTATGAATACCCATGTATAGGAATGGAACGAGGAAAGGTAAGATATAAAGTAAATGCAACCACACCAATCACTGATTGCGACTATCCCAATGATACAGCCCAGATATGTAGTTTGTATCTACAAACATATCTTAGATCAACAGTCAATGATTTCATGGACTGGTGTCATTATTTCTAGTTGGGCTGATCCTAGTTTTTTTAACCTGCACCTCCACTAGCAGTATCCTGAACGCATTGAGTAACAATGCAAATATACTTGAGATGAACTTCTCAAACTATGAATGCAAAAAGGTTTTATAGGATTGGTCTGCATTATCATTCCTTAAAATAGCCCGATAGCCCGGTGAAGAAAGCCTGCTCTCAAAATGCTCTCATATGACTATGCGTTTACAGTATAAAACAGGGAAGTCCTACTCAATGCCATCAAGTGACGCAGAGTGCTTTTAAAAGTAAGAAGATGGAAGCAGGCTTAAAGCGCTCAAATCTAGTCGATGGATATGGAACATCCACCTAAGAGAGTTGTGAAATTGTGATTTTAAACTAATGGTACACATGAGCCCCAAGATCTTGAGAAAACTACCTGCAACATCTCAGCCCTGCAACGATCGATTAATAAACGAGGAGTTTAGGTACAGAATACTGTATATAGATGGCGAATTGATTGTGAGTCTTCATTGACTGAAGTTTTCCAGATATGCTCAACCACCCACCACCTACCTGGACACGTAATGCTGGTTGGTGTAATACATCAGTAGGCTGAAGTGGCCAAACCAAAACAACGCTCTAAATTCCACTAATAGGTCGTTTAGAAATTTAATAAACTTTCAACTATCGGCTAATATCAACGCCTTTGTCCGAACAGAAAAATTGGAACCAACTTAATTCATTCCTCAATATCAATAATACAATAAATTTCGACTAATCGACTGATATCCACCTACCTTTTAAATCGTGAAGGAATAAAAAAGAAAGGCAGAAATAATATGATAAGTAACAATTTAACTTACCTCAACTATTTGTCCTTTAGACATAACTAAAATTAGATCAGCTTTACGTACTGTACTTAATCGATGCGCAATAATTAGAACTGTACGACCTGAAAAATGTAGGTAAAATAAAGATATACATAATTTTCGTGTATCCAGGTAATGGAGTGAATGCAGGTAGTGGTGTGGTAGATAAAATCCTTTTACACAAAAAAAAGTCATATCGGAGTATGTTAATCTGAGACTTTTTGTGCCATCTTGACGTCAGTCTAGTTGTAAACATTTAAGTGATGATGAAAGTAATTCTTTTTCATATTTGCAAAATCCAGCCCCCGACCACCCGGAACTGAGAACGTTCAATCACTATGTTGTTTTCTAAAGGTTACCGACATTAGGTCGTAACAATATATTAGTGATGCTGTGGTTCAACAATGTGTGCTCCCGAGAAATGACGGTAATTCGATCGGTTTCACTATCTAAAAGCACTGACTTCGATGGTAAGCCAAGTAGCTTCAACAGAAACTAAGTGAACACATCTCTTTGAGATTGATACATGTCCATATCCCATGAGGAATACATTAGTGGCACCGAGACTCGTCTTGCTAATAAGTATTAACTAGAGTAGGTAATGTTTGTTTATGAAGCTTTTTACTGACTTGTTTTAAACATAAAGCAACCGAAATAGGCTTTGAAGGTCATTGATGATGATCCTTATGAAGTGTAACTATCGTAAATTGACTATTTGATACATAAGTACTGTACTGGGTTGTGGTTCACACTATAAATGTGAAGCCTGACCACGCTGCTACCTTGACGTGGTGATCAGGATTGCCTATTCATGATGACTCAATCAGGCTATACTGACTAAAATGATCGTTCCTCAAGGTCCTACCATGCCAGGCAGGTCGGTTGAAGAGCGGTGAGACCAAAAGTAGCAAGTATTAAGGTCCGAGGACAAAGTTTTACTGGTGGCTGTACCGAGGTGTGGCGGCAGTAAGGTGTTTTCCTCAGACAACCAGCATTAACAGCGATGCTGCCTTCCCACAAAGGAAGGATGAGATTAGAAAAGGTCGACTCTAAAAATACACACCTCACCTTACTCCACAGATCTCCGTTCTCTAGCAGTAAGGCCCCAACAAGTGCGGAGCTACAAAAACGAAAACACTTTTCTAAAAGGCCATGTGTGACTTGTCTCAAGCAGTTATCCTCTTGGCACTGCGGTCAGACTCTCAGGTCTTTCATAGCAACCCTGACCCGATTTGCTTTTCAGGTACACCAAGAAGAACCCCTTCCACAGTGTGGGCAACTAGGAAGTGATAACCACCCTCATACCTTGAACAATACACAAGATCACCGCCATTTAAATCGAACTCCTTCTATTACTGAATATTTGTCCTGCCCCTACCTTCAAACCTAAATCCCTATCTTCAGCTTTCCTCCTGTATCATCAGTGCCAACGATTCCAGCCCACGAAATAACGTATAGAGTATATTAAGACCATGCTCCAAACTTCCCATTAGTGCATTCAATGTACGAACCCTGTGTTGAAATTGGGCAACAGGCCTCCCTAGCTAAGACATTAGAATTCCAAGCCATTGATGTATGTTGTGTCTCCGAAATACGCATACAGAATCCTAGCGTGGTCCATTCATTTGACCTCACTTAGTAGAGTAAACAACCTTCACGATAGGGCTCTTCGTTTATCTGACGACTCAACTGGTAACTTCTCGTGGCCTAGCCGGTGTAGGTAGCGCGTTAAGTATGAGAGCAGAACTGGTACTTCTCGAATGGATTTTTGTCAACAGTCGCCTATGTGCCATCCGACTAAATAGTTCAATAAGAACTCGAAAAGATAAGGACACGCCGTTGTCTTTTCGTTGTTTTTGCCTACGTTCCCACTAACTGCAGCTCAAATGAAGTGAAGGATGAATTTAAAAGAAAACTTCCTGAACTTCTTCATAAGGGCCAAACATTCAGACTTGATAATCATGATTGGTGATTTTAACACACAAATAGGTAGCCTTGAATCAGTCTGAAAGACATTTAGGTGAATGCTTCAGTGTTCTAGCTCAGATAACTGGTGACCATCTGCTATAAATCTACTCAGACAATCGTTTATTTCTAGCAGCCACGACCTTTAAGTATAAGGAGCGACACCGTTTAACATGGCGACTTCCTGGCCCTACTCAACGGTGGACTCAAAAATACCATATCGCCATCCGTCACTGTTCGAGAGGGCTCGATACAAGATTGCCGATCTTTCTGGAATATATGTCTAGATTCTGATCATGCTCTAGTACGAGTACGCATTTGCTTGCATCTTACTGGGCAAAGAAAAACTACTTTCAAGAAAATCAGTTAGAATTCACTTCAGCAACGAAAAAACCAAGATTAAATTCCAGGAACAACTGAAGAATCACTAAGGCAATAATAGAGATGCGACCCAACTAGATACTGCTTGGCAAGATGTTCAAACAGCTGTGGCATCTACAGTGACATCTATCAAGGACTTAGATCAACAGGTCAAGAAAAATCTGTGGATCTTGTTGGCTTCTGTTGAATTGATGGACTCCGGAAAACTTATTCCGTCAGGCTCTGAACATGATGAAGAGCGAAGAGTAATCAGGTACAAACTGGCAAAACTGTATGCGAAACGACCTTGAGCAGTGGTGGGTAACGAAAGCAAAGGAAATGGAAAAGGCAGCGGCGTTAGGTAACACTAGGACAACTTTCAAGTTAATAAAAGACTGGGGTTAAAAATTCAAGTGTCAGTGAAACAATCTCCGAAAAAGATGGAACGCGTATCCGCTTTCAGTCTAGACGTTTAGAACGATGGACTGAGCACTTTAAGAAGCATTTCAGTTGGCTTTCAGATGCTCTAGAACTTCCCACTATTTTAAGGTAGTCTGAATGGAAGGTCGACTTAGGTCCCCCGACTCTTGTCGAAGTCGATGAAGCTATAGGCAAGTTAAGGATGGGGCAAAGCAGAAGGTCCGGATGGATTATCCCCAGAGGTCTTTAAGGATGGTGGTCCCGCTTTGACGATTAGGCTGACTGATATTTTGACTAAAGTTTAAGAATTTGACATAATTCCGTCTGACTGGTGTCGATCGTTAATCGTCCCATTATATGAGAAAAGGTCAAAGTCGTTCTGCGATAACCATTGAAGAATCAGTTTGACTAATATAGTGTCTACAATACTAGCTTACTATAATTATCAGAAGCTTAGCCACAACTCGTGATCTAGAAATACGAGAAAACCAGGCTAGTTTCTGACATGGTCGCGATTGGATAGACCAAATATTACATCATTCGTCAAGTTTTAGAACAAAGACATACCTTTCAAGCACCCGGACAATTGTAGCTTTTCTTGATTTGAAAGCGATATTCGATTCTGTAGACCGAGTTCTATGGCAACGTCTTTCATTCGAAAGGTGAACTCCAGAAGTACATAAATTTCACTAAGACTCTTTACTTAGACACTATTAGTCGTGTCAGAGCTTATGGTGAACTGTCGTTCGAACTTGTAACCTCAAGTGATGTCCGTCAACGGCTGCCTACTGTTTCCATTTTAATTTAATTTCATAGTCAATTAACTGTTGGAAATTACACTCTCATTCGACTTTTAGGGATCGATTTCCTGCCAGGAGACCCACTTATTGACTTAGAATATGCTGATGACAGTCCTTGTTTGTCGAAGATGCTGATAAGATACAAAATCTGTCAACAGCAATAAGCACCAATGTAACCATGTTCAGAATGTGTTCCCTCACTAAAAGCAAACTATTGCTCCAGGACTGGTTTTCGTCAACATCTGAGCTAAAGATAGGGAGTGAAGTAGTTGAGTATATCAACCACTTCACTTATCTCGGAAGTCTGATTAGCCCCAATGAGTTGGTCTATGATGAAATCTCAGTACGAATTCAAAAAGGCTCGTTTGGCTTTTGCCAACTTACGTCACCTATGGCGTAGACGAGATATTCGTTTTAATGGAAGGAGGAGTGTACTGAGCACCAGTTTGCTCCGTCTTACTGTATGGATGTGAGACGTGGCCATTAAGGGTAAACGACGCTCGTAGGTTATTAGCTTTTGACCATCGACATCTTCGAAAAATCGCTCGCGTTAGCTGGGATCATCGAATAAATAATAACGAGGTTAGACGACTGGTGTTAGGCAAAGGTGATAAAGCAGTGGATAAAATTCTGAATCTTCATCGATCGAGGTGGTTGGGACAAGTGTTGCGTATGCTTAACCACCGTCCTCCTCGACGCACGATGTTGGCTGATGTAGAAGCAGGATGGGAGAGTGTTAAAGGCGGCCAAACTAAAACATGGCATTAGTCCATAAAGTCACTGACTGCTGGTTTGAGTCGTGTTAGCTACAGATTACCTGGATGGGGTCTTCACGAATACCGTAACCAATGACTAGAAACACTGAGTGACATGGCCCAGAATCGGTCACAATCGCGAGGATGTATTCAGTTATTGTCCTCCCTTAAATCGTGAGCTTTAACTTATTCCATAACTTTCTTTCCACACTCCCTGAACCATATTCTACATGTTCACACTCCTTGTTACTATTACTATTATTACTATTATTATTGTTATTATGATTATTGTTGAAGTAACTTTTACTAATGCGGTGTTAATCTTGCGGTGCCATAGAGGTATGGCACCGATGCACACATGTGCCAGGTTCTATAACGATCATACATACATACAAATATATATAAGTGCAAGTGCTAGTGATACACCTAAGTAGCTACTCAAATCGAACTAGTGGGGTTAGAACTCAAATCTGAGACCTGGTGGTTAAAAGTAGAACCCTACTATCAGTAAAACATCGCTTCTTTAACATACCAAAAATCACCGGTTAAACGATACAAATTTTTATAATACAATGGATGAAAGCAATTAATTTAGTCGACTAACCTTTCATAGCGTTATTTAATGCGTCTTGTACTTTCGCTTCAGATTCAGCATCTAAAGCTGATGTTGCTTCATCCATCAACAGAATTGGCGCATTTTTCAACAAAATACGTGCTATTGCAATACGTTGACGCTGACCTCCACTTAGACCGGCTGTTGTACCGCTTCCTTGGCCGACTATTGTATCATATCCGTAGGGTAAATCATGTGAAATGAATTCATGAGCATGAGCTAGTTTCGCTGCTTCTTCAACCTGTAAATAAATATATGTAACACGATCATTACAAGATGTTGACCAATATCTCCGATAAATAGAGGTACAACAATCGACTGAACACTAACCAGGAAGTTTGTATCTACCAATATGAGTTGATCAATGGCCAGTGATTTGATGAACGGATCCCATGGTTTTGTTTGGCAAATGCCTAGTTTTTATGTTACCTACTTCAAAATATACCATGCGTCGAGGTAGATGATGGTTAGGTGTCCATCAACTTCAGTCGATAAATATTCAGAACCTTATGAAAAGGATTCAACACCTATATCTAGTACTTTGCGTCTAACTTCAGCATTACTCACTCAGTGGTCCTAACTAACATGAGCAACGCTTAAAAGACGCCTACGATTAGAGACACCAGTAACTTATGGCTCCTTAGCCTTAAAAGATTACACTACAGTTATAAAGTAAGGGATAGTGAACTCCTGTGCATTATACTCATACTTTAGTTGGCAACAAGCATCTTGCTTAAGTCAAAAATAGTAAGTTAGTAAGTCGAGTGAACAGAAAGTTTATCAGATAATAGCCGATTTGTCAGAGGTGATGAGACTTTTAAGATTAGTCGACACACCCAACTACTCCACTACATATTATTAATTTAAGTGTTAATGCAGACTATATTTAAAGCAATGAGCATCTAAGGCATCGTTATATTGTTATTCAAAGTAACTGAAAGAGTGTATTTAGTCAGTCATCTGTAAACACCAAATCGATAAGCGAATCCTGACAGGAGGCCGATTGACTTTTAGAAGTGATATCCCTGAATTCCAAAACAGAGTGGGTTTAGTATTAGTTGAGGTAGTCAATTCAGACGACAGATCATCATAATCACTCTGTGTAAATGTAGGGTCAATCAAATCAAATACATAAAATTAAATTTGTGTTGTGGTGGTTTTGTAAAGACCTCATAAGAAATCAAAGGTCCTGAGCTCGACTTTTAGCGAAATTGTAGATGTTAAGTCACTAGGAATGTCCATAGTAATAAAAAAACAGCTATCGAATGCACCTTAGCTTTCGATGGTACGCAACAAATATTAATCTTTGACGAATACAAACAATATCGAATTAAATTTAAATTATAATACCTCTTCATCAGTAGCATCGAAACGACCAAATCGTATATTCTCTCTTATGGATGCATTAAATATTTGTGGTTCTTGACTAATATATCCAATTAATTTACTACGTATATAATTCACACTAAATTCACTTAATTTATGATTGTTTAATAAAATCTCCCCAGCTACTGGATCATAAAAACGTTCCATTAAAGAAACAACTGTAGATTTACCTATGGATAAAAGAGAATTGACAAAAGTAGAATTGGTTTAGTTTAGACGCGACAACAACCGAAAAGATAAACTAGCCTTACTTCCGTTATAACAATGCAGAGGAGTTGCTGAAATTGCTGAATTTGCAGTTTAATATCAAGAACGCTATTTCATCCTAGTATGGAACTCCTCAGTAGTGAATACCTATGACTCCCGATAGAGATCTAACCTAAGGCCAATATGTGATTACTAATGACTAATTGTGAGAAGTAATTCTTAGAATAGAGAGATATATCACTAACGAAAGTAGACGATAGTCGCCCAATACTTCAATTTGGTATAAGTTAGGAATCCAAACAACGGGTTGCAAATTCAATAATCTTGAAGGTTAAGAGATAGGGTTACAAGGTTGACAAATGTAGATGGGCACTGTTGAGGAGTCTCATACTTAGAAGAAACAACTATCCGATGTTTCCTAGTCTTTAATAGATGTCTACGGAAAGTCAGTCTGTACTTTAAAAACGTCTTTATTAATCTGTCAATAACAAATAGATACTTTTGAAAAAACAAAACAGTAAAAAGAATACATCACAATCATAATTTAAGTGAGCTGTGATACCATCTGAAACAGTGCAAACTGTAAAATGAGTGATATATATTTGTAAAATTCCAATGAGTAGAAATTAAAATTTCTGACGTTTCGAGGCTTAGTGTAAGTCGCTTCTTCAGAGAAATGAATAACCGAATCGGAATTTTAAAAATATATATTACTCATTTTATAAACAACCTATCCAATATTCAATTTATTTGAAATTATCAAAGTTAACCTTGGTAATGGTCTTCTTTTTGAGAGGATCCCTTTTCAAGACTTTGGCCCAAAGTATTGGATCAACATAAGTGTTGTTCAACGTAAAGAGAGTAAACTTCATGTCAGTTAATCGCCGAAGTACGCCCATTGTTATCCAGACTTTTTAAAAAGTTCAAACTTTGTGTTATTAAAATGTATTGTCCAAAAATTTCCAATATTACAACGACTTTCAGAAGATCAGTGTATCGTTGAACTGACCCAAAATTACTTGGATGATTATCTTTTATACACACCACTATTCATATCAAAGCAAGCGCATGATGGCATGAATTAGAAATATATCGACGTAAGACTGATTTTCAAATAGATTAGAAATAAGTACTACCGGGTATAATAATAGCTTAATGATTTCCACAAAACTGACCAAAATTGTTTTCACTGGTTTTAGGTAGTCGGTAGCAAATCTTATCTGACGCAGCTTTAGTGGTATCTGGCACAAACTAACACGGCATATCTACAAATGTCAGAGAACTGATGCTTCTTAGAGGATTTAATCAGGAATTTCCATCAGTTTAGTAGGTTAATCTGCATATCTTCCAACTGAAAGATCCCTGAAAAGCTTACCTATATACCAAACAATAAATTTTGTTACAGACAATACAAATATTTTCGAAAAATCTGCAAGCAACATACGATTATCAACACTACAACTAGTCAATTTACCTGCACCTGACTGACCAACCAAAGCGATCACTTTTCCACCTGGCAAAAATACTGATAAATCATTTAATACAGTCGTTTCTGGACGATTAGGATAAACGAATTGAACATTGGAGAATTCTATACAAGGTGAAGAATATAGTTTTGAATATGGTAATTCATTTATATCATTTACATATTGGTTACTAACTGATGACGGTATACTTTCGATTCCGCTGGGCAATTTCAATACCTACATATTAACAAAACATCAAAAGAAATGAACAAATTTTGGAATTGTAACAGTAAAATCTATCAAGTGTGTGTTATGTGAAAGATAGCGATACTAATGCTGCCTAAGCCGAAGAAAGACGAACTGGTGTAATATCTTACATGATCTTCAAGTTGAAAGTTGCATATTCTAACCAATAAGCCAATCATCCGCGAACTCCACTGTACTTATCGTTCTATCAAATACCGACATTCTAAATGTCACTGCAACAGTCGATATATGCTCTCAGTTCACTGGTCATACATGACCTTTAAACAAGTGGTTTTTAGTGTTAGCGCTGTGTTTGGTAAGGCTTTGTTGCCTTGAGGTGCGCATTTTGAGGGCCGACCTTTTCTAACCTCACTCTTTCTTCGTGAGAAAGTAGCATCATTATCATTCTGGTTGTCTGAAGGAAACATCTTACTACCGTCACACCTCTGTACAGTCGGCAGTACGAAACAAAAATATACATTCAAACTGATAGAGATCATTATTTTCACTTCACTTACATCATGGATACGTTTTAGCGCAGTAGATCCACGAACTATCTGTCCATACAGTAAGGATAACTGTGAAAGTGAACGTTGTAAGGTTTGTGTAGTAGCTAGAAATGACATTAAATGACCAGCGTCTAGTTCACCTCGAGACATTAAATGACCTCCGACGTATAGTACTCCAAGTACAACACCTTTATTAAAGTAACAAAGCATTTATTGGTTTTTAGAATTTGAACTCAAGTATAAAAGTTAACAAAATGAACTAGTTTAAGTCGTTATTTGAATAAAGCGAACAGTAGTGATGTAAGGTTATTTTAGAGGTAGTCCACAGAGGTCGCATAGATTAGTTATCACGGTTGTAAATTGTGAAGCTAGGTGATACGGATTCAGATTTACCAAGAAGCGTTAGTATCCTTGAGAATTCGAAGATACACTTTCCTGAGTGTTAACCAACATGAAACGTAGGTTAAACGGAACTTCCTGTTCACTATTTCCAAAATCATCTTACATCACGACATAACGCAGGCGATGACAAGTCATCTAAACTGGCCAACACAAAGAAATTTAATAAGTAAAATTCGATTGACACTAGAAAAGACTAGACAAACACCACACTAACTACTCATTTTTCGATGAGTAATCAGTTCAAAAAAATTCAATCAAGTAATTGTAACATTTTAAACATATAGGAGTTATGTATTATATCAAAATTTAAGTTACTGATACTTTTCAGATAGGTAGGGTTATAATCTGTAATCCAATTAGTTGAAGTTTTGTACATAGACAACGATCAACTATAATTCAGAGTAGAGGCAACCTCCTAAGTTCAAAATTAATGCTGTCTACATCTAGACGATTAGATATTGCTATGGCGTTGCCAGATAAAGAGTGAACCGAACTAGTTCTCACTACTTTGTAGGATATGTACAACTTCATTTTGTTCATGTAAGTAAGGACTCGGAAACGTTGAATATATTAAGGATACGAGATTCTAAGGTATTGGTTAATAAAGGTGTGTTGTCCAACTTGATCCTTCCTTCGGCCTATGAGATCTTGGTTACTTTTGAGAAACACTACCGTATCTCAGTACGGTTAGACTTAACTTTTGAACATTAAATGGAAACATGACAATAACAAAAATAAAATAATAGATTTATATATACTCAAAATAAATGAAATAGTCTTCTGGAAAACAGTTCGGAAAGTTAGTTATTCTTGAATCGCTCAATATAGTAATCATTGTCTGTAGTATGTTTTCACGGCAAAGCTTTAGCTACATAGACCGAAATATTAACACACTAGTGGACACAAAGACTAAGTGCAGCATGATTCTCTTCAGTTGAACTTGTACTGCGCTCGCCACCCCACCATTACTTGTAACTATCGACCGAAAGTTTATTTCCTATTCCGATCGAAAATGGCACACGAAAAAGCATGGGCATGCATACACTTCCAATGTCCTTGAAAATCATGCGCAACAACGGGAAATATCAAACTAACACTTTGAGTTTTAGTTGGTTAGAAGCAACATAAAACTAAACCAATATATGCAAAAAAAAAACAAGTTATTACACACTCCTCGTCAGAGTAGCAAGCTAAATACCAAAATAGTAGAAGCAGCAGTAATCATAAACAGGACTAAACACAGAGAAGTATTTCGTGGGATGGGAAGTAATTGTAAAACTCAAGTTATAAAACTGAGTGCAACTGATTCTAAGTTATATCTTTCAAAGTAACTAACCAATGGTTACGACAATGGCATGCGCACCAACAAGGTAGTCTACGCTTACCAACATGCTTCAAATGAACTATCAATAACTGATGTCACATTTTAGTTTATCTTTCTTCCAACAAACATTTCGAGACAGCGTATCAACGAAATTTGATTAGATATACAATTAAATAAAATATAAAAATTACCATTTAACGTCAAATTGGAAAGACCCTGAAATGAGCCAATTCCAAAAGCAAGCTTTTCACTCAACGCCTTAACTTTATCCACGTTGTAATTTACTTTGCTTTAGAAAAAAAAAGAAAATGAGTGAATCGATTGAAAAAAGTATGATATGGCAGTAAAACACAATGACTTTAAGTTATGAACAACATCAGGTTACTGTTATCTGAGATGTTTTCACTGTTCACTAAAAATGCTGTATCTAGGAGATTTTTTCATTCATTCAACCGATAAGTGTTGCATATGAGTGTATTTTTCGTAAAAGCTTCCATTTAAAGTCCTACACTTTATTATGTTTGTCCCTTATTCGACATTTCAGTTTGCAATACACTAGATATATTCGTAGAAGACCGTTGTGAATGAATTTAGATACCTTATTGAAAAATACACTCTAATAGGCAGCTCTCATCCACAGAATGAACAGAAAAGTGACAGGAAGCATTAGGCAAGTCACGTAATTAATGAATCTCAGGACAGCCTCAACCTAATAACACTATCATTATTATTAGTACTACCGCAGACGATGAAATATACTGGACTATCCATGAAAATACAGAAAGTGGTCTGTTGAAAGTTTTAGGCTGCATGAAACAGTTGTACTTAAACGCTTAGACACTGATTTCTTACTCCACAGAAATAGTATCAGACTATGACATAAAAATCATAGTTCTCCAAAATTCTCTGAGTTTCAGTGTCTTCCAGGTTTCTGAAAACAATGTAATAAGTAACAATTAAATTTTATTATTGCGAGTTTGTTTCAACAAAGTAATCGTCAAATACATTCACGTGGCATAATAAAAAGTTCATAACCCGTGTAATGATGCTAAAATACTATAAAGAGAAAGGTGGTAGTACCCTAATGGTTGGTATATTTCCTTTTTGTAAAAGAGCAAAAGAATATATTTGAATATATGTATTAATCATATCAAGTAATGTGGAAATGGTTAAAACCATACATAAACCAAGTAAATATTCAGATACTTAGCCTTAAGTCACTCTATAAATGCGAAGGTCGGTGAAATTATTGGTATGGTTAAATAGAAATACAGTGGAGAGAGATTCTAATATGGCACGTAGGGATTTAAAGCTGAATGTATTAAGCGCTAAACCACTGCTCCCTTTAACTTCAATAATTAGATAGGAACCGAAGAGTTTTCAGCTTGTTCAGCTTGCAAATTATATGATGCAGGTAGCATTTCTAGTCACTACACAATAGACCAGATCAGGTACATTTAAGTATGAAGGTTAATGATGCTACCCAGTTACCCGAACCGACGTGAATAAAACAAGATTCGAACCTGGTTAAAACTTGAACGTCTTAATTTCCAAGCTGCTGACTCGTGATGTAAGGCACAGATATCAAAACAATAAAAATAAACTTACTCAATTAATAAATCTTCCATTGTCAACGACTTGACTGTTCGTATATGACTAAATATTTCATCGGCCAACGAAGCGAATTGGGAGTGCTAAGAAAATTCAAAAAATGAATAGGAGTGAGGAGATTTTAAAAGTAGTGATAATCATCAAGTATGTTGTGGATAGGCGGTGAACTGAGAATGTAGAAGGCGATTTTCCTGAGGAATCAGTATATACACTCTTAATGTGTGCTTATGATGCTTTTTCTAAATAATTCAAACTATAACCTTTTATTTGACATATAAGCTGTGGTAATATCATCTCCTGTCCGTAAATTACGCTTATTTGATCATAAACTAATTCATTAGCTTGGCATCATAAATGTTCCAGTTATCCACTTATTGAGTCCTGGCGTATATACGGATACTAAATGCCAAACGGTTAATTTCAATTTGGATAACCTGTATTGTTGTAAAGGAAAATGGTGTCATCTGCGCACTCAAGTCAGCCAATTTTCTCCTCACCACTACTGTGCACTTCCTATAAAACTGTCTCCGAAATGTCATCGATGGTAAAGTTGAAAAGCAATGGTCAGATTTAGCAAACTTCCCTAATCTCACTGTGAGAGTTATAAGCTTGAAATATCTGTGTACAAAGTTCCTCAGGAACACCTTTTTAAAATAAACAAATAACAGAGCAGAGTCCTGTCCAACAAGATGAAGATGATCCTCTTATGATAAAACGCAACAATTGTTGGCTTGGAATAGGTGTGATATTCGAGCATTGAGTGGAGGTTCAATACATCAGTTACATGAATGTGTACCGGTCTGCTCCACATGAGTCAGTCTCTAAAGGTATCACAACCAGAGTGTGACAGAGGCTGACAGTTCGGAAGTGATAGAAAGCAGACATATATATCGTTACGTAAATTATGCAGAAGATAATCAACCGATCAATGGATCTATGTGATAAAAAAGCTCCCATATATTATACTGAATGAGGATTAGATGAAATGTTTTTAGCTCCTTCGAGGCTGTTAGAAAATTTCTGTGAAACATCCCAACAATTTTGTAAACAATGTTCAGCTTGCCTTCTTTAGTTACATCATTTTTTAGTTTGTATGAAAATGAATAAGGTGATTTTTCTGGCTTGTGAGTAACGCTTACTTCTCATGGCTCAATAATTTTGTTGTAATTTCTGAAACATCCTTCATAAGTGGTAGACTGTCCTCTTAATTACCAGCTACATGAACACTAATTAGCTGTCAAACGCAACGATATATCTTCTACTACATCGATGTAAGTTGGTAATTAGAAATGCATGGCTGACTTCGAAAATGTTGACATTTTAGCGAAATGAAATATAAATATTAGAGAATCTTTAGAAGTTTGGAGCTCGGGTTAATCAGCAATCAATGAACATACTAAAATAGACTCGATTTATCAACCAATCAGTAAAACAGCGACAAGATCATGAATCAGGGTCAAGAGAGGAGAGAACGAGAATTATTGTGTAAGCAATGACAGGATAAGTGGTTACAACAAGCAACCAAGTTCAAGATCCAGCAAACAAAATGCTAGTCGCTTATGAAGAACTTTTCGCAACTTACTTCGATCAGAAGTTCTTGCTGATGAAACCACTATGATCAAGCCATCCAGCTCAGAGAACGTAATTTCACCACAGTCGTCATCTTGAGTTAAGAATACATGCCATCTTAAAGGTTTGTTTAAATTTGATGGGTAAATTAATAATCTAAATAAAACTATGACTACAGAATATTATTTCCATTAAGATAAGCATAATTAAACATATATATAGTAAGACTGACTTGTGCTTGTACTTCTCTACTAAGATGACGTAGTTCAGTGCCCATTAAACTTCCAATTAAAAAAACACATGGTAAACAGCCAAGAAGTGTAGCCGTCAAAGTAGGTGATATGCTTAACAATGCAAACACAGACCCAACAACCTATAAAGAGAGATAGAGAAAAATATAATTAAAACAAGATATAAATGCTGCTCTATTTCAGTGCTAAACTGTCTGGTAAGTTAGTCAGTCAAAGTCAAAAACAACGTTTAAAATTATATACAAAGGCTTTAGTCCAGGCGCACTACAACAGTATAGTGAGATAAAATTAACAGGATAAACAGCCAAGGAGAAATAACAGTGTTTTTAGCAAAATACAGATAGAAAAGAAAGAATAATTTCGTGGAATGGAGGATACGGGATAATATTGAAGCTCAGTGCATAGGGGAAGACAAGGAGTTGGTACATTCGCAAAACTGTAACCAATATGAGCTGTCATCAAATGTTCCGAACCAGTAAGTCTGTGCTTACTGACACCGTTCAAATAAACAGTAAACGACTTCACAGAATGATTCTACTTTGTGGTTGTGTCGACTCTAGGTTGGCTCCCATTCTACTGCTACATCGCCCGACATCGTGTGTCAAAGTAGGTAGTGAGCGGTTGGGCATACGTAATACGTATCCGAACAACGTCACTCGATGCGTTAAAACCTTATCAACTGCTTTTTCATCTCAGCCTAGTACTTGGTGCTTAGCCTAGCCATCTCTCGCCCTGTCGTATCATACCCGTTCATCACTTGACAGACGGATATCTTGATTATGCCACAATTTGTGGAAGTCGACAAAAGTTAATGAAACTATCTCAGTCGAGTATACATTTCTTCAGGCACCAGCTCACCAGAACTGATGAAACTAACAAGATAAGTGGTCAAAGCACTCAACTACTTCATTTCCAATGATTAATCCAGATCACAGTGTAGAGCATTTCTGAGGTAACAACTTGCATTTAGAGAGAGACGCATGGTTGAATTGCTATTTAAAAGAAAATCTGTGTAATGTCAGCGTCACCGAATACGATTATTTCACCCATATATTCGAGATCAATGAAAGAGCCTCGTGGTGAAATTTAGCAATACGAAATGAAATTCTCTAAGTATTTATAATATGTCTGATTATAAATATTATCTATGACTTACTTGAATAATATTGCGTAAACCTTGCGAAACGCATTGTTTAAATGAACTTTTAAAGTTTTGAACATCTGATCCAATACTAGAAAAGTAAATATAAGAAGGCGAATTACTAACAGGGTAACTAATATAATAAATGCATGAACAAATTAACGAATTAATTTATCAATTTGTAGGATTTTAGAAATTAACTTACTGTTTAGAACGAATTAAGTGCAGCCACATTTTAATGTATGATACAATGATTAAAAACGACTGATTACCAACATATTTAAGACGTGTATGTAAATCAAAGGCTAATCACTAAGACATTGAACTTTCAGTCATTAAATCACAGCTATGAATCCCAATCTACCTACTGACATAAAGATAACCGATTTGAATTATTAGGCCTCCCAACTAGAGTATAGCTTGAAACCAAGTACATGAATCTGTATGTCCAAATATGTCCATCAGAAGATACTGGGTAAACACTAAATCACGTTATGGTAAAATGATAAATCACAGAATCAAAGTTAAAATCTTGAATTTACATGAAGAGTGGACCAATCTTCACATCATTAAGGTTAATTTAAATTAAAAAAATGAGAAAACTTACATTTCTACTAGTTTTCCAGAACTATGTACATCATAATACGCCATATCTTGATAGACTAGCTTTCGAAATAACTGAATTCGCATACGTTTAGCTATACGTTCACCAACAGATCCCAATAATCCAATGTACAAAAATGTGGATAATGACTAGTAAATCAAAGTATAGAAAAAAATTCAAATAAACCAAAAAAATAGACAGCCTTGAGATATAGTTGAAATAAATTAGGGCAGTTTATCACTGCTTCCTCTTAGTTAAAAAAACAGACGATACAAATAATTCGGTTCCAGGTGAGGAAAATAACAAGATACTGCTTTTACATAAATAATACACTTTTCTCGGTTACCATTAACTTGGGTAATATATAGGCAGTAGTTGGGATAGATAAAACGGGTATTTAGGAGAAAGTTCGACAGAGGCAAGTTCGCTTTCCTAGCTGTAGTACGGTCCTGGAATGTCGGGTAAATAGTTCTTAGGTAAACATGTAGAAAAAGTCCTTAATCCGGAGGTTTCAACAAACAAACATCCGAATAAAGTTGAAAATGTTTGACAGAATATTTGCAAATATAAGTAAAGCACAAAGAAAGGATTCAAGAACACCAAATAAGGTAATAACAAAGATCGCAAAGCCGAAACCAAATGGTAACTAAGTGAAAAAGTGGGACGTAAGTTGGCGATAGCTGGAGATGAGCTAAGTTAAACTCAGTTAGTTAAAATAAGGCTACAGACGATATGATGGTGAAACAAAATGAAGCTGATTTTAAAAACGAAAGGTAATGATGTGATAAAATTAAAGTTAAGTTAGCAGGGTAAGAATGGCTGATAACTGTTTGCCTTTAGGTGCATACAAAACATTTACAGACTTCAATGGTGATAGCTCAAGTGAGCCTGGAAAGATTGAATGTTGTCTACTGATTGTACTTCACCAGAGTATCTACTTGATGTCTTGTGTCACTAAGGTTTCTGGAGATCGTTCTGTTGGACATTGCAATTCCCTTTAAACAAAACTTCTAGGAACAGATTCGTACGACCTAAGGTAGACTCCTTTTTTTGTTTCACTGTGACTGCTTCAAGTTACGCATAAATTTCTACAAGCAGTTGGTGAGTATAAAAAGAGTATCCGTCGATCTTCAACTCTGTGACATAGGTTATTAAGCTTAACCTATCTCATCTCTAATTATTTGCTAAATTATACTATATTTGCAACATTTCGTTCAACACTATCAAATTAATTTAGACAATACAGCTTAGTGGTATGCATTGCCTAAATTTCAACCACAATTACCTCTAGAAGTATGTTACAATTTAGTTTGCATTTTCATTTTGTAGGATTAGAGGTTATATGGAGTTAGTAGAGACAAAATGAATTCAACTTATTCTAAACTCGTGGTTTTGGCTTGTTTCGAGCTACTAACAGAAACGATGCATATGGAACTTTAATTAGCAAAAATAGTAAGCAAACATATAAATCCATTTAGAGGGATAACCACAAGTACAAATGTGTTGTTAATAGACGTCATTTGACCAAATACTGTACAGCGGTTCACATGAATAACATGTAGACAACGCGAGGTGGTTCAAAAAATTCCTTAAGACAAATAAATGCCTCTAAATACATAGGTTAGTCTGAATCCCATTAGTGGGTCCCGTTACTGAGTGATCCTAGGCTTAAATGCGAACGGGCTGAGAACTAACCTGGAGAGACTCCAGCGGTCCACACTCTGTAACATTTTAGTAAATAAATAGCATACAAACTTTTATGCTATAAATTTAGTGTGCTTAACATTTTGATTGGGCTACAGAAGTTAATATGTACTTGTCATATAGACTATAATACATGAAGTTTATGAGAATGATGTGCACTTATGGATACAACAGACAATAGAGAATCTACATCTCAACTAGGCTTCAGCTTTGTGTTTTCTGGGACCACCGAGTAAGCAATGTGGGCTGAAAATAGAATGCTAGGTAAATATGGCAAATTGATTGACGAAGCAGGGAATTTCTATCAGCTGATGTGGTTAGGATATGTATTATCTATGCCCGACCACCACCTACCTCAACGAGCAATGATGTCTACTGTGGAAGTAGGCTCGAAAAAAGCTATGGGCGGCCAAACTAAAATATGGCACCAGTTTATGAAATCATTGACAATCGGGCTCAGTTATGTTAATAAATGCGGACTATCTGGTTGGAGTTCGTGTGGTGATAGTAACCAATCGTTAAAGACTGTGGGTGACATGGCTTAAAATCATTCTCAACGGCTCAGGTGCATCCATTCCTTGTCTTCCTCTAAGTGCTAAGCTTCTGAACACATAATAATTTTCTATTTACTGACATATTTTCTTAAATCCTATCCTTGATCACTAATCCACTCCATTAATCCTAACTCTTTTATTACCTCCACTACTCTAGAATTTGGCCCGACAATCTCATTGCTATCTGCCAACTGGGGCATAGCAACTTGAACTAATGTACGCACATCCCACCCACTTCCATTTATAACGCTGAATAATCACTGGTATTCACGCGTATAGTAATTTAAGTTCAAGTAAATAAACCTGTGTTAAGTAAAATAATTCCATTATGGGTGTCAGTTTTCTCATGGACTCCTGACGTTTGGATGATGTCTTGCGTATTTATGGTTACTAATTCCACAGTTTGAAGTTTAAAAAAAGAGATTTCAATATCTCCAGCATATCCCTCTTTATTCTAAACCGCTAACAGCGGCTGCAAATAAAACAACTGGTGTACACCAGAATACAAAAATAAGTAGTAAGTGGGCTATTTATTTCTTAAGTCCACGAGGCTTCTGTAACCACACAAAATGAGATGGTCTCGCTGTACGAAGGTAATTTAAAGCGGTTAGCTATTAAGGTAGTAACTGAGCATATTACATGCAATGTATCCACTTTCTTAGATAATTAATAACTTAAACCAAACTGATACTCTATACTGTGAGCTAGGGAGTGCAATACAGTTGTGTTTAGTTCTGCTCTATTTATTTTTTTAGCTCCAATGTTTAGAAAAATCTTTCGGTCTCAGACGAGGCAAAATCGCTGTTATAAAAGAGTATTCTGGACACATGTTAATAAACTAATGTATAGCATGAAGTCTGAGCTACCTGTAGTACATACGAAGAACATAATCTGAGCGTAGGGACATATACAGCAGAAACAAACCCTTCGTGAGCCAAGGTGCATCTTGATAATGCGTTGACAAAGTCTCCAAGGTAAAGGGGTATATAAACATTCATGACTGCAGCTATAAAAGCACCCTAATTAAAATAGGCTGGAATTCCAAACTTATATACCATTATAGCACCGATTAAATACACACAATCAGGTAGTATTAGGGCCCCAACATACTGGAGGACTCCGTTATTATCCACAGACTTGATTTCGTTTGTATGGAACGTATAGCTCTCACATTGTACGGTTTGGATCTGGTAATTATGATGTACCTTTGTATTCAATGCAATAAAAAAACCCGTGCCAATTATGAACCGCACTGATGAGCCAAATTTGAAAGACTTAATTGGAGCCTTGAACTTAGAGCAATCGTATTTGTTTATATTTCTGAGTCTCAACACTTTGTTTCCCAAGAACCCCTTCCTACATAAAGATAGGAACATCCGGAGAGTTCAGAAGCAAGGCTCGCGGGTATCGTAAAGGTCATGTACACAATAAAATATCCAATATCTATATGACGAGCTATTTTATGCCAACCGAAATCTTTACGCGAGCTTCTTGAGTATCACAGTTTTGGTTCTTAGTTTTCGGATTCTTTCGTAAGTTGGCTTTCGCCCCGTTGGTTTCAGCTGGTTCAGTTTTTCTATTATTCATTTATAAGATATCCTTATTTTCGTTGGCTTTTCTTTTTTTCTTTTTGTTATTTATTTTTTGAAACTTTTGCAGTGCATTGATCGCCGTCCATTTGTTTCGTCCTATGCAGTTTCATTCGCGACTAAGATTTAAAAGAATTTCGTAAGGGGGATAAAGGTTGAGAGTTCTATGACTCAAGGTTTGGAACTAATATCAAGTTTATAACCCTTTTTACAACAGGCTCTAGGCACACCAAAGCGGTAAACGTGGCAACCTAGTTTTTTTAAGACAAGCTGAGGTGTTGGCTGTAGTTACTTTTTCTGGCGGTGCGTTCCAAGTGGGGCAAGCTTTTAATGACAAGAGGTTCGCCGGCACCTGTGTTCGTGCTCCCCAATGCGCAATAGTTCATGGGTTTATTTGAGGTGTATAAACATGTAGAGTGGCCAGTACGCTTTTATTTGGATGTCCAGACGCGCTTAATATGTTGAATACAGTGATTAGGTTTTCCCTTAACCGATCTGTTGATTAGATTAAACAGCCCCAGGCGTCCTAGCCGGTCAGAGTATTCTTGTTTCAAGGTTCGGTTACACATTTTGTTGCTTGCCTCTAAACTCTTTCCAGAAGGTCAATATATATTTTGAGGGTTGTATTGGATGTGACAATATTGTGGTTTTCTCAATAAGGTCTTATGTATGCTTAGAATATTTTCAGGAACAGGTCCGGTGTCAGCATTCTCAGCTCCCTACGGACTCTGTGCAACGTGGCGTATACTTTCATGACATTTATATGATTGTTATTTTCCTAGTCCCCTATCCATCAGTGAAAGTTAAACCTACAGTGTTCGTTTCTTGAAAGGTACTAATTATTCATTTTCTCGCGAGCTACTCGTGAAGTTAATATAACTTGCATGTTTATGTAGTAAGCTTCAATTGTTAACTACGAGCTTCCATAGAATTCAAAAAACAACAGGTGACCCCGCAGTCATACTTGGATAACACAGAACATGAGATGATAGTCTATTGTCTCAATTTCACGTTTAAGAGTATGCTAATGAATAAACTTTTAGCGTTTTATGGATGCTACTGATTCCATTTTTTTATTTGGGTATAGCAACAGAAATTTCTCTTTCAGCATTCTGTCTGAGTTTCGCACCATCAAAATCGAATCCTTACTAGTCGGAGGATATTGTCTAATTGCTATCATAATGAAACACTTGGCCTCATTCTGTCACTCATTCGTATCAAAGACCTCACAGTTATCAAAAGTTTCTCTTCATGCACTTTCGCTGATATAATTAAATTGTAGAGAACCTGTAGTGTCCGCAATTACCCTTGAGTTCAGTGTGTGACTAGACACAATAATAGAATTGATTGCTTGGATGTTTCGGACTGTGACAGTTTTGACTATGGACATGTGCCAAAATAATGACCTGAGTGGTATGTTTGTCACTGTAACACTAAATATCATGTGAAATTAAAAGTTTTGGGTCTTCAGTTGTCTGTAGCGAATTTTTAATTGTAATTTTATTTTCCAAATTGAAGCTATTAATGACTCCGACTGACAGTATGATCGGACAAATGAGGTTGTAACACATCAAAATTATTAGCGCTACCTAGAAGCACTTGCGAAAAAGGAATTCAAAGCCTTCATGACTGATTACTGTAATGGTAAGTCATGCACTCATATGCATTTCCAACGCCCACCATCGCTTTCTGACCAAGCAACCACTCAGACTTTCTACCTTTATCCTTTCAGACAATTTCTAACATTGAATTCCTCTTTTCCTACGACTATTTATAAACTATTCTATTTTAACTACCTATCGAACTATCCTTCTTATTTCACTTTCACCCGTCTTTATGACTCGTTTTTCGTCGCCACAAGTTTATTTTTTCTTCCATCTTCCGTTTTCTTTTTTCATCGT
This sequence comes from Schistosoma japonicum, assembly GCA_025215515.1. NCBI lineage: Eukaryota > Metazoa > Platyhelminthes > Trematoda > Strigeidida > Schistosomatidae > Schistosoma > Schistosoma japonicum. The sequence continues at coordinate 38,197,007 of CM046064.1, read as the reverse complement.
TTGTCCTACCCTTGGTAATTTCTAACATCTTTTCAAACTTCAAGCTACCTGGAAGTACAACGGGCTATGTTCATAAGTGCGTACAATCACCATGTGGAGGAATAATCAGAGGGATCAAAAAACAGAGGACAGCCTGAGTGAAGGAAACAATAATTAAATGCAAGATCATTCTATCTCTGTAATGACCACTTTTTTGGTCTTGACCTTGTCAACAGTTTCACATGCTCTCATGAGAATCCACCTAAGACAAGGATCAGTTAATCTACGGTTCCTTAGATCTTCTTCAGCAGTTCACTAACTTTTTAATGATGCTAGCTACTCATGAACATTTATGAGGTGCTTGGGTGTCAAGAAACTGTCTACAATATCATAAATAACTTGGAATTCAGGTATGTGGATAAAGCAACTATTCCTCGAGTGTCAGAAATCCTGCCAGCTGATGTTGTAGATCACCATAGTATTAGAGTTTTGATTAATGGTAACACTGCACAAAAAAAGGTACATTATTCAACAGGAATTTATTTATTGATTAGTAAATAATATGCATATAAAAGTTTTTGATTGTTTTCAGGCATTTCGTAGGTGTTATACCAACTTGTTAGGTTGTTCAGAATTTTTCGAATTTCCATAGCACGTCTTTCACCTATTCATTCCACGCATTTAGATAAGGTCAGAGTACGACAAGGCAGGTTGTGAAAAAAAGCTGATGCAGGCCATACTGATGTATGGGAATAGAATTCATGGTCTTGGTAAATAGACTTATCTAGACTGTTTGTACGATAGGTTACTTAGTCTTGGTCCTGTTGTATGGACAGCTGCGCGGCGTAACTGCACATCTTATTTAACGTCACCTGCAAGTTGCGCTATCCGCCGACTTCTATGACCTGGCCAGCATTAACTCTAAAGGAAGGGTTCTTGATTGATACACATTTGGTTGGTATTTTAGGTATATTTACGATATTAGATACAAGGGAAGTTATAGTCCATTGTCGAGTGCGTTACTTTAACTTTACAAATTACCTGCCAAGCTGTCTCTATTCTTGATCTTTGGTTGTAGCCAATCATGTCATTCATCGGTCATCCACTAAAAGATGATATATATAGTGGGAAGGGGGTGAGGTAATTTCACCATATCTGCAAATGCACTAGTTAGGGTGGAAGATATGCTTTAAAGAATGTTCAACCTATTCTTCACAGGACAAAAAATAAGCGTTTTTAATAACCAAAACTAGTGCTATGCTTGAGTGGGTGAAGATGTGCCTTTCTGTTCCCGGTACCTACATATATATGAGAGCAAAACGATGTTAGTTTTAACATTACTGTAATGCAAGTTGCAGACAGGAAAAATGCACGAAACAATAAACTATTATAAAAACTTAATTTTATGGCTGTCTAAATGTCCAATCTCCAACACAACAGATATATAAATGTATAAAGAACAGATTTCAAAACTAATATGCTATCATGTAGTCGGCTAACGTCAATACTATATAGCACAATAAAATTTATTCTATATATAGGATTGAAAGCAAAATATAATGGGATTTATTCAACTGAATATAAGCAAATTGAATTACAAGAAATAATTAATTGTACTTTGTATAACACCTTCACGCTGTCGGTTAGTAACGTGGATTCTGGGAAGCAAGCATTTTTAACAATAACAAGTCCATAAAATCACTAAATTGCAACATTCCTAATGTGTACCTATTGCCTTTCGTAACTGTGATTAAGATCAACGTTGTCCTCATATTAAGTACAATACTACTTTTCAGCTGCCTGCTTGCAAGAAAGTTTTAATCTTACATTATCTGCTCATTTTTATCATTCATTCAACAACAGTTAAGCAACACTAAGTACGACAATTGAGAAATTTAGTTTGGCCACCAGGAGTAAATATTTTAAATCCACACCGCTCTTAAAAGCAACGTCCGCTTAAACTTTTCATGGGACATTAATCACTTAGATAAAATTTTGAAACAGTATTGTGAAAGATTGCGAATACCTGAATTTGGAAGTTTTCGAACAAGCTTAGTTTATTAATTCATTAAATGAATATTGCTCCCAAACGAACCTGTGGTTACGAACAGCTAAACAACTTAAACGTATATATACTATATATTTGTTGGAAAGAATAAGTGCTGGACTGTCTCTTAAACTTTTAAATGGTTTTATAAAATTGAATTTATTGCACAATCATTTGAGTCGTTAAGGATAACATTTCGATTGTTTTCGACCTACCACGGTGGCGTTAACCATATTACAGTATGTTCAATAAATGTATTCATAGAAGGTGTACAGTACTGGGACATGAGTTGAAGCCAGTAAATACCTATCTAATGTGCACAGCATGTCTTTCCTAAAATATAGTGTTGGTTTTATTATATGTACAGGAATTTAGGACAATTCTTTTAGCAGCAACCAGTAGTCGATGACAAAATATCCTGACAAATCTTTACATTATTGTCATTTTTCGCAGTGATAATCAATCGTTCATCTGACCGTGTTGGTTAGGGGGTTAATTATTATGTAGCTGGATTTTCCTATAAAAGTATATTCGAAAGTGTACAGTAATAAAACGCTTGATAAATTCTTATGCATGCATAACCGTACAAACGTTGCAAAGACATTATCAAATACTTTAGTATTATCTTAGATATGATACATGTTACGTGATATGGAGTATGACTGACATACGAAGTGCTATATCGGTATCCTACGTAACCATTTCTGAGTTTCTTTGCGCATTAGTGCCAAAGGCCATTTTAATTAATAAAGTTACTCAAATTAAAGTGACAAACGTATTCGCAACTTCTTAGAACTGTCCTTTTATTAAGATGTTATAATATATCTAGGAGATGATATTTTGAACAATGTATGCTTTTCAGCCTGTTATTCCATTAAATCGATAGTCAGAATTCATGCTGAATTAATTGATGGAATACTGGAATGAACGAGGTGAATAAGCCCATCCTTTTTATCTCGTCATAATCACTTTCAAGATAAATAATCACTGAGTTTCCGACTATACATGGTTTCCAGAAATGGTGCTACATTTAATGCGTAAAGTATTCAGTCAGTGGTTATGAACTCTCATTAGACCTTCAGTAGTTTGTATAGAAGTAACTGTGGTGGTTTCCTATGTAATAAGTATAACCTAACCTATGACTCATACATTCATACATTGTAGTTATATTCTTATTCTCATGACCACTATCTGAGACTATTCATGTAAGTCCTAATACGTGTGATTGCCTCAGTGCCTAATTATCTATCTTCTATTCCACTGATCTTTTGTACTAATATAATTATTCGACCTTCACATGAAATTGGTTCCTCTCCGAGTTCACTTTTGATCCTAACCTAAATTTAAAACAGTTACATTCTGTTAACAGAGGATATATTCTTGATGCACCTCTGTGACTGCCTGTGTTTCTAATGTTAATTAGTCCAATTCAATCTTTCTTCTGCTGATTGTGCTTTTACTGTTATTTCGTACTCGAAATTCAGAATATTAAGTACCATTTGCAAGTATTGTAGTAGCTTTAGTCATCTAGTGTTTTGGGAAGGATTCGCTATGTGTTCAAGGTTGGACTACTAGAGTGGTCAGTAAATGCCCATATCTTGATAATGAGCCATCGTAACTTGAATGATCTCATAGCTTTTGCATCTTGACATTTTGGTATAGGTATTTACTTTGGTGAAAAAAATGAGGTTCTTTTCCAACTTGTAGACTAAAGCAGCCCCAGTAATTTATTTTACTTAAATCATTTTTATCATTAGTGATGTTATTCATTTATGTAATAATTTCTTTTGCTCTTGTGGGCCGTGGATATTGCTAGGACTAGTGAACATCAGATAGTAGACATTAGGTCCCCTGATTAATATGGGCGCAACGACGAGTCTACAAAGTGCAAGAATCAAAAATACAAAAAGGACAGAAGAAAAAATGAAACAAAAATTGTTTCGAAAAATGACGATAGAGATTGAATTTACATGTAAGGGTAGTAGGAAACAGTGTGTGGATACCTACACTAGAGTTTGAGAAGTAAGGGTGCTAGCTCAAGAGAAAGTTTCGGTTAGCAGATCTAGTAAATTTTTAAGGCAGAGAACAGTAGTCCATGCGTTGTGAAATAGACTTCTTACCTTTGTTTCAAGCGACCCACTGATATGGCGATGATTGGTAAGATTTCCTATATGTGACATACTCGCTGTGTAAAAGAAGCTGAAACACCAGTGAAACTACACCTGGTTAATATTTAGGCAACTCTTACCTCGATTCTTTGAAATTTCTTCGGAAAGATCTTACTTTTCGAGCGATCTGAGCCTCAGACTGTAATATATTTACAGACGGGGTACCCCCCCCTCTTTATTCTACTGTTAAAGAGAGAAAATATCGTGCTCTTTTGGTCTGTCACTACATTGTATGCGTCTCAGACCTATCACTAACTTGGTTACTTGACGCTAAGCTCGTTCTAAACGATGCGTATCTTTCTTTTCTATGTTACTGGACCACCACTTCAAGGTTCTCTAGATGATGTCCGTAGAGGTCCAAATTATATCCTGAACATATCAACTTTTAAATTGTACATTTATTTGTGTGTGTACGTTCAAGTTGTGGTTGAACTTTTTTCTTCCAATCCGTTTGAATCTTTGGCGTATGTTGGTTTATTTAAGTTCCAAAATACACACCTACTTAATTCTTAATATCGACTTTTTATTTACGTGCATCTGCTTAGTTGTACATGTGCATAAAGTCAACTAATTTTCGAGAATAATATGTACATAAAATTTATATCTAGCTTGACCTAATACAACTACTATTCAACATCTTTATTTTTCAAAGCAGAAGTCATAAGTGGTTCTCTAGTTGTCTCACGACAACTGCTTCTACAGGCCTAACAGTGTGTAGAATAGGTTAGGAGTCAGTGCTCCGAGTATCTTCTGGATAAAGGGAAAAGTAGTGTATCCTTAGATGGCACTTCTCTTGTGGTTTTCTCCAGTGTCTAGAATGTTTATAAATATTAAATTAAAGTCTGGTTCGGTTGAGCTGTTATGACAGTACTGAATACTCCTAGCCTATTGAGTATTACGCAGCTAGATGTTCAATATAAATGAGTACTTTACAGACAAAGTAAATGTTCAACACACCATATTATTCAATAGTTCACAAAAAATTTTAAGTTAATTTATAATGAATGTCATCAAAAATTAATCACCACAAAATCATTTCATTAAAAGTGCATAATTTATTCATAATTTTCGAGAAAAAGTATACTATGGTTGCAGAATGATGATGCCGAAAAGGGGAGTGAGTCTCAGTTATATGGAGCAATATCGACAGCATGTGTTCATTATACCTTGACGAAGTGTTAATTCTCCTTCTCATAAACAAAGTTCTGATCTATCTCTCTTTCTATACGTATTTATATGAAATATATTAAATTTTTTGCTGTATTCTCTTAACGATTACGTAACAATGGTTCATTTTCTTCATTTACTTGTTGATAACATTTATTTTGTATATATGATTTCATCATAATTATGCATAACAATAGAACATTGAATATAATACTGAATATTGAAATAAAGTACATAATACTTGGAATTCGATTAAGTTTCATATTTAATTCATTAATTGTTGATGCATTTAAATTAACTGATTCATTGAAAAATACTAAAGGTAATAATACATTTGGAATATGTGATAATTGTTGAAATTTTTTAGTATTTCTAATGACAAGATTAATTTGAAGTTTACTTTGTGCACTTATAATGATACCAGTAGTTGGTTCCAGATAAATTGTTGTATTATATTCTTCATTAGTTGGTTGTATACCTTCCACAGCATCTTGATAAGTTTTATCAGCCTGTTATATCAAATAGGAAAGTTTAAAAAAAAGAAATGTAATGATCATGGAATACCTTATGTGAGATATGTGAAGTTAAATAGTTAAAACCAAATATAAAATATATGTATAATATCAGTAATTGTTGTTACTGCAAACAGAAAAAAAGTTTATATTAACTCAGCCTACTTGGTAAGAACTGCAATTTGCAATCAGAAGGTACTGTTTCCACATTTGCATTCAATAATATAGTGAATGTAGTATCTTGAGCAGAATCAGACTATGTAGATTTAACTAGAAACGAAGGTGTCTAAAACATTAGACCAACTGAATACAGGACATGTCACTATGAGTACTATAATCAGAGAGAGAGAGAGATATTAATCTTTTATTACAACATCAAGCACTTGATTGAGAACAATTAGTAAGGTGAACATATGTATTTGACAGGTAATAGTGAAGTGCAAAAATAGGCATACAGAACCGTAAACAAAAATTAAGGTTATAGAGTTGTGATTTTTACATCTCAATAAATATTGCTAGTAATATATATCAGTATATTCATAATGTTAATGATTTTCTACAGGAATTGATGTTCTTAAGTTACTCTACAGAGATAATGATTAAATCTTACTAATCATGTTGATCATATCAAATTTTGTTAAGTCGATGGGGTTATGACGATTAATTCTACCGGAAAACTGCTAAGTGATGTGTTTATGGTAAACGTGGAGAATCTGGCTAAAGATTCAATTGATATAATGTCTTTTTATAGGTGGTATATTGAAGATCCCCTTCTCATTTTTGAGAGAATCAGTAATAAGAACCAGTTTACTAAGAAAACTGAACAATGTTCAATAGTGTATATAAGTTTTCCTAGATATACTAATTAACCTAGAGTAGGGTAGTTTAATCAAACTATTCGTCTATAGAAAGCCTACATGAATAGTGCAGTATTTTAGCTTTCATAGTTATTATCCAGTTTGGTATGCAAAGAAAGCATGTTAAGGAGTTTATTTATTAGAATCAACGTAATTTTTACAAAATATACTCGTTAGACTAACTTAAAGTGTCCTGACCAATAGGAATTTCAGAACCAATTTTGAAGGTCTCTGTGCAGAGTTGGGTAAGTGACACACTTCCCAACTTAAATAAAACTGTATTAATAACGTACCTTTGAGAAAACGGAATGCTTTGTAGTGCAATTTTTTGCAGTTATAGACTTGAAATGACCAAAATCAGATGATAGTAGAAATGTGATGAGCATAGTATTTTAATGTCAGCAATAGTTCACAAAGATAAAATGACTAAATTGATTTTGATACGCTTTTCTTGGAAGCAGCATATGTACAAATGACTGGAAATCGTATAAATACCTTCTATACCACGGATATGAACATAATATAGTCACTCGTTAACATCATTTCTTGAAATTCTACAACTGGAACCTGTATGGACAATGTTGAAGAGATGTAAAATAGACTATGGAATTATCTTAAGACCCTACTATGAATCACGACCAGAAATACCATATAATCACATATGACTGTATGGACGAATTTTTATATCATGACAAGTCAGTTAATTCCATAACGGAAACAAGGTGACTACTGTTATGGAGTCCCATACTAAGATGAAAAAGCTGTTCAAGTGCTTCCTGGTTTTCAGTGATAATCAATCAATATCAATCTGTAACGAATACAAATAGCTAAAGTTTGTGCTTACATTAAACTCGGCGTTGTATCCTAGCCATTGGAACAAATGTAGAAGGAGTGTAATTTCGTTGTTTTACTCATTATTTTTCTTTCCTTACCTTCCATTTTGGTATATTTAAATACAACAAGTTTATGCTTGTTTAGACGGTCATTTTGAGTGTACTGTGAACATATGTATCACAAAATACTTTGATAATCCTCGTCTTACTACATTCATTAGTATCAGTTTCATCTGACATACAGTCACTTTCCTCTGAATACATCCATTACTAATGCAAGAATTACAACAGTATTACATAAACCTGTAGCGGTAAATAATCTCCTAAATAAATAGTTGCATAGGCCTGCCATCATTGGTGCTCGACCATGTTATTTTAACGGACATATATAGTTAACGGCACTCAGTCAAGCATCATCTTCAGATCACGGCACAACATGACGTGGTCAACAACTCGCTCTCTAGTTAGCCAGGCTAGACATTACTAATCCCGTTAGTGCTCCACTTATGAGTAAATATAATTTCTTATCCATCCCTTACTGCCTTCTAATTTATTCATATTCGTACATTTGGGTTCAATCGTTAGAAGTTGCTCTGGTTATATAACAAACGTAACTTGGTCATATATCGAGCACACTTCAAACCTAACTAAGTTCTAGATCATTTTCATCTTATTAACTTAAAACTTCACATAATTACCAATGTATAGAATACATGATTGTTACGTAGGAATAAATTATACAATCCATAGATACAAATACAGATAGAACAAGATTGATTATTCGTTGTATCTTTTTTTTTTTTCTCTTCTGTTTATCAATCTGTACAAATGTACTTATATAATACCAAATGTACATTTGTCTCCATAGAATTCATGATAGATTTTTTTTTCCTTGTAGTCACTAGTTAACTATTTCATAGATTAAGTAGTATAGAACATGTTTACTTTAAAATTTAATTAGACTGATTATCTATGTGATTATTAGACTAAATATTTTCAATTAAATGAATTGTATGTTTATTCTAATTGTTTTCATGTAGATTAGAGATAAGGTAAAATAAGTTGGAATTTGATATCATGAATTAGCTAGAGTTAGACAACCATTTATAATCAGAAAATAGGCACTAGTCAATATTTTTGTTATAGTTTAGGCCTCTTCAACGGGGTCTATCAACAGGGGAATCGAGCCTAGGATTTTCAGACTTTTAAGTGAACTCTTAACCATTTGACCACTGATCCAGTGTCAAACGGTTAGTGTTTCTAACCTAATCAATTTATAATATATTTTTGAAATCTTATCCACCGTGAGTAACTACCTCACACCTAACATGGTTGATCTCGATTGGTCAAGTCTTCTTAATAGAACTTTAGGGATTACTTCCTAAAGTTAGTCACTAATGAGGTGTTACTGACCAAAACTGTGTGTTGTGGAGATTGTTAAACTTGAATTTGACTTCGCCTGAGATAGACAGCCGTTGAAAACCAGGAGCTAACGTTGAACACTTGTTTCGTCATAGTGTACGATTCTTCAATAGTACTCATTCATGACCCCACAAGGGAATCGAGTCCAGAACCTTCGGGGTGCATAAATAATCAGTAGTAAATAAATAAGTAGTGAAGATGAAGTATGATAGTTGTGAAAAGAAAAGAAAATGATTCTGAAAAATTTTCATAATTGTTTATTAGATTGTATTTAATTAAGGAAAAAATAGAGGCATTACAAATTTCTTTAAAATACAAAGATTAGGGTTATTAATTCTAAATCCAACAGATTGTGGTATATGAGAAGTAAGAAAACGAACCGTATTTGCGAAATTAATCTTAAATACATTAAATCCGTCCAATTATATGACTATAATCAAATAGACTGATAGGGGACCGATGAATTTACTGTTAGACTTTATCTTACCCAACATTTTTTCGTTCTAAACACAAGCAAATAAGCCTTCAACTAACTAACTAACTGATTTATACTACTCACCAGACATACACAGCCAAAATAATAAATCATTAAGGCTTACAACAAGATTTTCGAAGTCGAGTAGTGTATGACTGGAGACGGCTATAGTAAGCAACATTTAACAATAATAACACATATAATGACCAGTTTATGCGTAAAATTCAATAATAATCTTTATAGAAGCAAAAACGCATACGATGGAGATTATTACAATGACAACAAAATACTAAGGATACATCAAGCACGAAACATATGTACTAGAGGGATTCCATAACACTAGATGGGTTTTACAAACTTCAATCATCTATATTACAAAATACGGAACCTTAATCAAACTTACAGGAACTTATACCTGGTTCTGGATTGTGAAAGTCACTGATAACGCTGGATAGTAATATTTTATTTATTGTACATTCTTATCTTGGTATGCATATTACAGTATGATTGAACAATGCAACCTTTCCTTACCTGCGTTATCTAGTTTGGGTCTGTTTAGTTATGGCTTCGTTGAAATAAATTATTTCGTACCAACTAAACTTTCGCTCTTTATGTAATGTATGGAACCTTGTAGATTACCCAAACTTTGATCGAGGATAGTTACTGAGTTATACTGGTCTATTTTATTTAAGTAGTCAAATAGATACTAAGTGTTATCTAAGTATAAGTTCATTAAAAACTGCAACCAAATATTTCACTAATTCAACACAAAGTGAACATCATTGATTCTACGAGATGATCTCACTGAGCTTTCATTTATAATTATTTTGTTCTATTTCCTATCTATATTGAACCCCAAGATCATTTCCTTTAGTTATTAATAAAGTATATACGAATAGCATCGAACTTACTATGTTAGGTTATGTGGCTGAGGTTATCTAGAACATTTACAATGATCACCATGTATATTTGTATTCAGTGATTTAGATCACTTTCTCAGTTCATTTAGTGGGTCAGTACTATATATTAAAGTGTAATTTGCATTAGATATATTTATTAAAATCTTATCTTTAACTATGATTGGATTGTTTTTACATATTAAGTTGTGTTGGATACTGCTTAAACGTTTTCATATTAGTAGAATATAGTGGAACCTCGAGTAAAATAGCAACGGTAAACAATTAACGAAGGAAGAAACAAGGTGTATGCAAAAAAAAAGTGTCACAAATAAGTAGATAATCAAAAAAAGGCAATATGGAGCCAACCCAGTTTAAAGTAGATAACACTGTGGAAATATCTGACTAATGACAAAATATACACAAATTATCACTTTCTACAATTTCACAACTCATCCAATCCACTTGAATGATCATTCATTACAGTACTACATTGAACATGTTTATAAGAGACAGTTGGGAATAACTCCGTATGCTTGAAATAAAGTCTTTAATGAAAAATCGTACTTAACGTGATGGATAGTGTACACTCAATGAATCTCGAAAACGATTTGGTTTCACCAATATAAAGGGATTTCATTATAATATTTTAACTAACTAAAGATTCAGAAAGAAACATTTACTATACTATCATACAGGTTAGTTAAAGTTTCATAGATTTTACTTTTTAATAAGTTGTAAACGTCAGTTTTAGTAATACAAAATAAGGAATCTGTTCGATGAACAGCTCGGATTTCGGAGATTCTATTTCCATGATTAATCTGTGTTTTATACACAATACATGTAAACGGAAAAGTGCTGATCAGATAGCCACTAGTTTAAATAACTTAACATCTGGTGTACCATGTTGTAATGGAAATATAGATTAAGAAGATTAAGTGACCATGAACAAAATCAGTCTATAAGTATCAGCCCTTTAAACATTATCGATAAGTTTAATATTAACAAGTGCCAAATAGAACAAAACATAGGTCCATAAGAGATTTATAGTAATCACCCTTAAACCACTTACTATCATATTACTGTTTAACTAATATCAAGATGATTTCACTAGTGTAAATGAAATAGGTCTATGTGAGTATATAAATAAATCATAGTAGTTGATTCTGAAAACTACGATATCAATTAATCTAAAATGGTATCGGAACAAAGTATGCAAAAATTGTTTACAACCCTATGTGAAGTAACAATGTCAAAGGAACTAAAAAAAAACTGCGTAATTATCATGTACATACGTGATTGGAAACATTTTGAGAATGAACTATATTCATTATGACAAGAAGAGTGATAGAAATGGAATATGGTGAGGAAGAACATAGTCAGCACATAGTCCTGGTTATTTTAGGTGAATGATGATGGCCTCAGTGACAAATAAATGACAGAAACATGGAAGATGAATCTTTTCTGATCTAGTGCCAGGTGTAAATAGTCTAAGGCTTATTCTGTAACAAGGTTACTCATTTCACTCGCTCCACGTTTCTGTCACAAGATGGTGAATAAGATTTCATATCACTTAATCTAGTGTCTTCCATGGTTCACAGTGATTAATAGAATTCTATCAGCACCATTAAGGACTAAATATATAACACATTGGTCAATACTCAGCTGTCATACAGTGTTAAGCCTATGAGATACCTATTTCTTACTGCATAGATTGTACAAAACACATAAATTAACCAATTACTTTATAAGAATTCATAATATTCACAGTTAACTCATAAAAACCCACTTTAGTAGGAGGTTCACTGAGTGATTTAATCAAATAAGAACATTAAAATGGATAACAATATCCATTATATAACTTCAGTATGATTAAAATAAAGACAAAAGTTATAGTGTGACAACTTCATCTGATGAATTCTTCAACTGAATTTATCCAGAATGAATCTGTATTGTTTATAGGCAAGCTAAATGAATCTTGAATAAGCATTTAATTGGAACGCATATGCAATCAGAAAATTGAGGTTATTCAATGATATTTTCATAATATTCCTTAAGCATTCTTTACACTGTAATGAACTGTAACTGTATCTGTTGTGAAGTATATTGTGATTTCTATAAACAATCTTATCATTGGAATATGGTGAATGCAGTTGGCGTTTGGCACGAAACGAACTGAGTTTGATGTCCCGATGTGGATACCAACTAGTGGGATGCCAAGTACATCTAGGTGGCGAGTCTTAAATATGATGAAACATGCGTCCTGGATTCCATTTGCCAACTATAATTCAAATTAAATAATTTTATCAACGTTACAAATGTAGCTTCAAAAACTGCAAAACCATTTTAACACTACTCACAGTACGTTTCAGTAGTTTATTTGCGCGTATGTCGATTATCACTGAAAACCAGGGAGTACTGGACAGCTGTCTCATCCTAGTATGGAACTCCTCAGTAGTACACACCCTCATTTCTTTTAGGGAATAGAACTTAGAACGTTAGGGTCTTTGGACAATCGCCTAACCACAATCACCATTGGCTCGACGTCCAGTGGTAGAATTTCCACTTCCATTAATTTGTAATGTAAAGTGACTACCATCTGTCACTAGTCATGACTGTTTCATTCCTGACAACTTCGAACTCCGTCAATCATGACTTCTCATCACAACTTCAGGAACGTTTTGTAGTTAATCACTAGTGACCTAAATCATTATAATTGAATTAAGGTGGTTTTATAAAAGTATATATTTAGTTTCGTTGTTAGTATTCATTACAAAGTGATGTTAGTTGAGTACCACTGAAAACCAGGCTGAACTGGACTATTGTATATTCGAAGTATTAGCCACTTCAATAGTTCACACTTTTGAATACTAACAAATACTAACAACTAAACTTAATAGTTATCTCCATTAAAACTTCATCATTTCAATATATCTATTCATTCAACTGTCAATTAACATATCTATGCAGCAATACAAATATTACTAAGTATAGAAATAGACAATGAGTTCATCTATATCACTGATTATAACAGTCATATTAATATCAATCAAATGATTAATTATTGATTTCCATAAATTATATTACATCATCATTTAATCATCCTTATCTTCCTTTCATTCTATTTCAATTATGATTATTACATGTTTTAATAAAACTATTTACAAATTCATGTTTACAATAACTTACATTAATAAAATGTGGTTGTGATATAACTATTGGTGAATTCATTTGACATGTTGACATATCTAATACACCATCATAATAACAATTAGGCCAATTTATACAAAATCCTTTATTTATTACATTATCTTTACCTGATTTAAATATATCTTCTGATAGAATATATTTATAAACTGGTAAATTATTCAATTGGCTAAATGAATACCAATTCAGTTGTATTGAACGACATAGATCATATATAAATATATATGGTTTATCATATGTACTCATATATGTATGATAGATTGTACCATCAGTACCATTGATCATATTTGCTATTGATGTTTGCCAATAATTCAATTGTTTACGACCATTATATTGTAAAATTTCACCTAATCTCTTTTGATTATGTAATCCATCATTAATAAGTATTGTATTACTTAATGTATTATTATGATGTAATAAAATGCCAATTTCTGTAGTTGGTATAATTATACCTAATTTTGATAAAAATATTAAAAATTCATCATGATAACCCCATAGTAACTGTTTAATTGTTTTTTTAGTAAATAATCGATATTGTTGATGTTTTTCAATAAATTCAATAAAATAATCAATTAACCATAATGATGAATTCATATGCATAGCAACACTAAGATAACCAATATTAATATGATTTATTATATCGAATTCATTGCCAATAGATAATGTTCTATTAAAATAATATAGTTTTCTTTCATTATATTGAATTGTACCATTAACATAATTATGTTTAATATTAACTTTAAAATAAGTCATTGAATATGTATATGGTCCAATTTGTTTTAATATTGGTTTAGCGCCATTTTCAAATTCAAATGGATTAGTTAAATTAAAAAAATAAAATTGTATAATAATGGGTATAGATGATTGTAACCAATTAGTGTATAGTTTAGTGCCTGGTGTTAATTTCATTTCATGATTAATTAATAACCATAGAAATGGATGAATAGAACATAGAATAATAAAGGAAATTATAATTAATGTAATTAATATTCTTATTAGCATAATATTATTCAGTAACTACTGAATTAACATAGAAAAGGATGTAAATCAGTAGTATATATATATAATAGATGTGTTAAATTAAGCATAGTTAGCCAATGAAATCAATATGAAACATGTGAGACTGTATGTTTGTGCAAAGAATGAATCCATTACGTAATATATAGACACATAGTAATAAATAATTCAATGAATTGTATACATATGAAACAATATAGTTTAAAATGGCTATGAATTTAATTAACCAATTAACACTAAGCTAACAGATCTAAAATTAGTTGGATTGAGATGATTTTGTCGAAGTTAGCGTCTTATTGTATAGATTTTTGTCATTATAGATATCTCCAACCGTAATGTGAATTGAATCTAATACATTAAAGCTTTGAAGTTGTCAATGTTGGTTGCCTACTGATACCATTTATCACTTGTTTCATTTGGCTCAGGTTAAATTCCTATTCGTTGCAGTGACCTATATCGGATGTTATTAGGGTGTTCTGTGTAACAGATCTAGGAGAACTTCCACGAGAAATATCTTGTAATTTATTGATAATTCTATTTTATTAGATTTTGTTACTCACCAAGCAAGCTGCTTCTATTTGTAACTGATTGTACAAATACAAGTGTATTACGACAATTGGGTTATTTCCAATGGCGCATGGACGATCAAGTTGTAACTGTTATGGACAATTAGATCAGTGAGTAATCGTTTAAGGGGTTGATAGTAATAGTATTCTAATTCACGGGATCTGGTCAACGAATATAGGTGAAGCCAACTTTAACAGAGATGAGATCTACTAACTTCAAACATTGAACTAACATTCAGTGGTTTACATTTCTACTGTTCGGTTTTCCCACGATATTGTGCTAACTAATATATATTCCTATTAGTAATATCTATCCCTTGTCGGATATAAAGGAACTTAGCTACGTATGACATTTAACTGGAACACTACTGGTGATGGATACTCACTGACTAAAGCCTTCAATACTGCGAAAGAACAAGTGGCTGGTGCTTCCAATTTGCAAAAGGCTGTGATACTAAACATGAAATCCCGCCTGGGATTTATTCTATACCTGTTGTTCATAACAGTGTCACTAACCCTAAACGCTTAAAATTATGTAGCCGGGACACATATTTTCCAGTATGAATATAGAAATGAGCTAGATCTATCGAACAATAAGAAAACTGACATCCAACTGAAAAGTCAAAATTTTAAATCGAAAGAGTAACAATCCCGAGCAGGGAAATGACACCTCTAGGATGAATGATGTAATCTGTTCTTGCAGTACTATCCATAACCTGAGGAGTTACTAAAGCACAACATAACTGTTGCTAGGTTTGAAAAGTTTCTTCATTTTTAACTAATTATAACAGTAATAAAAAGACTTTACATGTTTGAACTCAGAACATTCCACTTATAAAATATCTAAGATTAATAAATTATCCTACTAACTAATAAATAAGTAGAACAATCATTTTCACGAAATGCTAAACCGGCCTTTTTCAACAAACAAAATATTATAGGAAATTCCACAACGATGAGAACTCACGAAACGTAATAACTATCTTCAGTAGCCTTTGAAATGAATGGTACTTTCTTCTCTAGTGTAGAAGTAGTAGTGTTCCCAGTGCTGGAGGCAGTATCAGTGTTCACATCAGTAGAAGTAATGGTAGACTTTATAGTAGTGGTCGTAGGACGAAATAGTATGTAACATTAACGATGTCCTTAGTTAAAGAATCAATTGATGCATACTCAAACTTATAAGTAGCTTCTCTAAGTCTATAAGAAACTTCCATACTAATTAGTTCAGATAAATTCAATAACTGTAGATTACAAATTTTGATACAAATCGTTTTTGTTGAGTAGATAGTGGTGATGTTAGACTTATAGTACAAGAAGTCGATGACTGTCTGGTTGACGGAACCATGAATTCTTACTGACTTATAGTGATTTTGACATTTGTCGTTTACGGCCAGCAACTAAAATTTTCGTTATATGGTCTCTTAGAGGGCACATGAATTGAAGTATGTGAATAGAGAATATAGTTTATGTCACAGTGAATAACACTTTTTAAATATTTATGAGGATTTAAGTGTCACCCTACAATCACATTCATAATTATAACAAAATGTTAACTATTTATCCTGTCAACAACAGTCTTTAATTCTCTACTTAGCATTGCATTTTCCCAGAACCTCAAGGGAATAAAATCTATTTCAGTTTACGACAGTAAGTAAAATCTATGAATTTATAAGCTAGGAAAACGTGTATATGGTTATACCAATCAAATTACATATTTTGATTACATTGAGTTATGTATAACTTTGATTGATTTAATTGATTATAATCATCACATATTGATGTTGGTTGAGTACAACTAGTAACTATTAAGTGCTTCATGGCTGCTTCGTCCATATACAAGATTCTTCAGCAATCCTCAATCACGACATACGAGGGGTCAAATCCTAGGCATTTATGCTTAGGTGTGAACTCTATACCATTAGATCACTGAACAGGCCAGGATCCAAAGGTTGATATTTCTAATTCAGACAATCATGAATAGATTTGCTAGATCTTATCTATTGCCATCAGTGGGTAACTGCTGCACATCCGACATGATTAAACCCCACTGGTCACGTCACTTGATTAGAACTCTAGAAATTACCTCAAGATATTAGTCAGTAGTTAATATCCATAGTATTTAATTTCAAATCAAATGTTTGGTAAATATGAATCATTGTATCTAAGTGTATTATTCAAAGTTATTTACAAGGCGAATTAAAAATTACCAAAAGCAATGTGACTTTGAATTCTCTTATGAAATATTTGATAAATATAAAATATTTTCCAATAAAATTCATTTCAGCGTTCAACATGAATATTGTATCTAGGCATTTTAATCACGTATTTGTTCATTCAGTTTGTTGCTACTGTATGCTTGAACATAGTTTCAATCATAGAATTCTATTTAAGCTTTAAGGTGTACCGCATTTGCATTTTTCATATGATTCCGTTACATCGACGTAGGCAATAATAATCAGTTGAAGATGATTACAAATACATTAAATGAAATTTTAAGCAAAAACTGTCTTACCAACTGGATGGAAAACGATTTAAGTTGCTAATACTACTACTACTGCCACTACTTAATCTAATATTCTCGGATATTGTTTAAATAAATAAACGAAGAAGCAGTGTAGAATGTCTGTTTTGTCCTTGGATAGGACGCTTCAACAGTGAGCACTATCGACCCTATTGTGGAACGAATATATTATATTCAAGCTTTTTTAGTAAGCTATTGACTATCGAAAGCAATGAGCTGAATCCAATGGTCCCATTTTAATTCTATTACATTCGTTATATATTGCAGGTATTACTGAATACAGCTATTGATAACAGTTTCACTTTCGACATATCTGAGTTCTACAAGTCATGAGCGTCTCACTGGATTTATTCATTTTTTTCTGAGTGGCTTCATACTAGAATGTAAGAGCATTTTACCTCTGTCTGTGGTTTTCAATGGTGTTTAACAGTGTTTATTCTTTAATAATCATGAAACTGCTAACTTTTACAGAAAAAGCTTTACTACTTATTTTTCTATAAGTAGTCAAATCACCTTAAAAATAATGATAATCCAAATTTGATTGAAAAATACATTTAAAAATTCTACAAACACTTTTATCAAATACTATGATCTATGATTCATTAGTAATAATACTAATTATAGTCAAGAAGGTACTGAGAAATGGAGAAAAAACGTTCACTTTAGCTACTACTTATTAGCTCACTTGAGAGAATCATTTGAAGTATCTTCTTACTATAACCATATCATTTACTCTCTCAAGATTGCATTTCTAACTAGTATAGATTAATACTAAAGATATAGTATAGTGAGTAAGGAGAAAAAGATGCATCTTTTCTTGAAACTCTCATTATTATTATTATCAAAGCATTAAATAGTCGACGACTTCGTCAAAGTAGTTTTAGAAGTAAATACCCAAACCATATTTTGTGGTGAAATTCAAATAAAAAAGACTGTCCATAATTTAAAATTAAGTAACTAATAGTGATCAAGAAAATTTAGTCGGGATTGTTACTATGACAACTATAAAAGTACAAGTCATTGTTGCTTAGGTTTCAAATTCTCCCTCCCTCCCTCCTTATATTCTTACTCAATCACCATCACCATATATAAAGAATCAATAAGTGAATAAATATTTACATATTACCCTTTACATACACTTACTCATAACAATACACTAATCATACTTCACTATGTATACTGAGAAATTTCCGTTACTTAATGTCACTTTCAAAAAGGAAAATAATAATAATAATAATAATAAAATGTAATAATGTCACTCTATACTCATAACCATGATTATCATTTGATGTATGTATGTGTGTGTGTGTGTGCAAGTATGTATGTATGCAGGTTGAATTAAATAAGGATTTATTTCACCGAAATTAATAAAGATTTTCAATGTATACACTAGATCAACATTATCAAGTATAAAATATAACTAGACATTATAATAGTGTACAAAGTATAATTGTTAATTCTATCATTACTACTAATATACTGACTATTTATACTACTTATATTATTGTATATTAAATAGTTAATCTACATTCTTATAGTAACATCTATTTTTTTTGTCTTTTAGTTGTCAACTATAATGTGTTAACCGGAATGAAGAAAAATAAAGAAAATATGGTTAACAAAAAAAATTCTTTTATTCTTTCAGTTGCTACATAATGAAACGGAAAATAATAATAATAATAATAATAATAATAATAATAATAATAATAATTTCTAGCTCTGTTGTTATGATAATCACATGTGAATGTATCCATCTTTAATTGCATTATTTGTATATGTGTTTCTTGTATGTGTGTGTGTGTGTAGGTTTAATAGTGTATGTGCTCAAAAGAAGGTGTGAATGAATGTGCTTGTGTATCAACCATTCCCCCCCCCCACAGTCTCCACCTCTGGCACCTTATTTTATGTTCAAATTTCAATCTTTTTTTACTTATTATTTGTTTTAATTAGAAATTTTTGTGCATATATGTATATAGACGTATATTGTTTCTAATGTTTTCAGAATAAAAAAAGGAAGGTAACATACATTCATGTCAACCAGTATTACTATCATTACTAGTATATTAACACTACAGCAACAAAATAATAAAAAAGGTAACATAATGAAAATTTGTTTTAAAAAAAAAATAAGCAATAGTGATAAATAAATAAAAAAGAAAAAAAAGAAGGAAACTTTGTTACGTAATTTGCAATTACATTGTAGTTACTTAAGATTGTTAAGAATTTTAAAAAGTTTACTTAAAAAAATCTTTTTGGGATTATCTATAACATTTTCAATGTTTAGTACGAATTTACTATTTGGAGAGGTGGGTGGGGGTTTGGAGGAAGGGTAGAGTAAAGCAAGGTGTACAAAATATCCGTTCATCTTTACCTTTCATTAAGTAGTAATACATGCTGTATATAATGTGGATATAATTAACATTAAAGATCCAATTTATATATTTTTGCTTTTCATCTTATACCTTAGGTTGCTCTATATTAGTGCATTCATAATGGATAAGTAAAGATAGTTGGAAACTCTTAAAGTATAACAGACACTGAGTATAGAAAGCTAAGATTTAATACAGGTTACCTAGGAAAGATGATATAACATAATGAAGCATCACTAATTTAGGTGATTTGGATATGTATTATGTACACTCAACCACAGCTAACCTTAACATCAAAGAAGAATTGTAGCGACCAAACTAAAATGTAGTATCAATCTATGTGTTTGTTAATTGTTTATATGAATCATGTTGGTAGGTGGATACAACCGTACGTTTATATTCAAAGGTTGTTAAGAAACAGCATTGTAACCTTGTTTATTCGACTTCAGACTCATTTCAAGTTCCTAATGTCTTATAGATGTATTCTTTACAGATGTTTAAGCAAACCTGGTTTAATCTCCAAATACCGTTTCCTTATCATGTGCATCGTACAGCTGTTTTAATTTCTTTGAACTGAGAATCTTGTCACAATCGCTTTCAGTGTTTTACTCACATCTAAGCCTGATTGGTAGCCTAGCTGTTACAATATAACCTCACATGGTTGCATTTTTTGACGAAGGTCGAATAACACTGTCAAGTATTGATTGTTTACCTTCGATCTATGTATTATCTTATCAGTAAAGCCCTTACCACCGCATAAATTTGGCAAAACCGTTTCCTTAAAGTTTCTTTAGCTAATATAAACCTATTTCATTTATTATAATGTTTTATAGTTCTCCTGGCTTTACATGTCCAAAAATAAATTAAATAACTAAGAAGTGTAGCATCATCATTTGTTGTTTGTTCGATGAGTTTCAGAATTTCCCCCATAAAAATTCAATATTCTTTGGGAACTCCATAGAATTATTTTATCACGGGTTTCAGCGATTCAGAGTATTTTTTTCAGGTGGTTTGCCATAGTACTTAAGTCATACTTTACATTTATTTAAGCATTGTCCTCGCTGGTACCTGGGACGTAAATTTCTCTTTTGTAGCATTTCTAAAGCGATTCGTTTATCAATCACTTGAATCTTTAGCTTCACTGATTCTATTTCTAACTGTTTCTCGTGCATATTCGCGTGGCTGAATACAATAGAATTTTCTCAGTCATTAGTCTGTATTGATAGTTCTGGTATACTGTCTTCTTGAGGTTACTATTGATGTAGTAAACTTGACAAGTTAGATTTATGCTTATTGATTGTAGAATCACATCAGTATTCAAATATTTACTTCAATATATAGATATTTTCAGAATATAAGACATTCGAGTCAGTTATTCTAGTGAATCTAACGTGATTTCAAGTGAATCTTACAGTATAATTGGTATATGCGTAACAATGAGGACAATAACTTGTGTTTCATTCTATGTATTTTGACCTAGTGATGATGTTCATACACAGGAAACTTAGAACCTCGGTGTCGAACTCATTCGTGAATCACCTTGTTGGTTTATTTTCTAGTTGATTATGAATACAAGTTTTGCGTAACCTAACAACCACCCCCCCACACCCATTCCAGTTGGCTAATCAACTTGTGATTTATAACATGTCATATCTACAAGAAATTGACAACTTAGTTAACAACCATGATCAAGAAGCTATGTAAAGAATTATCTTCACGAAGTTGTTCATAAGTCTGACTACTGATAATAAACAAAATATTTATCATAAGTAGTATCCCTACAATTCATTAAAACTTTTGTTATCATTATAATGTTACTGTAACAAACAATATATACTTAAAAATTATATTTCAACATCGATAAGAACTTGATTAGGGAAGGTGCTTTTCGTTACAAATACCGCCCCCTCCTCCCCTCCATCACTTCAATCGAATAATAATATACACATACGTGTTAATGCCAAAAATACAAAGACTAAATTATCACTACTCGTTAGTTTACTTTTAATTTTAGGGGAGGAAAAAAAGATATCTACTTCCTTCCCCCCCACCCACCCATTCTGTCTCTCTTTTCGTCTCTTTCATGTGCTTACTTCAGTTACTTAGGTAACAGTACTTACTTAGATGTAAACATTTCAATATATTACTAACATATTCACATAGTATTCTGCAGTCCTTAATTTGATGAAAAACATTATTATTATTATTATTATTATTATTATTATTATTATTATTATTATGATCATTCATTTAATCACACTTTCAAATGAAACACATTATACTCATTAGATTTAAGCATTTGAAATATATTCAATGTGTTCAACATGCCTACACAACACCAACTTGAACATATAGAGATGTAGTTAAGTGAAAATAGTTAGAAATTTTACAAAAACAAGAGATGATATTGTTGATCAAATTGATAATGCTACTTAAATTGATAATAATAGTAGTATTTATCATTTGTAGATTTTTTTAAAAAAAAGACAACTAGAAATAATCACAGTATTTATCATTGATATTAATGTTAGAGAGGGAATAAAACGATTATCTAATGATATTCTCTATGCTTTTTATGTAGTCTCAAAGAAAAATATACATCGAACAAACAAGTTTTTTTGTTTTATTTTGTTTTGAAAACATGTGATAACAATTGAATAGTGAACGTAGTATAAATAAGTAAACATGATAATGTGATCACATGTTGTATGTCTAAAACTTGATTTGTTGTATGATATACATCATGTAAAAGTATATCTATATGTTTACGAACTTTATCTTTGAATACTGTAAGTAACAGGCTATAAAACAATGGGTAATTAAGCAGAGAAGAATGAGTTAATTAGAGGCATTTACTTCGAAGTTAGGCGGAATAACAACATCTTAATACCGTACATTTCAGAGTCTCTCTTAATCTTTATAGTACTTGTCGTGGTTGTAGTAGTCACTGTTGTGCAGTTCATAGTCATATTGAAATCATAGTTATAGTCATGATCATAACAGTATTTATAATAGTACTATGTAAGTAGTAGAACTACTAACAAGGATTGTTCTTCTAGGTGTAGTAGTAGTAGTAGTAGTAGTAGTAGTAGTAGTAGTAGTAGTAGTAGTAGTAGTAGTAGTAGTAGTAGTAGTAGTAGTAGTAGTAGTAGTAGTAGTAGTAGTAGTAGTAGTAGTAGTAGTAGTAGTAGTAGTAGTAGTAGTAGTAGTAGTAGTAGTAGTAGTAGTAGTAGTAGTAGTAGTAGTAGTAGTAGTAGTAGTAGTAGTAGTAGTAGTAGTAGTAGTAGTAGTAGTAGTAGTAGTAGTAGTAGTAGTAGTAGTAGTAGTAGTAGTAGTAGTAGTAGTAGTAGTAGTAGTAGTAGTAGTAGTAGTAGTAGTAGTAGTAGTAGTAGTAGTAGTAGTAGTAGTAGTAGTAGTAGTAGTAGTAGTAGTAGTAGTAGTAGTAGTAGTAGTAGTAGTAGTAATCACAATAATATTTGTATCTTGTTATCTTGTTATTGTAAGTTTTCGCAAAAAAAAATTGGTACACACCCAAAAATGAGAAGTTTTCATTTAAGATCCGAGAGTGTTATGCTGTAATACAAAATATAAACAATGTGTTTTTATGCATAGATGTATCTATCCATTGTTATTGTTATTTTACTAGACAGATGTAATCAGTTCTGTAATCAGTGAACAATAGTATCTAATAGAACATTGTAACTCGATAACATTTGTAAAAATAATAATAAGTAATAAAACATTGATGAAGATGTTTAAAATTTTTCAGAATGTATGTGTTCTTCTTACAGCCACTGAATTCAGGATTCGAATCCATATTGTAGACATTTTGATAGTTTAGGTAGTCAAGTAGAAATACTATTAATTATCATACGTAGAGTATATCTAAAAGCCAAGTATATAGAATTATCTTTAAACAAAATGATTGCTCAGCAAATACATCCGGAAGTCAATCCAAAATGAGATTATCAACAATGATGAAATAACCATCCCAACATGATATGGTTAGTAAAATTGCAGTACGTTGGTAAAGAAATCGTATTAAAATAATATGTAAGCCTGTCAATGACTGTCTACCATCTTACTGTATATTTATCAGTTCAACAGTTTATACGACCCCAGTAAGATTAAGCAAACATCGGCATAAATCTATTACTGAGTTTCAGAACTTCATCACTGATAGTTCAGTAATGATTGAAGAAAAACTATGAGACTGACCAATTTCAGTCCATGACAAATCAACAGGAAGATACAAATTCATCCTAAAGACAAGGACTTTGTATTCATTAAAGCCCTATTATGGTTGGTTTGAATGTTGTGGTCAATAAATTAATTTTAAACGTACACTTTCACTTTCCCATTTTATTCTGAGATTTCATTTTATGTATATCCTTATGTAATCAGTGGTAGTAGCTAATTGACATATAAGTGTAATCTTACATTACGTACTCTCGATTCCTACATAATAGCAGGTAATCTTCAAATTAACTTACTCTTACTTTTCTCATAAACGAAAAGTACCAGAGTACACCACTGGAGAATCAAACCCAGAACTATTCGAAACCTCTCAGTAAACGTTTAGACTTTGGAACAGTGAACTACCATTTAATGGTTAACATTTCAGAGGCCTCTACAACAACCAATTTAATCAACATGAGTACCTTAGTAACTAACTTTAAGAGGTTATTATTGAGGTTCTAGTAAAGTGTGATCAATCGAGTTTAACCATATCTGACTTAAGATAAATATCACCAAGGGTAAGTAACATATAATGAATTGATTAGATACCGGCTCGGCAGTGTAAGTATACAGTATTCATCGAGTATTCTGAAAGTTTTAGGTTTGATCTTTGGTATGAATATTCATTAATTAAGCTTTGTTGAATATATGCTTCTTTAAGCATAAGGTCGATTCAACTTTTGTTCAAAGAATCTTCCACTCATATGTATACTAACCTAGTAGGGGAAAATAACACGGAATTATTAGCTGAAGACCCTCTGTTCTACTTTTGATTGGGTTGTAGATGAATACTACTAAGGAGTTTCATACTATGGCAAAACAGATATATAATTAATGAAATTAGCTAACTATTGAAAGTCAACTATTAAACAATTTGTATTTATTTTTATTGGTAGATAAGATTACTGTTCATATGTTCATGTTCCATACATTTTAATTATGTACGATATCAACGGCGTCCTGAATTATCCAGTGTTTATACCTTAGACTGAGATTAAAAGTTCGAATCACATAAAGCATTAATTCCCTTAAGACTGCTAAAATGACCTTGGATGTATTGGAGTGGGCAAAAGATGAGATAGGTGAATACTGACTTCGCTTCCTAAGTAAACTAATGAAACTTGTACTATAACTACAACCTGCCTACGTGGAAGCCAATTGATTAGTAAACTTGTCAGGGTAACCGAAGTTTTCTTCAGCGAATGAACTAACAACACTAAATAGAAGACAATTGTCAAGTCAATTACTGAGTAGGAAGCAAGGCTTTCAAATATCACATTCTGGGTCAGTCATTAATGGGCGATACAAATTACATTAAAGGCTGAACTAGAGGTGTTGTGTACATAAGTCAAGATAATAGACTCATAGTAAAATTACAACAACTCGGGAAGGAAAATAGCTTGACGATCGGCAATGACTCTATGGAAAGCTTGCATTTTAAGCAAATATTAGTATTATAGTTACTAAATGTAGCTGAATAATAAGGGTCTCGACTACTACGGAGAATAGTTTCTATACGTTTTGATCCTCGATCCTTTGTTTCTTTATAACAACTTCAGATATATCTCAGGTAAAGAATGATAAATATCCAGTGATCTAGCTACACCGTTATGATGAATATTACTTAAAATAGAATCTATTTATTAATAAGCAGATATTCAACTTGTCGACAGGTTTATGTTTCCGCCTAAAAGCATCTTAAAGGTTTCACGAATATTGTCTTGTCAACAGAAAAGACTAACGAAGAAATAGAAAAACAATTCATCATCAAACTTCCAGTGAAACTTGGGAGGAAAACTTTGGAAAGATTATAGAATGGCAATGAAGATGACATACTGACGTAAATATTTCTCTTTTGTAGATTAAGAATTTCAATAAAACCTTTAAATGTTGAAATGTTAATAAGAGGTCAGGATAAAAGTCATTAAACATCCCACTTGCCCCCTCCCACCGTGTTAGTGGGAATAATGACTGTGTTTGATGAGTTGATCTTTCTGATCACCTGATCAACTGTATTCTAGAAACCTGTCTGATTTTAAACATTTGTCGTTTGAAAAGTAACATGAAACATAAACAACAAAATAACTGAATATTCTGAATTTTTAAAAATTTTAAGAACCTTTAAGACAGTCAAAAATGAGATTAATCAAACATACTGTCACGGACGGTGGAAGTACACTTACTGCGATTTCAATGAATGTAGAGTAAATTTGTTTTGAAAACATGAATAAACTACTTTCTGAAAAGTTCATAGAAATCAGAATAACCAATGATCGGGAGAGTTCTTAGCCAACTTGATGAACCCTGATATTGGTCAACGTCGGTCCAAATTCCTGAGTACTTATCAGTGTTTTTGAATTTCAGATAAACTGAACTGACAAGTGCTAAGTAACATGAAATCTTGGTGTTGTGAATAGCATCGTCAATATTTGAGCTATTAATTACATCCTGTTAACCGATAGATTTCAAACTTCTAGATATTCAACCCTATCAAAATCATTCTTCCAAATCATTCAAAAGGTCAAACAAACTGGCATTAAAGGTGTACAAATTAAATATTATACACTGGAAACGTCATCCATCATTTCTAATCAAAACACTGAACGTGTTCACGTACTACTCAACATATTTCAGTAGTTGAAAATGTGGTTCCAAATAATAATGTCTAAATGAATATACTCGTCTAAAACAAATAACAACCTGCATTAAAGATACATTCAATAAAATTCATACTGACTGAACAGGTTGATGAATATCTAATCTCAATATTTCGGTGGATAATGCCTTATTGTTTATGAAGTGATATTTACCTGACTGGAATCTCAGTGTGTATTTTAACATTGTTAGGTGGTAGACAGTACGGTATCATAATCAGTCTTCATTAAGATATAACAGCAGCATTAAGGAGATTAATTCTTACTGGTATATTTGTTCCGAGGTTCCCTACATACACAGTCTGAGATTAATTTAACTTGATCATTATTAAATGGGACCTGACAAATAAGATGTCATCCATAATGAATGAGCAATCACTGTGAACGTAAACATCATCAAGAACGGAAACACCTAAATTGAATGAAACACGTTCTCTGGATTGTAAGATTAACCACATTGTGAAAATATAATAAGAGTTTTGACTATCATCTCGTAGGTAGCATACACTGACAGAGGTTAATCAAACGCAGTCCTGAATATCAATACTGAAATATGTAGGGTAGATCACGTGAAATGATTCTTATCACCATCATCCTAAAATTTAAACATCATAATGAATATAGGTCACTTAGATATTTAAGAAATATTACAATGTTTTAGGTTACTCTTCTTAACGAACATGAAAGTTATTCTGAAAGATACTATTCTACTCTGAATATACAAACTAATACCCCACTAAGATTTTATCAAAACTACTTTGTTCAATTTACTGGTAACCCTTAACACGAATTAACATTAACTGTAGAATGACTGAAAATCAAAAAGCCAGAGACATATGTTTCGTCTTTGTTTGAGACCATGTGTCACTGTACACCTAATGGCATCTCATGGGATGAATTTGCAATCCGAAAGTGTGTTATGAAGCATATCTCAAAGCTAATCATCAATGCTTATATGAGTGTTCATTAATTAAACAAGGTGTATAATTAATAACTAAAGTGAAACAGCTGTTCAGTTCTATGAATTGTTTTAATGGGTCACTAAATGATGTTATTTCGTAGTTAACGTTAATTAATTGGTTAGAAGTAGTTACTAAGATTTTATGCTATATACCAATCGTTTGTATGATACACCTCTGAGATTCTGATCAGTTCTAGAAGACTAGATGAAGATAACATGATTCACTACTGAATGATTGACCAGTAACAATGTCATAATTCTATAAGAGTTCAGGAGCAATCTTTTTAGCTTAGTGGTAACGAATCAGGTTGTAAAACCAGATAACTTAGGACCAAACCTTGTAATTGAAATTATTTCCCAGAAAACTTTGGATATATTTTTGTAACGAGTTTCGACTTGTGTAAAAACTACTTCACGCAGAATTTCCTGACAATCACCTCTAACCACCTAACGGCATCGAAATATATTACACTTATTGTCAGGTTATATAAGCTAGTGAGCATTTTTCAACTTATCAGACAGGATTCGATCAGCAAAACTTGATTTGACCAATACATAGACCACCAGACAAGTATAACATTGATAACTATACAGTTATAAAACCACTCAGTTTCTGTAACTGTACAGTTCAATCAACACATAGATCAGCTAAACTTGAATGTGCCACTTTGAATTCGACTATACAGAAGATTTCTTCTGAGGAGATCCACTCTTTAATGAAACAAGTATTTAATATTTGGTTCAGTTATATTACAACTCCTCCCGCAGCTCTTCTAGGGTTGCTGCCGGTCCCAAGCCCGAGTAAAGGAGGAGGGTTGGGCATAGGGCTAGCATCCCTATTCCGTAAAACACAAACTTGCTAAAAATACGCTAACCAGATTAAACAAACTTACCATTTAAACTCTGCCCTGGGAGTGGAAGGAATCTATATGACGCTTCATGATGAAAGCCGAGATTCTTCGGAAGTCATGAGGCCGATGCCACCCCTTCTAATGACCAGAGCAAAATTTTTTATTTGTACATGGAATGTTCAGACAATGTGTGAGACCGAGAAGATCATCCAGATAGCAGCAGAAATGAAGAGATACAATTTAATTGTGCTTGGGATCAGCGAAACGCATTGGACTCAAACTGGACAGAAAACATTAGCTACGGGAGAGGTGCTACTAAACTCCGGGCACAAAGAGGAAAATGCTCCACACACCCAAAGAGTCGCTATGAAGCTGTCCAAGAAAGCGCGCACGGCACTTGTAGGATGGGAATCACATGGACCCAGGATCATCATAGCATCTTTCAAGACAATGAAGAAGGTGATTGCAATTAACATCATCCAGTGTTATGCACCCACCAACGACGGCAACGACGCGGACAAAGATCAGTTTTATGATAGGCTGCAGTCAATTATAGCGAAGTGTCCAGTAAAGGATCTGACAATTCTGATGGGGACCTAAACGCCGAAGTCGGAATGAACAACACCGGATACGAAGACATCATGGGACAACAGGGACTGGGAGAAAGAAATGAGAATGGTGAAATATTTACAAATCTTTGCGCTTTCAATAAAATGGTTATAGGTGGTACAATATTCCCCCACAAACGCATACACAAGGTTACATGGATCTCACCGAATCATACTACAGAGAACCAAATTGATCATATATGCATCAGTAAAAAATTCAGAAGATCAATGGAAGATGAAAGAAACAGGAGAGGAGCTGATATAGCTTTAGATCACCACCTAGTGGTTGCCGAAATGAAACTGAAGCTAAAGAAACAATGGATAACTGGAGTAACAGCATTACAACGGTTCAATACAGACTTTCTCCGAGATACTGACAAACTAAAGGAATTCAAAATAACTCCCAAAAGCAGGTTTCAAGCCTTACAAGATCTGCTGAACGAGGAAGAAACCACTGTGGAGGACAACTTGATAGGAATCAAAGAGGCACTAACTTCAACTTGTCAAGCGGCTGTGAGCCACAAGAAACATCATTATAAGGAATGGATTTCCACAGAGACCCTGAGCAAAATTCAACAAAGGAGGAACAAAAAAGGCAGAAATCAACAACAGCCGAATTAGAGCAGAGAAAATCAAGGCACAAACTGAATACACAGGAGCAAATAAACAAGTAAAGAAGAGCATTTGAGCCGACAAGCAGAAGTATATCGAAGGCCTTGCAACGACAGCGGGGAAAGCTGCAAGAGAAGGAAATATGAAACAGCTATACGACACAACGAAGAAACTGGCAGGGAAATATAGTAAACCAGAGCGACCGGTCAGGAACAAAAAGGCAAGCCAATCACCGAGATTAAAGAACAAAGGAACAGATGGGTAGAACACTTTGAGGAACTGTTGAATAGACCAGCTCCACCGAACCCACCAGACATCGAAGCAGCATCTACAGACCTCCCGATTGATGTCAATCCACCAACGATGGAAGAAATCAAGATAGCCATCAGACAGATCAAAAGTGGGAAAGCAGAAGGACCTGACAATATACCAGCTGAAGCACTCAAGTCAGACATAGACATAACGGCAAGGATGCTCCACGTTTTATTCAAGAGGATCTGGAAGGAAGAACAGGTGCCGGCAGGCTGGAAAGAAGGATATCTTATCAAGATACCAAAGAAAGGGGATTTGAGCAAATGTGAGAACTACAGAGGAATCACACTATTGTCAGTACCAGGGAAAGTTTTCAACAGAGTGTTGTTGAATAAATTGGTATCGAAAGGTAAACATTACTGTCACATAACCTACATGGTTAACTAATTTTTCCATTTGAGCTCTGCTTGCTAAATTAGTCATTAATAGGTACGTATACTAGGACAAACCATTATTCAATGCTATCTAGTTTCCAGTAGCTGTTTAGTTGAAGTTAGACCTTGATTTAAAGTTACAAAATTCAACAATCCCTACAAAATCCACTCCACCCAGCTTATATAAACTTAGTGGATAACATATCGGAAGTGTACTTCATCACAGTCTTCAAAAATAATTAACAAGTACAAATCTTGCAATTCCGTCTAGAGCCCCACTAGGGTTGCTGTTGGTCCCAAGCCAGAATAAAGGAGGAGGATTGGACATGGGGTTAGTAACATCATCCCATCAAACAACAACCTTGCCAAAAAATATTCTAAACAGTGAAAACCTATATGACTATTTTAACTCTGCCCTGGGAGTCGGAAGGTCTTCATTTCGAAGAGTTATGACGCCCCATGGTGAAAGCCGGCTTTTTTTTGGAATTCAGGAGGCTGATGCCCCTTCTGACAACCAGAACAACAATTAATACAGGTATATGAAATGTTCGCACGATGTGGAAGACAGAGAGAAACATGCGAATAGCTGAAGAAATGAAAAGATACAACCTGAAGGTACTTGGAATAAGTAAAACCCATTGGCTACAAGCTGGACAGCAAAGATTATCCTCAGGAGAAGTGCTTTTATACCCTGGTCAAGAAAAAGAAAACGCCTCCCACACACAAGGAGTAGCACTAATGTTGTCCCAAGAAGCATGGAAGGCTCTTATAGAGTGGGAGCCTCGTGGACCTAAGATCATTTAAGCATCCTTCACGACGAAGAAGGAAGGGATTACAATAAATGTCATCGAGTGCTATGCATCCACCAACGACAGCCACGAAGACGACAAAGACCAATTTTATGCGAGGCTGCAATCAATCACTAATAAATGCCCAGACAAGGGCCTGACAATTCTGATGGCAGACTTCAACGCCAAAGTCGGAATAGGCAACACTAGATGTGAAGACATCATGAGACAGCATGGGCTGGGAGAAAGAAACCAAGACAGTGAGAGGTTTATAAACTTATGTGCCTTCAATAAAATGATTATAGGTGGCACCATATACTTCCACAAACATATACACAAAACTATATGGATTTCCCCAGACGGCATTACGGGGAACCAAATTGACCATATCTGCATTAATAAGAAGCTTAGAAGGATCATCAAAGATGTAAGAGTAAGGAGGGGAGCTGACATAGCTTCGGATCATCATTTGATGTTAGCTAAAATAAAACTGGAACTGATTAAGTACTGGATAACTAGACAACTACAGAGACATCACTCTTCTTTCAATACCAAGAAAAGTCTTCAACAGAGTGTCATTGAACCGAATGAAAGATCCAGTCGATACCCGAATTCGAGATCAACAGGCCGGTTTCCATAAAGACCCACCGTGTACCGACCCAATCTCAACTCTAAGGTTCATTGTTGAGCAATCGATCGAATGAAATTCACCACTTTACACCAACTTCCTCGATTATGAAAAAGTATTTGACAGTGTGGATAAGAGAATATTGTGGAGCCTCCTATGACATTATAGTGTACCCGAAAAAAGAGTCAACATCATACGGTATTCTTACAACGGACTCCATTGTAAAATGGAGGTAAGCTCACAGATTCATTCGAAGTAAAGACCGGTGTTAGACAAGGCTTCTTACTCTCGGCCTTCCTCTTCCTGCTGGTGGTTGACTGTATCACAAAGACCGTAACATCTCAACTCAATCTCAGAATACAGTAAGCAACATCAAAGCAACTAGATAACTTGGACTCTGCAGATGACCCAGCTCTTCTATCGTACACTCAGCGACAAATGCAGATGAAGACGGATAAGGTAAGCAGCAACCTCAACAGCAGTAGGCCTCAACATACACATAGGAAAAAGCAAGATTCTTCGATACAAAACAACGAACACTAACCCAATTTCACTTGATGGAGAAATTCTGAAAGATGTAGAGGCCTGTACTTACTACGGCAGCATCATCGATAAACAACGAGGGTCTGATGTAGATGTATAGGCGCGGATTGGAAAGGCAAGGTCAGTATTTCTACTAGTGAAAAACATCTGGAACTCAAACCAACTGTCAACCAACATTAAAGTTAACATTTTCAATACAAATGTGAAGACAGTTCTGTTGTACGAATCTTAAACTTGTACAGAGAACTACGAAAATCATCATTTAAAAGATACAGGTATTTAAAAACAGCTGTATGTGCAAGATACTTCGGATCCATTTGCTAAATACCATCAACAACAACCATCTGTGGAAGAGAACGAATCAGCCAAAATCTAACCAAGGAACAAATTAGGAAAATAGGCTGGAGGGGATAGGACACACATTGAGGAAATCATTAAACTTTGTCACGAGACAAGCACTAACTTGGAATCCTGAAGGTCAAAGGAAAAGAGGAAGACCCAAAAACATATTGCATCGGGAATTGGAGTCAGATATGTAGAGAATGAAGTGAACTTGGGAAGGGCTGAAAAGGAAAGCCCAGTAGAGAGTTGGTTGTTGAAGTTTGGTCGGTGGCCTATGTTCCACATGGGGTAAAAGGCATTGATTGATTGATTGATTGACTGATTGATTGACTGATTGATTGATTGATTGATTGATTGACTGATTGATTGATTGATTGATTGATTGATTGATTGATTGATTGATTGATTGATTGATTGATTGATTGATTGATTGATTGATTGATTGATTGATTGATTGATTGATTGATTGATTGATTGATTGATTGATTGATTGATTGATTGATTGATTGATTGATTGATTGATTGATTGATTGACAAACTATGCATTTACTCTGGTACACAAAGGTGTTTTACATAAAGCACTTCCTAGTTGACTGATGTGTATATAAGTACCTAGATGAATTCAGTTGTAATGAATTTCATTTATTGATAACCTAATAAATGATTTTACAGTTTACCTATTCATTCTATTCATAAATGTATTCCTTGATTAGATAAACACTTGGTATTTGTAATACGATAATCAGGAACTATGACCATATCTCTTCATTTACCTCCTCCCCTCCATCCGCCACCTGGATTTTTAGATATACGTTTGCAATTGTTTAAATATTCCGATTGACGAGGTAATTTACGACATTTTCAATGTTCACTAGATGTTTCATACTCAGTACTATGGGTTAATTTGTTTGTCCATTTGAAATTGATGAGTACTGTACAATACTGTAATATTCATTGTTTCAGATATATAAAGTTCTTCCTAACTATTTACAATCAACATATTAAATGTAGTACTTGTCCGACATATTGAATGGAGAATACGAATATTTGTAAAAGTGAAGGTTTGAAATGAAATTTTTGATGACAGTCATATTCTTGTATTAATAACTAATGGATAATTGAAATGCCTGGTCAAATGATCATTACAAACAATAAAAAGCTGCTTCTTATTGACGTGTCAGAAGTCAGTGTTTGTATCAGATATTTGAATTTGGATTGATTGAAATGACATATATCTACTGTTGGATGATAGCTTACACACTTACTAAAAGTCCTATTAGTCTTCATCTAGATCCTCGACACAAAGACCTGATAGCTGTTTCGTCTCATACGAAACGACTCTTTGGCAATGTTCATCTACATCCTCTGTGGGAATCGAACCCGGGAATTTTAGACTTTGTTAAGAAAGCTCAAACTTTAGACTAATTATCGAACATCCAACGACTGACATGTCTAACTTCAATCATTTCAAAATATAATACACAACCGCATCAATTACCGTTGGTGGGTAACCACCATACTCATGACATGGTTAAACTCCACTTATCAAGTTTTCACATGAATCTCTGGAATTACCACCCAAAATTAGTCATTAATGTGCTCATGTTGATTATGATTGAGTGTTGTAGACATTGCTGAATTCGATATCAGATAACAACGTAACTTAGATATCCACTGATCAAACGTTGTAACAAGAAGGGGAGTGGTGAGCTGCATCTGAAACGTCCCGTACTAGAACGAAACAACTTTATAGTATTCACGATTTTCAAAGATCAGATCTTAGTTCAATAATCTTCACAACAATCAAGCATTAGACATTTGTAATCATGTAATCTGTAAATTTCACATTGATCAAATTTCTATGTTAACAATTTAGAAAAAGCTCTACTTTCAATGGCAAATTTATGTGCAGAAAACTAAAGGTAATTGTAACCGCAGATGTGACCTAGAGCTTAAGCAAGTTTTGTTTACTATGCTAACATTGATTAGAAATGTCAGTATTATTTAATTGAGATAATGTAAATATATGTCATCAGCTTCAAGAATAATCAAAGAAGAACTCTGATTGATTGAAGCTATTTTACAGTTTCCACAGGTTCAGGAAAATATTTTCGAGAAATTTTTAAAATTTCCATAATTAGAAACTCTCCTATCGAATAATCGGAATAGTTCCACAATAGATTTACTGTGACTTCATGAAGTGACTTGTATTATCTGACCATGGTAACATGCAATATGTATTTCAATCTCATATTAAGCATTAATTTCTATAAAATTGTAGTAAAGCTTATTTGACGAATATCAGTTAGGAAAAAACACTGGTTCACAGTTTTCTAACATACTAATAACTAAGGAGGTTGTTGTGGAGATAGTTAATTTTTCAATGCTAATATCACGAATTGATCTGAATCAGACAACCATTGATCACATGGAAGAACTGGACAGCTGTTCCGTCCTTGTTTGGGTTGACATTTCCAATTCAGTCAATTCGTGTTACGTTATGCGCGACCTCATCCATTGTCATCCATTGTCATAGTGACCAGCTCCTTGAGGTAATTCCTGGAGTTCTAGTGTAAAGACGTGACCAGTAAAGTTCAATCGTGTCGGGTATGAGGCAGTTACTCACCGATGACAATTGATGAGGTCGCGCATAACGTAACACGAATTGACTGAATTGGAAATGTCAACCGTTGGGAGCCAACTCACTGGTCTAATGGTAAGGCCCTCGTCGCGGAGCCAGAAAATTCTGTGTTCGAGCCCCAACGAGGTCGTGGATGCGCACTGCTGAAGAGTCCCAAACAAGGACGGAACAGCTGTCCAGTTCTTCCAGGTGATCAGGAGTTGTCTAATTCAGATCAGTTCGTGATATTAGCATTTACATACTAATAATTAGTTTAGTTCCATATGAATAAAGCCACCATATAGAACCACCACGTTTTATTTGTTAAATGGTAATTAATACGGGATATCTTATTCAACAAAATCAAAATATTGAATTTTAAATACATTTCCAAGGAAATTAAAAGATCTAGTTGAAAAACTTACGCAGCACATTTGAGCACTAATTTAGATTTCGTAAGCGAATGACTCTAGATGATCTTACTAGGTTTTTTCTCGTGATTGTTTTGTTCATTTTTCAACCTTGTAGAACATTCATCTCTATTCCCAAAACCACTTACATCAGTTGTTAATTGAATGCCTACGAATAAGACTGAACCTGCTATCCCTCATAGTAAATATCATTCATATCTCATGTCATATGAATTTGACTTAATCTTTTGATATTTTAATAATTTGATAACAAGGTTAATCAGTTTTGATGTTGTTGATTTCTTTGAGTTAGTTGGTTTAATTGCAAGTCTTCGCCGTCATTCTTGATAACGGCATTGGTGTCTATTTCATATGGAAGTGAGCTTTTTGATTATCCTATATGCACTAAACAAATTAGTGCATCATTTCGATGGTTATATTTGACATAGATCGTCTTCATTTGTCATTGTATTTCTTCTGAATGTATTGTTGGGTTTATCTTTGAACTTGTGTTCGATTAAGCTATCTCGTATGCATTGTCAGATTCGAATAAGGATTGATCCCAGTGTTATCCTTACAGATATTGTCAAGTATTTTTAAATTTTTTTCTATCTACGAATGCACCTATTTTGTCCAAGTGTTCGACTGTTAGCCTTCCAATTACTACACCATCAGCAAATTTTAACATTGACGAGTTGTAATTTTAATTATTTATGTCTATGACATTCATCTTATTCGCTTCATATCTCATGTCTACAAGTTGTTGTACGATCCAATAACAGAATCTGATTAGTTCCTTGAGACCTTGGCGCCAAACAATATCTGAAGATATCTGACTTTATATCATTCGAATCTACCTGCTTTTGAGAATACATGTGATCCTGTAAATATAATAAAGAGATAACACAAAACGGTATTTTATCAAATTTCATTTGTGATATTGAAGATTAGAGTGTTAATAATGTTACCAATTTAAATCAGGCAGTTTGAAGTTCATAACTTCTTTAAGTTGTTCAATAAAACAATGAAATGTTATAGTTTTCTAGAAATCGGTTAATCATTTTGTTAACTGTACTTATCATAAATTGATCTCAGTTGGATACGTCTGAAAACCAAAACAGCATTCGACAGCTGTTACATCCTATCAATGAACTCTCCAGTGACAGTGGAATCACATATCCAAAACTCCAATTCACAATCCACATTCACGTCTCACGGAGAACGCTTAAACATCACCAACACTGAGTTAAGTGGAATCCAATGGTAGTCTCCTCCCTTCCACTTCAAACACTTTTGTGATATCATGTAAGTACCACACACTGTCACTGGGAATCGTGAATGCTCACTGTTGTTAATGTATCCCAAACTAGGACTAAATAGCTGTCTAGAACTGTTCCCTTTCTTCTATTCATGTTAAACAGAGATTATTTCAAAGCATTAAGTATTAATCGTGTGAATCTAGGTTTTGTCTTTGGTTTGTCAGCTTCTTTTATTGAATGATATCGGTTACTGATATTTCTTTATAAACATTCATGGATAGTTACTTTCTCGTAGATACTTCTTTATTATTGCAGGCTCATTTTCAAGTTTATCGACTGAGGTTCGTAGTAAAGTGATTTTATCAAATTATGAAAATAATAGAAGACTGAAAATAGAACTGAAGTGGTTTCATGGATAATGGTATTCAATTTTGTTGTTTGTTTTCGTCACATAATGACATCAATTAGGTACCATTGAAGATGACTAAACATTCATAACTAGACCTGATTGTCCTGTCTGAATTGAGAGTTCTACACTAAGTTCTACACTAAGATGAAATCCATATCCTATGTACCTTGATTTTCATTGGTACCCGACCGAGATCAATCAGTGACTAATACAAACAACAAAACGAAAACAGAATTTTCAACAACTCTATGATTAGAATAACATTTAAATCTGTAAAATGAGTGACCGATTCTATTGACGAACCACAAGGTCAACTACTATATAGGTCAAACTAAACAACTAAGGTCAATGCGGTTATCATAACAGGATAGAAACTTCATCAGCAATCAACACAAAAAATAACACTTGTTGTAAGCGTTCAAACAAATAACTTAATTATTACTTAATTCAATGGTGAAAGAATGTGAGAGTCTTCAAAAAGAAGCTAAAGAAAGAAGGAAGTAAAGAGGCGATAATCAACTAGGCAATGTGTTCTACAGTCAGATCATTATGGTGGAGTACACTTCATGTCTTATATAACATTTGTGACTACTTATTTTCTGTCTGCGCACAAACAACAACTTGTCTTCTGATCATACACTTGACTTAGTTTTCATTAAACGTTAATTTCAGCTGAAAACTGCGGGGTACTTCTAGACAGCTATTTAGTCCTAGTTTGGGATACATTAACAACAGTGAGCATTCACGATTCCTAGTGACAGTGTGTGGTACTTACATGATATCACAAAAGTGTTTGAAGTGGAAGGGAGGAGACTACCATTGAATTCGAATCAACTCAGTGTTGGTGATATTTAAGCGTTCTCCGTGAGACGTGAATGTGGATTGTGAATTTGAGTTTTGGATATGTGATTCCACTGTCACGTGAGAGTCCATTGATAGGAAGTAACAGCTGTCGAATGCTGTTTTGGTTTTCAGACGTATCCAACTGAGATCAACCTACGATGATTGAAAATAAAAGATTATGACGAATGCTGACAGTCTGATTTGATGGAATAGTTTGTTTGTTGTTTTTTGTTTAAAGAAGTGGGAGGTGATTATACTAGCATTCAATTTTTCAATATATATGATGGCTAGGAAGAATAACTGAAGTATCTGAACTGGTTCAAAACTTCAATGATTAAAGATGGATAATTGATTAGAAAAGAACATTAACTAGTTATAACTCAAATGTATGTTGAAGTAAATTTTCACTGAAGGCTAAGTGTGGTGAAATTGTAAAATATGGATTGTTGGGTTTCGATTCAATAATAGTTGCCTAACTTGGTAGCAGTTTCCCTTGGCTAGACTGATCAATGCTGCGGGTGTGTACTTCTAATGATAAATTTCAAGATAATTAGGAAAATATACTGATGTCTTTCAGTTAATGTCCATTCACGATAATATAAGCAGGAAGGGAATCAACAAGAATTCTTTATTGACGTTTGCTTTCACATTAGTTGAAATGCATTACTACAATATATTTACAATCTTTAAAGAGCTGATGCTTCGTCGAGTTGATGGTTATTATTGTTTTTCAGGAAGTATCTCTTCCCATGAGAATGCAGATATGATGGATTGAAATGTACCAATTAGTACTAAACATAAATTTGATGTTACCTATTAACTAACTCCAACAACCCACCA
Organism: Schistosoma japonicum; assembly: GCA_025215515.1. NCBI lineage: Eukaryota > Metazoa > Platyhelminthes > Trematoda > Strigeidida > Schistosomatidae > Schistosoma > Schistosoma japonicum. Next base: position 38,157,678 of record CM046064.1, on the reverse strand, counting down.
TTGGAATATTTTCCACGGCACCGATGACTACCTTACAGCTTAACTGATGTAATTCAATCAACATTCGACAAACATGACATCAGTTATTACTCAGTGATCAGCTTATGTAAATACGCAAGACCTTCATTAATTTAAGGATTTCCTTTCCTTTCTTCGTTCATATCGCAATTTTACGTAAACGCCATCCATTGCAATTGTTAATATTTATAGCACATCATCATGGCTTTCAAGTAGCTAACATCGATTAGCGATTCCAAGAGTTCTAGTGAGAAGATATTATTAATAGACGTCAATAATGTTAAGCATGAGACAAAATATGGAAGGGACTGATTGTAACTTAATAAAGAGAACTGAACAAGATAAATCATTGGATACCAACTCAAAGGTCTTAAGGACCCATCTTTTACTACATGGTCCTAGAATGGATGTTTACCACTAAAGACTTCTGTAACTGGATTAAATTGTTCCTTTTATATTTGCCGATTTTCATTGATTCTACAAAATATTCACTTAACAGAACATCATTGATCAAAATTTCCCATTAAAAAATTATAAAATCATTCTTGGATATTACTCATTACTATCTATTTTAATGACTTAGAATACTCCGTGTACACTATAGTCACCCATCAGTTGTCAACTGATAAGGATAGTGTACGATTGCAGAATGAATGATTTCACAACTGTAAACTAACGGATTCAAACTAAGTAGTTTATCTAATGCCTCAAGTGTTTTGTTACTTTAAGATCTTTGGTTCAAACCATTAAATAAGACATCCTTTAACAAGCTCTTTCTCTATAAAAGTATCTTCTTACTGTACAGATCAATTAATTTGGCTAGTAAGTAACAACACATTTCAATCAAACTACATATATGACCTTGATAAAAGTTTGTCAGTAGTAATAATAGTAGTATTAGACCAGAAGTCCTGAATTTTATTCTATTCCATCCATGACTCATCACACTAAAGTATAAAAACAATCACGCTTTCTTGTCTGTCGCGTGATTACATATTTCAATGAATAGTTTTGTCTGTGTACTCTTTGAAGGAATAGATCTATTAGAATTCCTTTGCACTTTAAAGAATTACTTGAATATTAAGGATTAAAGTTCTGAGATTTAATGAATTATTGAAGAAGGTTACGAAGTATTGTTCAGTGGACATACTTGACGGGGGGAGGAGGAATGGAGTGAAACAGTTGTTCTCAACTACACAGTCGATCGTTACTCTCTATCGCAAATTGTTGGAAATGAAAATTCTACCACTGGATACCGGCCCAATCGTGACAATAGGTAAACATCAACCACAAAATTTAACGGTCATATGTTAAATTGCATGGTAACTGTGAAAATCATTATTGAACACTCTTGAGGAATTCCATACTAAGATGCAATAATCATCTAGTACTCTTTGATTTTCATCAGTAGCTAACCGTAATCATTCTATAACAAGTACCAACAATTAAACATTATTTTATATACATAACATCAAATTATGCACATTACAAACAAACACAATTTCTAAATTATGCCGGTTTTACTATTGATGATGTTGTGTTTTATTGTTTTAAATTCTAGATGATATACACCTTCAAAGATTTTTATACAATCTCATCAAGTAAACAATCATGTTTGTACAAGTTCTTTTCAATTTTTGTTTGTTTGTTTGTTTAGAATTCATCCGATGATCTTGACTAATGATGATAAAGTACTTGTCATTAGTTTGTTATTAATGTACAAGTCTAATAAGAGTCATGCTACTGTATAATTGTAGATAATTAACTATATATGTTACTTTAGTTGTTTCCATATGTCACTGATTGATGTTAGTTAAGTACTATTGTAAACCAGGGAGTATTGAATAGATGTTTCGTCTTAGTCTGTGACTCTTTAGCAGTAAGAATAGTTAAGTCGTTTTGTCAGACGAACTCAAGGCCTTCGTGTCCAGATGAAGTTATACTCAACGTTTTTAATATTAGATTTTAACATTATATTACCTGTCTTAGGTGATTGCTGTATGCATAAATCGAAGACATTCTTTAATCTTACTACTACTACGTTGGCTTTCGATATCCAGCACGTTATCTATCCAGACGAATATGAAATTATGATGTTTAGTTTCTAATTTATAATTTTTATTCATCTCAATTTAATTGTTGCTGTGGTTGTCAGAATGAACATCGACCTCATGACTTCCGAAGAAACTCGGCTTTTACCTTGAGACATCATAACTCTTTGAAATGAAAACATTCCAACTGCCAGTGTACAGTTTTAATGGTTAGCTCTTTTCACTAAGGTTAATTTTTATGGGATGCGGTTGATAACCCTATGCCCAACCCTTCACCTTTACCCGAGTTTGGGACCAACAGTAACCCTAGAGGAATTACAGACGGAAAATACTGGTTGGTCGTTTATACTCCATTAGGAGTAACAGGGATTGATCAACTGATTGATTCATTGCAATTTAATCACCCTCAGCTAATTCATTTCTGTATGGGAATCGTCAATGTCAATATATATCTATATACCCTTCCTGAAACTGAACCTAGAACTTTCAGACCTCAAATCTGACAATTTCATGGATTAGAATAACTCATCAACATGTAATATAACTAAAGTTCTATGTTAACCAACACAGTGCATATACTATATGCAGAACCTAAATCCTGTACAACCTTTCTGTCAAACATTTGATGACTCATTTATACAGTATATGCATCATTCATTCATAAGGTTCATATATAAAGTGAATAATAACTCATCTACTATAACTATTACTAACTTCTATTACTACTAGTATAGTACTATTAAATACTCTAAAGCTTATTATACTTAACACTTTCTAGATTTTCACACAACATGAACAAAATCACCGGAACACATGGCATACAAATATTCATTTAAACAAAGCATAAATTAACCAATCAACATTTATAAATTTCAAAGTTTCTATGGTAGGTCAGAGAATGAATCAGATCATTGGGCAGATTAAGTTAAATAGGTAGTAATAAACATAGATACCTAATCACTGTTTCACACACACACACACATACACACTAACCTATAAAATTGCACATAAAAACTACTACTACTAATACTACTAAGAGAAACATAAACACTTGATGTAAGTATAAAACGTCATTTCTTGGTTGAGAAATTCCTTTCCATTCATTAGTCAATTTAACCTCTCGTTCATAAATGTCAATGTGAATGTTTGTTAGTTTACATTCTACTAGTTTGTGTAGACTCTCTTTATCACCCACTCTCTGTTTCTCTCTTTCTGACCTCAAAACTCTCTCTTCTACACAAGAATAGATTATGTTGATCAAATTTTCATATTCTTCTTTTACACACTTTTTCTGTCTTTCTTTATAAATGAATATAAATGTATGACAAAGAAGACCTCGTGTTGTAGTTTTTTTTTTTTTATTATTTGATTGAACAATTTTAAAATCACTTGAAATATGAATCATACCTTCGTTGATTATTTATTTGTATAGAATGTGTGCATAGATATACACACATAGATAGATTTATAATGGAGGAAAGTTAGAATTCATTAAATTATGTGGATAAATTGAATGAATGAACAAACAAACAAATAATCATTTTAAACAAAGAATACCTTCTCTATTGAATTGATACATTTAATAGGATTGAATGTGAACAAATCAGCTAATCATCAGTTTTTAATGGAATATATATAAGTGATAAATTATATTTAATAAAGATTGAAAATTTCATATTAATTGAATTGATTTAGTTACTTTTATGATGATAAAAAATAAAAGTCTGATCAGCCCTAATGCGTTGGTGTCTGACGAAATTTCTGCAGGAATTCGAAAGGCTCGTTTGGCTTTTGCTAACTTACGTCATCTATGGCGTTGGCGTGATATCCGTCTATCAACTAAAGGACGAGTATATTGCATAGCAGTTCGTCCTGTTCTACTTTATGGCTGTGAAACATGGCCATTAAGGGTAGAAGACACTCGTAGGTTACTAGCATTTGATCACAGATGTCTTAGAAATATATCTCGTACCTGCTGGGATCTCCGGGTAACTAATAATGAGGTTAGACGAAGGGTATTAGGGAATAATGGTAAATCTGTTGATGAGATTATGAAACTTCATCGACTGAGATGGTTGGGGCATGTGTTACGTATGTCCGAACACCGGTTACCACGTCGCTCAATGATGACTAGTATTGGGGTGGGTTGGAAAAGGGTTAGGGGCGGCCAAACCAAAATGTGGCATCAGTCGTTGAAGTCACTAACTTCTGGTCAGGGCCACATTGGTAGATGTCGACTACCTGGTTGGGGTCCGCGTGACTGCCGTACCCAGTGGTTGGAGACTCTTGGTGACATGGCTCAGAATCGATCACAACGGCGTAGGTGTATACATTCTCTGTCTTCACGTACACCTTGAGATTAAAATTACTCTACCTTTCTTTCTACAAACTAATTTTTTTCTCTCTCTCTCTCTACATATTATATCCTTATATGCAATCTTCCTTTTATATATTACTACCATTAAAGTAACTGATTCTATGAATTCGGTGATCATCTTGCTATGCTGTTGAGGTGTGGCAACTTGGACCGATGCACTTATGTGCCTGGTCCTACGTTGTACGTTGTCTGTCTATCTTATATGATGATTGGTATTTTTATTTAGTTGGATACCATTGAAAACCAGGGAGTACTGGATAAGTGTTTCGTTGTAATGTGGAACTCCTCAGTAGTGAGCACTCCAGATTCCACTGCAAGGGATTCATGTTGGTAAACACCTAACTCTTTGCATCACTGCGTAAGCATCTAATGGTAGAATTCTCACTTCCGTCATTTATGATATATAGTGCGATTAGCACTTATTGTCATTGGTAATAACTGTCTCATATTAGTTTGTACTTGTCAATATGATGAATTCACAATATACAAAGAATTATTACTCTTCATAGAATTTCAAACCTGAAAATCTTGTGTTAATATTCAGGAGATAGTTTATATGATCCTTGGAATGACTTGAATATTTACATTGGTCATTAAGTAGAAATCAATAACCTTAGTACCTATATTCTCGTGCAATATGAGTTGAACTTGAAGTGCACCATGTATGTGATTAAGTTATGCTGGTCGTATAACTAGAATAACTTCTAACTATTAAACCAGGCACCTACGAATAAGAACAAATCAAAACACAGAGATGAACAGATAATGAAGATATATTTGGTCGTAAGTAGATGGTAAACGGGATAACCGTATCACTTTTGACTTTTCTGAAGTCTAAGAAACATTATTTATAGAGTATCTTGAGGTATGTCCTGAAGTTTCAGGGTCCATTCCTTGATGCAGTCACTAGTGCTTACTGCCGAGTTCTATGCTAGGACAAACCATCTGTCTAGCACTTCCTGACCCCATCATAGTTTGTCACCTAACTTAGTAGTTATCCCATGTATTCATTTAATACATTTAATGCTTAAATGCCGAGCACTGGCTTAAGCTACTTTTTGATTCCTCGAGATCTTCCACAATTAAACCTGAAGTGAATGACAAAAAGGGAACGTAAGAAATAAACATAGCTTCAACAGTTACTTAATACACAAAATACAAGGGTAATTACAGGTTTGCATGAATTTTTAAGCTTTAAAAACTTCTGAAACCCTTTAAAATTAATGACAACAAGTATCGAACCGTATACGGTATCATAAGTCATTTCCTAAAATTCTCTTGAAGTTTATATAGAAATCTATTCGGTTGATATACTTTCCGTATTTCCCACCGCATCCCCCCCCACTTCTGAAGACTTTTTATAGAAAATATTGATAGTACTCGATAGAATGGTTTTTATTAAGGCTTGTTAGTATCCTGTTTGTTGATAGATTCTTGAAGGTAATGAGAATGATACCTCGAACTCAAGATTCGTCCTAGATGTCACTCGTCAGAACAGTGTTCCTAGTATGATGAGGAAATTTACACCGGTAAGATTCGTTTTCGGACCATTAAATTTCACAATCTGAAACTGGTTCCCTTGAACTATCCAAGCTGAGACTGCCCTTATCTAGGGACGAGAATGTATACACTGAGTGGTCAGTAAGTAGTGACTATTTTCATGTTTATTCGGTCTATTTTTAGCGATGATCGAATAGTATCGATTAAGTTGTAGTGTAGTCTCTGTAGTGTAATCAAATGACTTCGCGTGCCCCGTGTTATTGACATTAGGTAATTGAAGGCAGTCTGTAGAAAATCCTAGACCTATGCTACAATCAATGCACGCATTTCAGTTTTACAGGAGATCAATTATTGTTAGTGGTAACGACCGTGTACTTTTCAAATAACTGACTTAAGATTGAGCTTGTTACGTAGCATCGATTCTTTCTGGATTGTATATACACCTCATTGATTAATCCCAACTAACATGAATATCTTAAAATGCTTAAAGTAAACTATCATATACATTGTTGTCGAATCACTTAGACTAGTGAACATAATGTAAATTGATCAAGTGAACTTGATCACTACTGAAAAAAGAGAGTTAACTTTAGTTACTACTTAGTGATCAATCAATGTGTTCAATGTGTTCTTGTGATCATGGTAGATGTATAATCTTATTTTATGAAAAATGAAAATTGTTCGCATTATTAATGGTTCATTTATTAAAATTAGTTTTTTTTCTGAGTAATAGTTTCATAGTCATATTAGTTCAGAAGATCTATCCAACAATTATATTGTCGACGAAATTCCCACTGTTATGTAACTTATCACTCAAGTAAGAGATATAATCTATATGATGAACGAAATTTCATTACATTCTGTTCTTATGATTATTAACTTTTAGTGCTGCATTGACTATTGGCTTAGTAATTAGGATAAATTTGTCTTCGACTGAAATTGGTCAGTCTCTGTTGCTATATGTGCATCCTGAGCGGATCGCCTCACTATATATATATATCACATGTATTGTTTGAGTTAGATTGTGACTGGTAAGTGGAATCAGGGACGCGCATTTCATCCTATTTGGAACGCGTCAACTGGATACACCTGCATCACAATGTTGATGTTTACATCAGGACTCGAACTCAGTCCGCTTCGTGTCAAACACCACCAAGTTCACCACTAGACTACTGAGTCGATTGTCATCGATGATTACTGTCTAATTCCCAACTAGTCTCGAAGTTACTGATTATTATTTCCCATTAAAACTAAAGGAACATCCTGAAGTTAGTCACCGGTGAACTGATTGGTGTAATTGATTTAAGTGGGAAGTCTAATGTTGAACAAAATCCCAACGGTGCAAAAGGTCATGTGTATACCAACTCAATAGCATTGGATTCGACTCCCCTGGCGAAGTCGAGAGTGGGCACTGTTGAAGAGTTTCGTACTAGGACCGAGCACTTGTTTAGTGCTCTTTTTTTCAATGATACTCTACCAACATCATTCTAAGACGAATTCAATCAATTTAACTAATATGTAGAGTTTTTAACGATTTACAGTTTGAAATCAGTAAAAAGAGAAGAATGTAATTCTTATGAATTCTTAGGTGGAATTATATACTTGATCATTCCTTCTACAATGACTATAATTGTCGAGGATTTCGGTTATAACCATTTATAGATATACATTGACACACCTTCATACCATATACGCACATACATACAAATGAAAAATTTGAACTGGATCGCAATAAACTGGACGTGAAATAAGTTCAATTGGTTGAAAATGACAGCATTACAAATTTATCGACGGAATGAGCTTAGCAACATTAAGAGGTAGACAAACATTACATTTATTACTATTGGCATAACTAAACTATAGTATCGCTACTGAGTTATTCTTTAAGTGACCTAAACTTGTCAATTTCTTCTAGCATCTGATTTCAGCCATTTCAAGCCTGAAACTTCAGAACATTGTTCTACAAAGTATTCCATCATCTCAAAGGTGTGTTATGAACGCAAATTCATTCAACTTGAGAATTATAATCTATAGAGCCATTACAAATATTCCAGCTGTGCACCACGACCTCAAAAATCGGTGTCGAATTATGATTGGTCTGGTATTATAGATTAGTTCTACCGTCATTAGTTAGTGGTCACTCAATGTATGCATCGCACTCCAGGAGTTATTCACAATATCACTATCTCAGTGGTAACTTTTGCAAACCCGTTAACTAGATGATATCAAATAGAATTCACCAATTAACATCAGTTTACTTAGTAATCTACATGTACCTTCCTGACAAATTTCAACTATGTAATGGTGAATTGTGATTAACTAGTGAGTATATCCAAATCACCTCGATTATCAAAACACTATCCACATTATCAAGTCACATAGATCACTACAACTACATTAAGTTAAATGGATCGACTGAATCTCATCAATCCTCTGGATAATTGGACAAACATCACATCGATCACAACTTAGTGACCATTAAATGTAAAACTATAATCCACTTAAAAAATCACTCTATAACGAAATGAAACATTTATTAGGAGTCTACAGATACTGTTTATTGCCACAATTGATGCAAAAGAATTTGTAAAATAGTTCAATTTAAGAATAGAGCCCATCGAAAACTAGGCATCACTTGCAGAGTTATTGATGACTAGAAAGTATTGGATCTGAGCGCCTCAGAAGTGAGATCAGAAGTCACATGCATAACATAAGGCAGTGACTAGATGAACGCAGTATTTCACTCACAGATTGATCGATTTCAGAAATAAACGAAAATTGCATCAAGGTGGTTCATTAATTTCAGTATATTCTATTCCCCGTAAGCAGGAAAAGTTTCATTCTAATATGAAGTGTAGAGTAGTGGGATTTAAAAAACCAATCGGGATTGGATTCATCGAAATTCAAACCAAGTAGCATTCAACAATAAAGTCAAAATCAATTGGTACACATTCCTCAATTCAATCAATCTGTCATATTAAAAACGATCATCAAACAACATCATTATTCATCATTGGCATTCATTATAATACACATAATATCACAATGAAATTAGCTCTACATAAACTCTAGGAAATCCCCTTGATATCTAGTCAACAACTTCGATGATGTCAATCCATGATCGTTTTTAAACAATCAATGATAATCAATGGAAACTGCAATGTGTAACCAAATATGATATATCAATCAACAGTATGGTATGCAGTGTCATCGTTGAGAAAATTCGCTTCCCCAATACGCAATGATATGACTCAATCAATCTACATTAACACAGATTGATATATTGTGCACTCTGATCTGAATTACCACACCACATCAACACACACAGAAATATGTATCATGAGAAATATGTAACTAGTGGTAGTTGTAATTGTCACAGAGATCGTAAAACAGATTGAAGAATGAGGAGATGAATTATGAAGGATAGATGATGAATTGGTGAAATAATAAATGAGTGATGATTTTGGAACTATGAATGTAGTGTGAAAGAGAGTGAAATTATTTCATGAATTACATCAGGTTCTTGTTAATGTTATTCAATATTTTTGACAATTGATGATAACAATCACACAGGATTTTAATGAGTGATTAGGGACTATTTACATTGTTTTGACCGACAGTCTTTGTGCTCATGAACTGATGACATTAGTTTGTTTGCCCATCACATACTTTATTCCAACTGATTCTAACACCATCATTGAAGGTTGAGCATTGACATAGCATTTATATTGCATTTGCCATTTACACAAACCAAAGTATCCAGTATATTAGGCTTCAGTAATCATTAAACATGCATATATTTCATGAAACATGTATAAACTGATACACGAACATTCGTCCGAATTCAAACTTATAATGTGACAAAAATTAGGCACCAAGTTTATGGAAAAAATCTTAGCGACTGCAAAGTGAATAAATAGATTCCACCTTTTCACTCATCAAACTGATTCAAGTTTAATCAAGTTGTTTGATAATTTTGATTTCAATTATTTCTTCCTGATGATGCTCGGACCAGTTAGCTGGATGAAACGTTGAAATCTATTTACTTACTTTTTCAAATATATTCTACTTCTAATATGCATTAAATGGTTTTATTTAGTGATTATCCTTCATTCATATTCATATATAATTGTGTAATATCAATCATATTTTCATAACATATCTCTTTTTATTCAGGCCTCATGTATCAATACTGTAACAACATCTCGTCTCTCATTTCTCCAACATATAATGGATGAGTAATTTTTAAGTTGGATTGTGACTGATTAGTGGCAACCAGAACATGGATTTTGTCCTATTCGGGACTCGTCGGCTGAATGTACTTACATTTGAGTGTGAACACCAACATTAGAATGCAGGTATATCCAGTTGACGAGTCCCAAATAGGATGAATTGCGCGTTCCTGATTCCGCTTACCAGTCACAATCTAACTCAAACAATACATGTGATCTATATACATATATATAGTCAGGTAATCCACCCAGGATACACATATAGCAACAGAGACTGACCAATTTTCGCCTAAGACAAATTAACGGGAAGATTCGAATTTATTCTAATTATAGTGAATGAGGTTGAGGAAAGTATACAAACCACCTTGACGGTACATAAATAATGAATTCCTTACTAAATAGAATCACGTTTGGCTGTAAACATATTAATAAAAGAGGTAAACAAGTAAGGCATATGGTTAGCAAAGATTATTCTTCCTGATGTGCTTCCTTTCTTACTTCCTTACTTACCTCATGATGATAGCTTATTTACTATTGTTATTACCCTTTTTATTTATAAAGATTAAGCAAAAGGGAGTTATGCACCAATTGTACAGGAGGAGGAAGTACACATTTTTCTTTATTTATATCCATGAGTATCTTTAAAAGGATGAAAAACCATTTATTGCTTTGGAAGATGGAACCAAAATGAAAACGTAAAGTAAAGAAAACAAAGAGAACATATAAATATAATTACTAAGAATAGCTTTTTTTTCTTTCTATCATTATCAATTTACTATGATCTCGGATATAAGTTGAGAAATCAATTTATACGCCTTAATCCACTCATCTGTGTCTCATTTCTATGTTAATGTCTATGTTACTAGGAGTAAAACAAAAAAAAAAACAAATGAAGATAAATTCATTTTAGACTGTTTCATAAGACATAGAACTACTACTACTACTATTAATAATAATAATAATAATAATAATAATAATAATAATAATAATAATAATACTAGTATATTCTTTATTGGAGTAATGTAATCATTCTTGTAATAAGTTTGGTAATGATGATGATGATGATCATGGATACTTTTCTTTATTATTATTTTTTCATTCTTTCATTATGTTGATGATAGTAATAAACATGAATTACACTGTAATCTATCTCATGCTATATTAGTAGTTAGTAGTATCTCTCATCTATGTAACACACCATACATATACACAATTGTGTACATACACTTTATTCTATTTCAAATAGACGTTTATAGGAGACATTTAATAATGTATACTTTCATTCTCTATAAGTTTTTACTTATGAAATGATTATAGACGGATACATCCGTTCATTTAAAGAAAATTAGAATAAGTAATATATTTCACGTGAGTAGTATGTTTAGATATTGAAATAGAAGTAAACAAGACTATGTCTTACGATATAATGTTAGAACATTAAAAGTAGCAATCACAATATATTAAAATTGATCCAGTTTAATTATAAAGTTAAAGCAGATAAAGAATAATAGTAGACTGGGAGGGTGAGTTTGTCTGTGAGTAAGAAATAATATGGGCCTCAATAATACTACTAATATAATAATAATATGAATACTAATAGTAATACAATTAGTAATTTAATTCGTGATTTTTCCTTCTCTTCAATTTTATTTACATTTCCCTCCATCGGTTGCCATGGTGACCGGTGGTAAAAAATATTTTCCTCTGACAGCATTGAAATAATATGAAAGAATAAATAGACAAGAAGAAAAATACGAAAGAAGGATAGACAGAGTGGGTGAAAGTAAGAGGGAGGTGAGAGAAGAATATCATAGTGGAATGAGGGAGTTGGTACATCACTAGCTAGTGATGTATATGTACAACCTGATAATCATAATAGTTATTAGAATAATAAAACTGAATCGTTCCTATAGATAGGTATATTACTGAAATTTTGTTCAACTTGCTAGATTCTATACTCTCACTCGCACTCATTTTGAAACTGTTTTCTGTTTCTGGTAATCTTGTAACTTTATTATTAATTAAAGAGGTAATTATGGATTCTACGAAGTTGGGAAAAAGTTATATAATTGACTGTACATACATGCATTCATGTAGTGTTCGTCGAGTCATTAAGGTTAATCAGTGAATTCTATCCACTAAGTTATAAACTGGCTACTAGTCTGAATGTGACATTGCATCTCTTGCAGTATACTGGCAATGTTAAGTAGTTTGAAGTAGCTTATAAGAAACTCTATTTTCATTCAAGTTGCTAATCTCCGTTTGAATAGTTCAATGTTAACTTCATAGACCGTAAAACTGATTGATGTGTGAATTTTCCTGATATGGTGCATCAGTACCCGTAAGATCGTAGGTATGGCTTACTGATGAGTAAAACTTACGCGAAACTTAGATCAGGCGCTTATTTCTCCTGGATACCTTTAACCAACTCATAGTCGATTAGAAGTCCTAACTAGTCTTAGCTTCAGATCTTGTTTGCAAGTTATATCTTTCCTATTGACGTAAATAATATTATATCTAGCATTTGAACATGCAACACTAAGTATCACATTCATACAAGCATTATCACTTAGATGTCGAGACTTCAGTTGACTTCCCGTGTGCTTGAGATGATTTTATTGTTTGACTGCTGACTATTACTAATATCGTTATTGTCTCTCACCAATAGTACTTATTGAACTATACTTATCAAGTTGAAATATGATCATTTTCTTAAATAATACATTCACTCCCTAATTCTATTTGTTTGACTAATTTACCCTAGTTAAGATTTTTCTGTTGTCTATATAAAATAGGTAATAGTCTAAATATTGACACTGTGTAACTTGAAATTCATAAGTTACATCCATGAAGTAGGTTTATGTATACATAAAGCTGAGGAGTACTCTTATACTAAGGAGAAACAATTGTTGTCTATTCTTTTTTGGATTCTAATCCAAGTAGCCGAATTAAAGTTTTCGATACTCGCTAAGTACGTATTCCATTGCATTCTTACGCAATGTTCGATTGATTTAGTAAGTGAGTGCTAAATAGTAGCGTATGATTTTCAATAAAGAATTCATTCCAGGGGTTTGTGATTATATTGATTGATCACTCTGTAGACATCAGTGTGATAATTACTTAATCTGTCGATTAAATTCGTTTGTGTCTACTGGTTTAAATGACTAGATCAACAATTGTACAATGTTGTAATGAAAGATGTCATGAAAGCAATTGTTAGGAAACTTGCATCACCTAGGTTTCATATTAGTTGGAACTTGTCAACAAAGCATTAAGGTAGTCTTGTGTGATACTAATGTGTGCTGTGCGCGAACCAAATCACAGCATCAGTTCATAAGAACATAGGCTATCGATCAAAACAATCTAAATAGTCCCTAACCACTTATTAAAATCCTGTGTGATTGTTATCATCAATTGTCAGAAATATTAGATAACATTAACAAGAACCTGATGTAATTCACGAAATAATTTCACTCTCTTTCTCACACTACATTCACAGTTCCAAAATCATCATTCAATTATTATTTCACCAATTCATCATCCATCCTTCATAATTCATCTTCTCATTCTTCAATCTGTTTTACGATCTCTGTGATAATTACAACTGTCACTATTTACATATTTCTCATGATACATATGTCTGTGTGTGTTGATGTGGTGTGGTAATTCAGATCAGAGTGCACAATATATCAATCTGTGTTAATGTAGATTGATTGAGTCACATCATTACGTACTGAGAGAGCGAATTTCCTCAACGATGACACTGTATACCATACTGTTGATTGATTGATTGATTGATATATCACATTTGGTTACACATTGCAGTTTCCATTGATTATCATTGATTGTTTTAAAACGATCATGGATTGACATTATCGAAGTTGTTGATTAGATATCAAGGGGATTTCCTAGAGTTTATGTAGAGCCAATTTCATTGTGATATTATGTGTATTATAATGAATGCCAATGATGAATAATGATGTTGTTTGATGATCGTTTTTAATATGACAGATTGATTGAATTGAGGAATGTGTACCAATTGATTATGACTTTATTGTTGAATGCTACTTTGATATGACTATCAAGTAATCTAATTATCAGGAATTTCATGCTCGCCGGAGGACTCGGTCAAGAATAACCATCTCGACTATATTTGACCATCACTTCTGATTCCTTAGGTCCAGCATCTCTTGCCGACTTCCCCATAACATTAGTTTTCAATCACTAGTAAAGTGCCAGTTAATGTCGGGTCATCTAGATTAGTGGCAGCATCCCAATTAAATTGACATGGATTTGAACTAGCACAATTAGTAACTTGACTAACATCAGCAGGTATTCCCTACACAGCGGACATTCAATGTAAGCTTTGTTTACATTGACATTTGCTGAATATAACCCCAACTTGAATTTTTGTTGTTTTCTGTATTTTTGTTTTGTCATAAACTATATATAGTACATTTGATAAGTTAGTAATTTGTTGTTATTTTTTGTCATATACTGATCTCATTTATGTGCTACTATAAACCAGAGAGTACTGATGGACAGATTCGTTTTCCTAGTACCAATCTCACCAGAAATGACCTCCTTTAATATACTTAGGGATAGGAACTTACAAAATTCAGAACTTGCTTCATTACATCTGTTGTTACTACTTGTAACAGCAGTCTCTTCTCAACCTCGAATTCGTGACTCATATAACTAAGAAATATTCAAAGTAAACTGCCACCAATAACAGATTATTTTCATGTTATATTACAAATTAAATGATCTAGTAATGATATCATTGGACACCAACCCTATTTATTGGTTCTAGTTGTTAAATGTACATAAGGATACCTAAGGTTTGTGGATTCACCTTCACATAGAATTTTATATTAAGATGAATCAATTGTCCATCAATACTTCGTTGGTTTTTTTGAATATTACCCAATTAAGACCAATCTATGTTGAATACAAACAACCAAGTAAACAACCAATTTTCATAAAATCCTATCAACTAAGTCAAATGTATACCTTCATGTCAATACATGTCGAAAGAATGTTCATATATAGGAATGTATTAAGTTCTTATTCAAGTTTAATTGTTCCGCCTAATTTCATTTCATTCAATTATCATTTTTTTTAACAAGTTAAAACAAGTAAATATTGATATACGGTAAATTACTAATTAAACAATTAAACATATTATGGTTGTAATCATTGAACTTAATTATTTATACATGATTTGACACCATTTAGATTGAAAACAATAATGAATAACCATTAAATATTCAATATGACATCTTTAATATGATAGTAGATGAAAGTAATCATCATTATGTATAGATGAGTAAATACTTTGAAGTTATAATAATAACATTGCCTGTATTCAACATAGAATATATCTCGATTAGATGACATTCATAATCACTGAACACTGTTAGATAAAGAGTTCATTCTAGTCTGAAACGCATGGAACATCAACTGTAATTTGAATATATGACTTTCAGTTCTCACAGTAAACACATGACCATCAATGCCTACTTATTCTCCTAGTATAACATCTACTTTAATCAATTTGTCATTTAACACAACAATCATCTAATTTCATCAGTCATAACTGTCTCATATTCGATATTTCAAAAATTCACTAGGCTTAAATCATTATAATTTCAAGAATATGTTGAATTTAGTCAATATTGACTTGATCAAAGTAATCAGACTAAAGTTCATAATGTAATGCAAAGGTTTCGTAATATTACTTTCTTTCTATGGCTTTAATAATGCCTAGAGATCTTGTTCTCTTATGTAATGTATGATTCGTTAGTCAGATTTTACAATTAATACATGACCCGTGACAATATACTTCTCTTTTTAAAGTTCTCTAACTATGGCCCTTTCAATTTTCGCTTCTAGAACACTTAAATATATTTAAACCATAAATAAGAAATTGATTGAATGGATTGCAAATCTTCTATAGTATGAATTCGACAACCTGAGTTCGAGAATAATCAAAAATCACAAACAACTAGCTTTAGATAGTTGTGTCATCTTGGTTAGGTACTATTCAGGAACGAACATCCTCGACTACACCTACGAATCACTACCATGACCTTTAGGATTCTTAGCGTAAGCTTAGTCATCAGATCATTTAGCAGGCGTTATATTTCCGTGACCTAATTTATTGTCATCGGTGAGTGACTTAATTACATTGTTGAACTCCGTTTGCTATGTCTCCTCATTGGAACTCCAGGAATTACTATCTAAATTTAGTCACTAGTGAGTGGATACTTATTATAATCTCTACAATATCCAGTTACAATCTTCCATAGTTATTTTCTTTTTATTATTCTATTTATATTTGTCAACTTTAAGCTGATTCAAAAACTTTCCTGATATAAAACATGCTAACTGCACGTTTTACTTACAGTTCAAGTAAAATTACAAAGAGTGAATGATTTACTCTTATTCTGTCATTGATTGCACTACTAAAAACGACTTTATTCAATACTCGAAATTATCTTATAGTAGTGAATTCTCACTAGATGATGATCTGAAGCTATTTCAGCTCCTCTCCTTGCTCTTACGTCTTCCATGGTCTTTCTAACTCCTTATTGAGCAGATGTGGTCGATTTTGTTCTTCGTAAGGTGGTCCGGTGAAACTCATGTAGTTGTGTGTATACGTTTGTGGGAGAATACGGTGCCACCTTTAATCATTTTGCTGAAGGCATATAGGTTTGCAAACCTCTCACCGTTTACGTTCTTTTCTCCCATTCCATGTCGTCCCATGATGGAACTAGATAACTTAGACTTTGCAGATGATCTAGCTTTTCTATCCCATACACAGCAACAAATGCAGATAAAGACGGACAAGGTAGCAGCAGCCTCGTCAGCAGTAGGCCTTGACATACACAAATGGAAAAACAAAATCCTCGAATATAAAACAACATACACTAACCCGATTTCACTTGACGGAGAAATTCAGGAAGATGTAGACACTTTTACATACTTGGGCAGTATCATCGATAAACAAGGAGGGTTCGATGAAGATGTGTAGGCACAGATTGGAAGGGAAAGAGCAGCAGTTTTACGACTGAAAAACATTTGGAACTCAAACCGACTGTCAGTCAACATTAAAGTTAGTAGTTTCAATACAAATATGAAGACAGTCCTGTTGTTTGGAGCTGAAACTTGGAGAAATACGAAAAGTATCCTTCAGAAGATACAAGTATTTATAAACAGTTGTGTGTGTAGGATACTTCGGGTCCGTTGGCAGGATACCACCAACAACAACCTCATATGGCAGAGAATAAATCAACTTTCAGCCGAGGAAGAAATTAGGAAAAGACGATGGAGATGGATAGGACACACTGAGGAAACCACCGAATCGTGTCACAACACAAGCATTAACATAGAATCCTGAAGGTCAAAGGAAAATGGGGAGACCTAAGAATACACTGCTTCTGGAATTGGGGACAGATATGAAGTGACTGATGAGCTCTTTGGAAGGGCTGGAATGAAAAGCTCAGTACAGAGTTAGTTGAAGAATACTGGTCAGCGGCCTATGCTCCACATGGAGTAAAAAGCATTGGTTGGTTGATTAATTTGAGCGAATTCTCAGTTTCGTTTGAATAATATTGGAAGAAGTGTCTGTTGAGCATTTAATAAAATGGTAGCATTCAGTAGTTATCACTCACTTCCAGTCACAATATATTCGTTAGCAGTTCAACTGATAAGTCTATTTTTCTATCCAATGATTTCGTCACTCACTTTTTGTGGGATACATAAGTCGAATAATAGGCCAACAACAACAATGTTTCATTTTGAAAATTCCGGTATTTAGCAATACGATAATTTGTATATAACTAATCTGTAGCATACATTTGTGACAACGACAGTGGCCGAACACATTAGTCTTATATCATGTTTGTCGTGCCCTAAACTTTCAAATTACTAAGTTATTAATCACTAGCTTATATTCCTAACTTCAGTCAATTCTGAAGTATATTCAATCATTATTTAATGCCACTAATGGATACCAATCTCGCTTCCTACATGACTGAACTCCGCTGATTACCTCACAAAATCCGTTACTAATGAAATTACTAATGATATTATTAAACTGTGTTTATGCAGCTTTCAGTTCTTATAGACAGACGAAAGTATGATGGTATTTTAGGTTAATGCATTAAAATTCAGTAGATACAGGAAGGGATGTGAATATCATCCATTTAAACAGATTGACTATAGTTTCATTTCAGATATCGTGGAATTTCATCACTTCCAACTGGTTACTAAATGATTTGTGAATTTGTCAGTGATGAATAATCATTACTACTTTGTTGGAAGACATTCTGAGTACTGTAGACTTGTTTCATCTAAGTTTTAAACATTTTTATACATCGAAAATAAGCTAGATCATTAAGATATGAATTTGAACACAATCACGTGGCTTAATAATGACATCTTCAGACAGTTTAGTATGTTTTTTAAGCACAATCCTTGAATTATATGGCAGAATTGATCAAAGTTAAAATTGTGCCATTGAATAATAACCCAGTTTTATTTATTTTTAACTTTTTGTTTGTACCCTAAAAGGTCCTAAGTTGGATATTTATCGGGTTCGTGGTTATGCAACTGATAAGTACTTTCATACTAAAATAAAACAGCTGTCCCCAGTCTTTAGCAATACCTTAACTGACATTAATCTATCACACATAGAACCTACAAGTTGGGTAAGTCTTAAACAACGTAGAACCTGGCATATATGTACGTCAGTACAAGTTGCTACACTATATCAGCACAACAAGATGAATACAAGAATAAAAGAAGTAATATATATATAAGTAATATAATATAAGTGATTGTAAAAAAATATAGCATACAGGAAATTGGTGAGTTGTAAGGTAGTAAATAGTTTTGAAACTCAGGAGCTAATGGAAGAATAAGAGTGATGGCATCTACACCACTGCGACCGATTTACAGCTGTCACGTAACGTCTCAAACCAATGATTATGATAGTCGCGTCAACTCCAAACAAGTATTCTACACTTGCTAACATATCGTAGACAAATAGACATTAACTTCATAGACTGATAACACGTTCCAGTTTCTTCATTCATAGTTTGCTTCTGTTCCACTCCTATCTTGGTCATCATCGACAATCGAATTGGGAAGTGGTTGGGAAATCGTTATATGCACCCCAACCACCTAAGATGGTTAAGGTCCATAACTTTATTAGCTAATTTACGATACTTTCGCAGTACAATTTGCTTCAAATTAGCATTGCTTAATTGGTGGTCCTATCAAGTAAGAGCCACGTGTCACGTTTATATAGTAAGAAGGATTGGATATTTTGTCTATGCTACATGTATATTCTAAGGTCGCAAAGTGAATCGCCTACTAAGAAATCAAAGCCTAAAAATTCAAATTAGGAAAGCTTTATTTCAATGAGTATGTCTCTAATGAATGTAAGTTAAGATGATGAGATTGAGCATCCCTAATAGATATCACTTGTAGTTGTCAGTTCAGGTGAAAGCTAATCGCAGGTTCTGATTCAGCCAATTGTTTTCCAGTAGTGAATCTTTGTGAATGTCACATACTACTGATTATATATACATTTCTATTACGTAATTTAATATTAATTTGACCTTAATTATAGGATAAATATTCTTATTCTCATGAAACGTGTTCTAGAGAAAATCTTGAGTAATTAACATAATCCATTAATCTCCATCTTTTTTTTTCAAGAAAAAAACATCATAGTTACTCAGTTCAAGCTTAATCCACTCATTAAGCTTTGCTCATACTCATGTGAAATAAGTAGTATTTTACGTATATGGAGAAGAAAAGCTGATTATAATTGCTTGTTAGGTGTTGTTGGAGACCTTCCTGTTACACCATTTAACTTATACTTGATATAATGGAGTGAAAAATAGTAAGAGATTAGTTAGGAATGTGTACTAACAAGTCAAGGAGGAATTAACCCAGAACTTATAAATCCTTCTGTTATAAACTAGCTTCTAATCAAAGGGTTATGTTCAGTTTACATCATCAACTAACTTAAGTTTAGCATATCTGCTATTGTATATTAACTTAGTGATCTAGTGTTATAGATTCTCATTGTTAAAGAGTCTAATAAAGAGACTAAATTGATTTCTACAAGGCACTTATAGTGAATTTCTGATTTTATTGATGTTTGAATAACAACATCGAATACTTCATGTTTAAATTACTATTCACGTGTAAAAGATTTGAACAGGTGTTATCTAGAGCATTAAAATTGAATTTGACGCCACAGACTAACTTAGATTAAATAACTACTGAATTCCTGAATGGCTGTTTCATTTTAGCAAGGGACTCCTCATTATTAGGTTCACTTATTAATGTAATCTCAGTCTGAAAAAAGGCTATTAACATTATCCTTGTGCTAAATATTAATTCGTTTGTTAGCGTATATTTTATCAGTGTTGTTTTTGTACATTAATAATACCTTTTTACCCTAGTACACTTGAAATAGAACAAACCTGTACACTTTCTGGTCGCGTTTCCTCTTATGGTTTCTGTTATGTCGTAAGAAATTGGGGGGATTGGATGGCCGAGTGCCAATTGCTAGTGCCTAGTTGGTTATTGCGCGTCTGCCCTGTGCCCACTTAGTCCCAAGCCGAAATGAGAAGAATGCGAGCCAATAGATCAGCCAGACAGAATCGAATCTTATTATATTTCAAGCATTCTTTTATATATGCATAAAATCAAACCACACAACAAACCAACTAGAAAATTAACATGAATACAGAACGAGGGAAATAGTGGTAGTGAATAGGAACAACTTGTACACAACTAATTGACTGTAGTCCATAACAACAGACAATATAATAACAGTAATTATGCTAAACGGGAGGATAGGGCAAGCGGAGCGTAACAATAACAGAAACAAAATGTTTACATTACAGACAGTTCGAATAAATAAAATAGTGTTCTCAAACACAGTTCTGAAAGTTTGTTACACTTCATTGTGGTCCGACCTAACAGTTTCTTAATAAATACGTCTGAGACACTATTTATTTTGAATCCTGCCTGTTTTGTTGATATATCGATTAACAGAGTAAACTTACATCTTAGTTATTGCAACCAATTGAATTTTTTTTTATACAAACTCCTTCACGGTTCATCACATCCTCCTCTTATATTCTTCTGCTACAGTCGACTTAACATCAATTTACACCTGAACATTACTGAATAGTGTTTTAAATTAAAAACTGTAGTTAATTCCAAGTACCTTTCTAACATTTCAATCTTGTTGTTAATTAAGTAAACTGCTTTGTAAACCTACAGTTAAAAGATGTAACTGTAAAAACGGTTATCATATTTAGTATATTGAATTAGCTAATATAATAGACTTGTATTTTTTTTTATTCATTTTAGATGTTCATTTTGTTAACTGAAATATGTATGGGTCAGCTACAAGAAGTATCGAGTCCACTGACCTTTAGGTTTTGAAACGAACACTTAATCTTTAAATCATTTAGCATTGGCTGATGTATACAACTGTGGTAATTGTGTAATATTACACCCACAACAAATGTGAAAACATTTCAAGCTAATAATTGTCCTCAGAACGACTATTCAGTGAAATGGTTAATGATGGTTTTAATTATTTTGATGTTAGTTACTAATTGTTTTTTAAAAAAAAAAGACTGATATCAACCAATCAGGAATAAAACTTTCTAGGTGAAAGGTCAAAAATGTGAACATTTGAATTCAACTGATCAGTAATGAAAATCGATGATAAATGACCAATCCCATTCAAGGTTATACCACTTGTGGAGATAAACGAAGAGTTTGTTTATATGTCCAAAGAATTTTAACAAGTTAATCAAAAGAAATCTTTATTGACTCTATGGAAATTATTGTTTATATTTATCTCGATCGAGTACTATTCAAACAACAATCACTGGTTGTTTCACTCTAGTATAGGACTCCTCAGTGGAAGTGTGTACTGAAAACTTCACCACCTGCAGGTCTCACAGAGAACAGTTAACCATAAATACAACTAAGCCAGATGGTTTACAATGGTAGAATTCGCCCTTTGGTTAGATTAAGTTAGTCAGGTCACTAGTGATTAACTTTAACATATTCGTGAAGTTCTGTTAAAGTTTAGGCTCTTGATATTCGAACATGTTTGCAGTGAGACAGTTTCAAAAGAAGAATTGAATGATCATTTGCTACATCATAGATTGGTTGATTTAAAAATTCTAACATTATACACTAGCTGTTAAGGTGATGCTGATAGTTTAGCATTCTCCTTGAGACTTTAAGATGGAGTATTTGGTTCACATTATTACCGAAGAGTTCCACACTAGGATGAAATGATTTTCTACCAATGCTCACTAATTTTAGACAATGTCTAATTGTAATTATTCTGTGATGAATACATACAATAAATTTTCGTGTTAAGTGATTAAAGTGTGAGTGCGCGACTTGTACTACGTGGTTGAACTGTAACTTATCATTCTACAATAGGTGTCATTTTCATCTGTTCTAATTGGTATAATGTGGAGTCTGATTATACATACATATATATAAGCTTGAGGATTAGCTATATCAAATCAGACGTACGGGTATAGGACAATTACATTTTATGCCTTCGTTCTCTTCATTGATTCTACTACTTCTACTACTATTACTACTTTGATCATACAGAATTACGTCATTGAACTATTTAATCAATGACAAACTTATTCGACCAACCCTGTTTGGTAAACATGAATTTATCTTTTAATCAGGGCGCTACTTATGAAGAAAATTACCAAGAAAACTATTTTTATTAATGTCTCAATTATAATATAGTTATTCAGAATTGATTACAAATGATTATGATTTAAGTCTTTTTCCTTTTAGATACCAATACCGATCAGTTGGATAGATCTTAATGCATTCCCTATAGTAATTGGTTTTCCTAATAACATCTTTATGTGGATGACATAAGTAATACAACTAGTAGATTTAAGTGAAAGAAGCAATATAAATGAATAGCTCTTATATTGTATATTTTAAATATCATTCATATCATGAATAGGTTACTTTGTTCAAAGAAGATACTTACATACATGCATATCAATTACACTGATGTATAGTGTGAAATTTAATCTATTCGTCTATCAGTAAGTTGAGTAAACTCAAATCATTCTAATTCATTACGTTATTACTATGATGAGATAAGTATCAGTTAACTAGAATTCCCAATTTTGGGCGTGAACATCGAAAAAAGTGTTTCCATTCATGATGATAGTCCTACTACATTCCTTTTTAAGACAAATTGATTTTTAGTAATATAGTTCTTTAGATTATTATTAGTAGTAGTAGCCACTACTCAGCAAATAATCAACTATATCTCACCTGAATAGCTCAGCGTTAACTGTTGCAAAACTGTAAGGCTAAGTGACGCTGGTTCAAATAATTCCTTCATGATTTCAGTTACGGACGAGCTGAGGAGTGATGACTAGCACTGTATCTAGATTCAGAGTTTTTCTCCAACTATCACTAACCACTTAATAAAACAGTAACCTAACTTTATGTATCCACAATGTAATTATGTCGTTTGATGTGGCAAACTCACTGATTTTCCTTTTTAATGAGAAGGCTTAATCGGCAAGAACGTTTTGAAATGCCAACCGGGCAACTCAGCTTAATCCAAGTCATATTATCCAATAATAATATATAATGTGCTTTCAGCTATGATCGATTTTAAAAAGTAATTAGTCACGCAGTATAATCATTTCTGCGGTAAGGGATGTCATAACTTTGACAGTATAGTGGTATTCCCTGAGTGACACTGTGGAAGGTGTGAATTCGAAAAACACGAGGATCTTAAGTACTCTTAAGATTGCTGACATATCTTGCTAACAATTGTCACCAAATCAGAAACTACAGTTAAAGGTATCTTCCTAATTACCTGCAGTTAAGTAATATATTACGAATTAGCCTAGAGTATGTCAGAATATTTAAATGCAATAACCAAACGTTTAATAATAACTTGAGTTTAGACAGGAGATAATTGTCTAACTACATCACAATGAGTAAACCTATTAATCAAGCTCTGTCAGATATAAAAAAGGAATGTTTGTCATATTCATAAAAGTGGAGATATCATACTTTCATCAACTTAAGTTCAATATTTCTTAGAATTAGGACTGGATATTAACATTTTCAAGAAAGAGATGTATTTGCATGATGAGTTTTACAACAGAATCGTGAACACGTGTTATGGCTCATGGTTGACTATCCGCAGACAACTTTAACACTCGAACGCCTTGAACCCAAGTCGCCAATTTAGAAGACAGAAAACTTTATTCCAGTAAGAAAAAAGGGATTTCTGTACAAAATAATCGTCTATATATAGTTTTCTGAAACAACAAAATCAGTATTATAGCCTATCTAATCCGAACTAAGAAGTTCCAACTATTATCCAACCAGAATGCGTCACGTTGAGGTTCTGTCGACCAGTGATTGGATGTCTCCAGCTCTTCCAAGGGTTTTGGAGGCTTCGTTGAGGTTTCTGAGAGCCGTACCAGCAATAGGTCTTTTATAGTATGTTCCAGATCATAGAGTTGTACTCATTTGAACAATACAATCTAATCATCAATGCTAGGGTAACTAACTGTGCCGGTCGCAATACGAGTGTTTATATTTCAAAATAATTCAGATATATATGTATGAGATATATGGTTTTAAACTACGGTATGTATAGAAAGGTTCACATTAATATCTAGCTGTTGTATTATGGGTTTCGAAGCTATGACCTCAGAGTTGAAAGTTGAGTCACTTCATCATTTCTTAATACAAAATACTAAACTGTTTACTCTCCATCTAAACCAAGATGTTTAGATTATTCACTGAGTATAGAGTCATGAACTTGGCTTCATTTACTAGTGACACTGCTCAACTATGAAAACTGAAATAAGTAGCATGAAGTCTAAGTTTGCAACCTATTGGATGAAAATCGAATGTTTCAACTACTCCTTCATACACTTTGAGCAAAGTAATCACATCTATGTGACAGGTGGCTACCATCAATAAACCGACGTTATCAAATTGACTTAATCACATATTAATACAGTTATCTGTCAATCAGTTAATGGTAGATGCCACAGAACAAATAAAAGATAACCTTCGTAATGACTTGAATGATATGAAAGAAAGAAATTAATCAATGACTGGCAAAATATTTGCAGCTTATAAGCGCCTACATCAAGCGTTATATCATTTCTAAAGAAAGGATACTAGTTGGACATTTCTGAAATGTTTCAAATATGCTTATACAAGGGGTTGTATTCATGAACTTAAAAACTCAGTTCATGCAGTTGATCTCTATAAAAGTTGCTTATATTTAAATCCGTGTTAAATGACTATGTACAACGGAATTACTCTTATGATGTCAGACAAAAACATGAAGGTTGGTAAGGCTAGCAAAATAGGTGAAATAGGGTCCAAACTCATAAGCTAACAGTTGAAAAGCAGTATCATGGTCACTAAGATTATTTTAAAAAATCAACGTAAACCAGCATCTGCACAGAACTGTGCGATTATTATGAACATTTCGATGTGTCCCAAACCTGACTACAACTCTATTATCTACTTGTTTATTGGATTTCCGGTAGGGTAGAGAAAATGATTCTGCTGAACAACAAGAACAGTGAAACCGATTGCTAATTTTGCTGACATTACAAGTTCACTTAATTATAAACAACCAGCATTGCTGACAACCAGTCAAGAATCCAGATCTCTGAGCCACATCATTAGTTGACAATACCAAGTTGTCTAACTCTAAGGTGATCTCGAGTGCTCTTGTTATACACCGTCTACCTACAATGTAGAAAACCTTTTTTTGAAGCATCTAAACAAGAAATAGGGCTGCGCATGAGTGACATTAACAGCATGACTGTAAAGATCAAACGATAATGACTTGATGCACTGGCTTCGTACTATTTAGACTTCATAACAAATTCACTCTCGGACTTTATTTTCCTACTATTAATCTTAGCCCATATGCCTCGACAGATACAACGTAGGACCAGGCACATAAGTGCATCGGTCCAAGTTGCCACACCTCAACAGCATAGCAAGATGATCACCGAATTCATAGAATCAGTTACTTTAATGGTAGTAATATATAAAAGGAAGATTGCATATGCCTCGATTACAGAATGGAGTCGAAAGTCAAGATTGTAAACTACGATTTCCTTTTAAGCCCTATTTATGCAACCCAATTCACTCAGAAAAGAAAAAAAATTATTAATGAAGAGTAAAACACACTAATTATGTGTGAATGCAATAGAAATTATATACATGGCAAAAATAATATATAAAAAAAACAGATTATTAAGATTCACGTTAGTAGTTTTGTTGTACAATTATTATGGACGATTCATATTACCACCACTACTACTACTACTACAATTACTACTACTATCAATGCTAACAATAGTAATATCAAACATTCTATTACCAAAAAAAGTAAAATGCATGAAAATACAATCATATGTGAACATAAAGTAGTGTACACAAGTACTTATGATAAGGAAAAACACGTACACAGTATATATATATATATATATATATATATATATATATATATATATTCTGCCTAAAAGAACATCACCTGGCATTATTCTTAACCAATATAGATAGAAACAGTGAGAAATGCAGACAATCAAGAGGAGAAAACGAAGATATTACTAACAACGATTAACACAAAAGTCAATCATATTGATATACATATATCAATGATGAAAAAATAGTCAATTACCTATGAATTGACAGTATGAGGCATCAATTGGAAAATTATAATCACTCTAATATGACATCTTTAACAACAACATCGCAGACAATGTTACATTGAAACACTGCTACATACATGAGAACGTGCAAATGAACTACCTTTATGTTCTGATTAATAAACTTCTATTCATGTTTTCAAAGGGCAAAAAAAAAATATTTTCAAATTTATCAAAATGTACTACTTTCAAAAAATAAACTTAGTGTAATGTATGTCAAGAGTTTAGTAGTTCTGTTGAAACACCTATCAACTCTTCAATTAAATGACAATTGTAGAAAATAAGATTAAAATATTTTGTCATTAGAAAAAAAAATAAAAATAATGACAATGCATCTCATTACTCTTATTTAATGAAAAGTAAGAAAAATACATACAAACCACTTGCAGGATTCGAATGAACAAAGCTCAAAGTATAGACCAATAATAATAATTCAACACAACAAAGTAGGATGTATTCAAAATAATTTTTGCAAAAAACAAACTGGAACGTATTCGAGTAACTTACTTTACAGAGAATGAGAGAGAGAGAGAGGGGGAGGAGTACTGAAAAATACGATAACGGTAATAATAGAAGTAAGGTGATATATGACGAAGACTTTGTTACCTTAGGAACAAAGTCTGTACTTCTTTCTCTTTTAAACAACTATGAATAAACCTAATTTTTTCTGCACAATGTGAAGAGAATACAAAAATGAAAATAGTTTAAAGGCAAATAGTTTTGTTTCCCGACAAAAAAATAAAATGCACACACATGTAGAAACTTACTGAAGACCAATGGATAAGGGAAAAAACGGGTTATAACATAAGAGAAGAGAAACAGGCCTCTATTTAGACTAACACCGGATAAAACTGTTGAGATATGCTGCAGATAAAAGAAAATTAAATATAACAACTTTAATGTAACCATACACTATGTAACACCATACGCAGACATGAACAATTCATGGTTAGATTGGATGAACACAAAAATAGTAATACAATCAGCTTCTACTCAACTTAAAGAAGTTATCTGTAAAAACACACAAAGAGGAGATGAGAGCCATAAAAACACTTCATGGATCCAATAAAAACATTAAACAGAATATGAAACATTCTAGTTATAGCAGTAGTAGTACACACGAAACAGTAATACATGTATAGATATCAAAAATATCGGTTATGTTTATGTTTACACAGGTATGATAAACAGAGACAGTGGAGGGGAATATTAAAACAAATACTATATATATAAACAAACACAAAGCACATTGTACCAAAGAGTAGTGTAATAGAATGAACTCCACGAAGTTCAGTATTCAGAGAAGAAGGGAAAGTTATTAAATAACAACCGCTACATACAAAAGAAAATATATACCAATAGTGCAAATATTTAGGTATAACAAAGAAAAAAAGAATTAGACAATGGTAGCACACTCTTATTAGTCAAAGAATAATGTATGGAAATAATAACTGTAGAAAAAAGTATTGAAACCACAGCCATATTATTAATTTTGTTTGGAAAAACAAAACATGATTTCAACTGGTCTATCATTCTGATAAAATGGAGAGCTGCTGCTTTCAGAGAATGAAAGAGAGAGATAAGGAGCAGAACACTAACAGGAAACAATAAAACTAACAAACGAACTATCCATAATTGTATGACTGAACAGATTGAGTAAGAAAAGTTTATATAGATAAATACTTAAATGTGATACTACGCGAACAAACAAATCAACAATAAACTAAATGACAATGATGATGTTTATGATAATAATAAAGGCGAGATTCGAATAGAATGATAGTTGATGATGAATGACATTTTGCAAAACAAACAAACAAAACAACTTCGGCGCTGTTTTCTTCTTTACAAAACTGATTAAATGCGCAATACATGTATAAATAATAGTGAATGTAAAGTTTTACTTTACAGCGCGTATGTATACTACAAAAGAAAAAAAAAGAAGAACATCCACACATACAAATAAAATGCATTGTGTAAAAATGTTGTAAAAGAACCGGTTGTAAAACAAACAAAAAATAGGAACACAATTAACAAAATGTAATAACCTATACAACAATACATTGTTGTGATTGATGGAAAATAGCAGTAGTAGTAGTGACGGTATCATTATTCAATAATTACAATATTTCAAAAAGGACGGGGGGGGGGAATATTAAAAAAAGACAAAAATAAACACAAGAATATTTTGTTTGATTAGAATGCACATTGATAAAATTTGTTAAAAAATAGACATGGAACAAAACATGGAATCAACACATACACATACTCTTTAGATCTTATTTCACAAAATGCTCTAGACGGCACTATTTTTCACCTACACTATGAATACGATTAGCACAGGTTAATGATAAAAAAAGTGTTTCAGTCGAGATAAAGAAAAAAAACAAGTTTTCAGTAGGAAAATTTGTTTGAGTTACCGGTTTTATTCCTCAGCTTTACATGCATAAAGTATAGGCATGATAACTTCATGAATTTAATTCACCTTGTTGTTGGTTGCTTTCATCTTTTATACAATACATAAAAATAAGTAAATATTCCATCAATATTCCACTGCAGATTTCCATAAAATGCACACATTAAACACGATGAGTAGTATCTGAATTCTTATGAGTATGATTTATAGATGATGCATTTGTTGCTCCAACTGACGACATACATCCAGTCGCAGAAGTACCACTCCCACCTTGCATAATCTCCAGCAATTGGTCTAATGTAGCACGTCTACGCAGACCGGCTGCTCGTAATTCATCAGCTAAATGGGTTACCATATCGGTTAGACGTAAATGAATAGTCTCTTCATTGAGTAAACGTTGGACAACACCAGCCAATTCACTGCCAGGTGGTAATCGGTCTGATATGGAAGTGTACAATTGTTGCTGTGATTGCTGTGGATGATGAGGATGGTTGCTATTATTACTAATATAATTATTAGGATGACTAGTAGTGCCATTTAGTAAACCAGCTTCAGATGCCAACAAATTCAGATATTGTGATGTATCTAAACCGTTCAAACCATTCAACAAATTAGAGGCCAGATTAGCGACATGTAGTGAATTGTTGGTATTATTATTGTTATCTGCATTAAAATCACCATTAGCAATTATGCTCTTACTGCCATTACTACCGTTATTTATACTAGTAGTAGTATGTTGTGTTGGTGTCCCTGTGGTGCAGTTAGATGGATTGGTTGTAGAGTGTAGAGCATTTTTTAAAGACGCGGTAAGAGCAAAGAACTGTTCACGTTGTTGTATACTGTCTAAAGGCATAGTAGAATCATCTTGTAATTGGGTTTGTTGACGTAGTAAATCGTTGAATAACTGGGATTGAACGAGAAGAGCTGCTGCTGCAGGATTAAAAAAGAATGGGAATCCAGAATTTGTTTGTTGTGAAATTGTTGTACTTGTGTTATTATTCTCATGATTTGTTGAATTCGGCGTAGATGATAAATGTATCTTTTTATTGTCACTGTCTGAACCACGTAGATTACTAGTGAATAATGCAGTACCAGGTACAGGGGTAGTAGTGGCACTATTAGTCGTTGTATCATAGCTGGATTGTTCAGTTTTGTACTTCAAGCTATTCGAGGAATGGAAATTCGGCGTCAACGAATGCGGTGTACGCGTTCTAGATAGACCGAAATACAATGGTGAGTCTGGTGCGTGTAACGATGAGGATAATGTCAATCTAGTTGATGATGATATACTACCAGGACCACCTGGAGTATTCGGTGTAGATTTACTCGTACTTATACGATCACCGGTTACTTGCATAGTTGTCGCATCTATATTTGGATATATGACTAAGATTAAACGCGCTACACGTCGTAGTATATCAGCATTTCGTACAGCTTTTTGTGGATTATTCACTAATAAGCGGACATCACGACGCAAATTCTTCCACTTATTATAACAATGTTCCATAGTAAAACCTAATGATTCCATTTCTGTGCCAATAATTTGCCAAACTTGTTTATGCTTTTTTTGTATATTAAATTCATCCAAATGTTTTTCGACACAATCTAACAACGTTTGAACATTTTGATTTGACCAGTGAACTTTCTTTTCAGTTGAGTCCGTCGGATGCCGAGGACTATCAACGTTTACCATAAATCCACGTGTTGGACCACCTAGATCATCATCATCATCTTCTGGTGGCAACATTGTCACATCCAGTTGTTCGTCAACATCATCATCATCACAATGGTTTGTAGCATGATGAATACTGTTATTACCGTTAGTTGTGTGAATAATATTAGTATTGTTGTGAGTATTTTCATTCGTAGTAGTATTATTATTGTTTATGTGCTGCCTAAGAGAAGAATACTTTAATGGTTCCAAATCCATTGGGTCTTCATCATCATCTTCTACATCCTCTGGAAAACTTGGACTAGATTTCTCTGGACTTTTAGATGCATAATTCATCACATGATCCATCATCTATAAATATAAGCAGCCCAGCAAAACAAAAGAATAATAGTAATTAAAATGTATAATATTCCAATACCGTGACAAGATCAAGAATATATAAATAACAATACATGTAATAATAACTAGTTACGTAATTTGATATCCACTAGGTTAGCTCCTGTAGCAAGATAAGACTTATGCAACGCTGAAGGTTTGACAGTTCAGTGATTCCAGGCCGATCTCTGCACTCAAAAAGAGGTATTAGTCAGTTACAACATGGAATTCGGCACACGCGTACATTGGTTCAATCCCTTACTTTACTACAGTACTGGTATCCTGTCTTTTTTTTTGTCCTAAATCCTGCAGGTTGCTACTGACACGTATTCATGATTTTAGTACCCATCAAGATAATAATAATCTTCTAAATTCCGTTTATTACACCCTAAAGATCGTAATTTTGACTTGTTACATACGATACGTAGGACCATATTACTCCTGACGACTGTTACGTAAGAAAACATGTCAATTACTATATGCCAAAAAATAACTATGAACTTAGCCCTGGTGACATTATGAAATGTTTCATTTTATACACTCGAAAGCACTGAAACCAGAAAGATAACATTTTTTAAAGTTGACAAAACATGTAAGAAAGAATATCATTGGCCAATTAAAAGTCACTAATCCACGAACGTTAACCAAGATGTTTGCATTTGACGATACAAAAGGTGGATGCTGAGGAAGCATCGAAAAAAGGTTTTAAAATCAGACATTTTGCTTAAAATTCTCACAATGCAAAATTCAAATATTCAGTAGGGTAATATAAAATTACTAAGTTTGAAAAGTTTCAAAATATACACTAGCGGAAAACGATGATATGGTTCACCTACTTTGCAATCAATACAAAATTAATTACTCAATGTATACTTAAGGATATACAAAATTTGCGATATAACCACTAGCTGCTAAGTTGGTGAGTGACCTGATTATCGTAATGCAGTGAATATTTATTACGACAGATCTTATAACGTCATGGCACATTTGGTAATGATAAAATCACGGATAACGTCCAGATTAAATAATGCTGTGTAAATTCGATGGTGCACGAGAGAAATCGCATGGCTAACTGGAACGGGATGTGATGGCAAAAAACTTAAGAGAATCATTATTTCTAAACAAGCCGTTTTCCGATTCCAAAAATATTTGAAAATCGTACGTTCTGACTAGTACAAGTGTTAAAGGATACATAATACGTAAAATAATTACATATCCTTAGAGGCTACATTCAAGACAATTTACGAAATACCAAAACTATGTTGCTGAATATATTGTGTCAAACAAGGTATGTTCGTCAGTTAATAATGATTATAACCAATATGAACCACTCACAAAATACATATAATTCTAGCACAGCGCAATCTTCTAAAAGCACACAGCGTAGACTACCCTTCTCAATATGAATAGCCTAGAGACATCGCTTCTACACTGACCTTAAAGTGTACACAAGCATTACCGGCCTTTCTGATTAAACTGATTTAGTTCGAAATTGAAGCAAAGTTAATAACTGGAGTGACAATAAAACCACCAGCAACTATTGCTACATACCTACTGACTGTCATTACATATGTTTTTCAAAGTGCTTACACTGAAAATTGACTCGAGTTTGTGGTTAAATGACTGTAAAAGGTATTTCCAGCAAAAACTACGGAGGTATGACAACTATAAAATGATGGCCATTGCTCAGTGCATAGATTATTTTTTGAAGACGTAAAAAAAGACTGCCTCGTGACTAAACTTCAGAAACATAGCTTTAGTTAAGCAGTAGTTGTACTTAATGGAGGAAATATTGTTTCACAATAAGGATTCGAGGGAATTTAGACATTTTTGCCATTCTGAACCTCGATACGAAGTCGTTAGCAGTAAGAGTCAGTAAACAAGCACACATCTAAATGCATAGGTCGTGCCGCACTTTGATTACAGGGTACGTAAACTTTATTCGGTTATGGCATGTTTCATTCAGTAAAACTGGCTCTTAGCAGCACACTATAGATGAGCCGACTTAGTTTCTTCAACGCTCTTAGGCTCTACTTAATGAATGATAACGTATCCTCTATAAAATAAGTGACTTGATAAGTCGAGAGCACATACATTTTTCTAAGTTATCTTATTCATCAAAGTAACAGAACACAGAACTCTTCACCAACAATAAGAAAAGAAGGATAATCATGTGTCCAATGAACGATTTTTAGTCCATAGTTATTTGCTACAGCTGACAACGAAATTAATGTGTAAGGAGAACAAAATAGATACTCTGTAAGTAATACAGAGGGGCTAAGTAAAAAAGTCTAAGAACTTGCAGAATAGAATCCTACGAAATTAAGGAATATATTATAGGAAGCACAGAAAATCATGAAAAAGGACCAACAATTTAAAAACGCATTTACCATCAAGACAAAAGATACCGACACAAATAGAGCGCGTCTAGTGCCGCGAAAAACAAAGACATATGGGTAGCGGAAAATATGACATCTTCAACATCCAATCTAAGAAAGATACTCATTAATGTTTTGATCCTGTATGAATTATCAGAGAACATAATAATAAATGTTTACTTTTGAAAAGCATTTTTATGCATGACAGCATATCAGTTCACAGGTATGATCAGAATGATATGGTTTTACTTTAATAGGATTTTGATAGAGAGTCACTGTTTAAAAATTTATGCTATATGAAAATATTAATTAATTACAAACCAACGATAACTAGTTTCACAGCTTACAGTTATAGGGTACTAGAGGAATGTTATGTATTGTAGAGCACTTCTAGCAAACAACCGCGGGCTTCTCGTCTGTGGCGCTGTAATCTCAGGAAATTGTTGTGAGTAAACAGAATGAACCATAGAGACTACCCATAAACTGGATAAAGCTGAGTATTCGAAATTTGGTGAAAAGAATCAATCTATGTGGGTAAGTTTTGAGCAGTGAGTTATTGATCAATTAATTACACTTGTAGCGGTAAATAATCCCCAAAATAAATTGTTGCATAGGCTCTCGACATTGATGCTGACCAAGTTTGTTTTAACGGACACTACTAGTTGAAGGCGCGCGGTCACGCATCTTCACCAGATCACGACTCAAACCACCGTGGGTAGCATCTCTCTCTAGACGTTGCTATCCCATTAAAGCTCTGTATACGATCAAATATAATTTCGCTTCCATCCTTTACTGCCTTCCGATTTCTCATTCGTAAGAGTGGGGTCCATTCGATAGAAGTGGCTTTGGTTATACGACAAGCGCAACTTGGTCATATCACCGGAGTACGCTTCACACTCCTAGCCAGCATTTGAAGTAACTTGCTTAAAGAAGACCGATTAATTACGAGAGCAGATAGCGAACTCGGGGAAGAGAATGACATAGAAGGATACATGAAACTGAAGAAAAAGGAATTTAATTAGTGATAGCGAAAAAATTCATTTTAAACCAGAATCTTCTCTTTTCCATTTTTTTACTACAACGTACATTATTGTAGTGTTTGCAGTTTTAGAATCCTAATAAGCTACTGCTGATTGATTCGAGGTTAAGTGGTGAATCGTAGAAGATTTTCTACAAGTCATTAGATCCTAGATAAAGGGCGATCAGTCGTTTGAATCTCAGAATAGAATTAGTTGTGCGAATATTTTATTGTAGTTTAATCCAGAGTTTGCTGTAGAATACGATAAAGAATTTACGACGATATTGTGTTTGGTACTTATTGATAAGTAATGTTGCCTCATAGTTCCGATGATAGTATCTAGGCGTTTAGTTTCACGAGGAAGAGAAAGCCGAGAATGATATTCCGTCGATTATTTTATAGAAGAATATTAATTTATGTCGTAGTCGGCGACGACACAGGGGTTCTAAATAGAGTGTTTTACAACCAGTCGTGTAGTTCATGTTACTGTTAGCTCCCAGAATTCAACGTGTAAAACTTCTTTGTACACTTTCTACACGTATTATATCCATGTTATTCATGCTCGAAAAGATAAATGAGCAGTACTCGAGTGTAGGTCTTAAGTATATCTTAAACAAAGTAAACTTAATCTCCGTTGTATAGAAATTTTTAAGAAAAAATCTGTTTATCTTCTAGTTTTGGAGACTGTAAAAGTGTGCTTCGTGAACTTTAGGTTATGTGAATATTTAATACCCAAGTCGCTTGTTGATTGGAGTATTTGGATCTTGAACCCATTTAAATAAAACGTGAACTAGGGGGCTATATTTGGATACATTGCGTACTACTCATAATGCTCTGCTACTGTAGAGTCAAATGAGAAAGATTGCAAAGCTGTCATAATGTGATTTTATTGTACGAATGGAAGAAGGCTTACAGGTGGCAAGACAAATGAGTAGACCAGATGTTTGATCCTCGTAAGTGATGCTACATGTAATTTTGCAGGTGCGTTAAATGTCAACAAGGTTTGTAATTCTTGTTTGACTATTTTAAAGACTGGTTACAACTCCATTTTATTTACTGCGGTCAGTTTTAGTACTAATTTAGTGATGACAAATAGTGTCACAGAAAACAGGTGTATTTTATAAGAAGATAAGGTGGGAAGTCAAATATTAGCTGTTTTATAAGGTTTGCCTTGCTAAAGAATATTACGAAATCTTGTACACTAATATTTTCAGACTTTTTTAATTATTTTTGTATACTTTTTCGAAATGGTATTATTTATTTAACTGACACAAGTTTTGTACTTCCATTAATCGTATCGCTTTTCAAAATATTCATCACGTATGCATCACATTTTGTAATTTTTCTGTACGTCTTATCAGGAATCACTAATATTGGAGTTAAGAGTTATTTTCAAATTGATTACTGTACTAGGACACTAATCAAAATATTTCTTTAAAGATGTGATCTTTGAAATACATTGGTGTTTCCTTGACATCACCGACGAAATTTATTGTTGTCAGCAGACGGTGAAGGTTTATTGATAAAAAAATTCTGTAAAGAATGTTTGTGATAAATGAAGAAATATGTTTCCGTCAATAACCCGATAAGATCAGTACTTGACAGATTATAGGCTACATTCTGTAACAGATGACTTAGACCAATCAAATAATTATATATAATTATAAAATTATAAACACACTTGATGGACCTGTTTACTAAGTCATCAAATTTCAAAACGTCTTAAGTTACTAAGGTATCGGAATACTGTTTGATTATAATGTAGCTTCAATTCCAGGAAAGAGGTGTTGGAAGTTGCACCTTTGTAGTACACAACCTGTGCATCTATATATGGCGAATAATACTTCAAATACACCGTTTTTGTTATAGATGGAACAGCAGAATGTACAGAGTAACAAACAGTGTCTCTCTAATATATATACTTTTAAGAAGCTAGTAGGGACCTAATGATTTTGTAAAGTTTTCTTCCGATTGTTTCTGGTGTTGTTCAAAATCTTCAGTATTGTTCTGTTGGTGCTTTCTTATCACATAAATACACACAAAATAAGTCACTGCTAGCCAAATAGACCTTACTTCTCTCTTAAAAGGTGGACATTTTATCTATGGCTAGTGTTATCTATCAACTAGTGTACATTTAGGTTACTAAACCAAAAGTATTGAGACATATACGCTTGTACTTGACTGCTTTCACAACACATACTACCTCACGTTTGTAGTTTGGCTTTACCCTTAAGCTTGTTATTTAAACTTGAATGTCATTTATAAAGTCATCTGGACACCAGTTGAGCAGAAACAAGTTTTCAATCAACTGATTTTGAGCCTTATCTATTTCGTATGCTGGGTCGTTAGTCCTTGACATCCTTCAACACCTTATAATGGCATATTTGCGTAGTGATTGTTTATGATATGTAGCCCTTTATTGAGGAATAATTTACTTAAAATTTTGACACATCCGTGCGTATAAAGTGCTAGAGGCTGATTAAATGTACATGGGCCGATTGTTTTGCAATATTTATTAGTAAGGCAGTTTACATATGTGTGAAAATCTGAAAAAATGTAGGGAAATATGCATATACTTATTTGAAAATGTAAACTCAAACTTGGTTAGTGTTCAGTGATTGTTGAATTTTCATCATTTCTTATTTCTCTTCCATGAAAACGTTTCTAGTCATGCACAAAAATACTTACAGACTATTCATTTGTATGTTCACTATACAACAAAAATTGGATAAGGCATATTTGATATTTAGTTAGTTAGATGACAGTCAGCTGCTTTATGCGCCAGTCTTTAAATTTATTCAGAGGTGACTGAAAAACCTGCGCCTCACAAACTATGTCGATTGACTTGACTCAAACATGCCTAACCTACCTGCTAGAACTCTTTCAAAACATTTTCAAAATCGTCCTAGTTGAGGAACTGCTTGCTATTAATTATCAGTTAAAAGGTTCACATTGCCAAATAAATATATTCGTCAAAATTTTCGGACACCTAGTTCAGCGACTTGATATACCAATCAATTATCATGAGGTAATGAGGGAAACTACTACTTTTCCTATTAGCTAGGACTTATGTTGATACTCTTAAGTTCCCAAATAAACAGGCGCAGTGTTATGTCGTTATATAACGCCTACTGCTATACACGAACTAACCACAACGCTAATCGGAAACTTATCTGCGCCAACTGATACTCGCAACCGTGACCAACGACTCGACACTGATTACTCACCCCAAAACAAAATCAAGAAGACACCAACGCAACACTAGGAAGATTCGATTCCATTATAATTCAACTCTGTATATATATTTACAAAAGCGACCTTGGGGAAAACAGAGTAACTAGCATACTAAAATGATATAACAACCAATCACAATTAACAAGGTCCAGTGGAGGAAATGAAGAGCAGTACCGGTTACCGCTCACTTTACAATTAAATGAAAAATAGCAAAACTGAGGATAATTACATGAATAGTAACTACTTTCTTCCCTTCTTAGCACCTCCCCATTTTGAGAAAAAGTTCATTTTCTTGGAACCTTACTGTGACTCTTCGTTTCTGTTAGATAGAGCCAAAATACCCCTTGAAACAAGTTCAGAATGGCGTAGAAATCAATAGAGAAAATTGTGTCCAATCAGCACGCAGATAGCTTTTACCAGAAAACTCTTGACCAATGAGAAGTCACGTGATATATCTCTGATTGGACAGTTATCTTACTACTACTGTGTCTAGTAGGATATAGAAATCTCTAGAAGCCTGAAGGACATTTATGATAATATAAATACCCTAGTTTTTGTACATAATTGACACCTCGCAGTAAAGTGTTATTTTGCCATATTTCCTGTCTTCTCTCTCGTGTTCACGTTGAAGTGTAATTTAAGCCTGGGGGTCGAGTCAAAGCTTAGGAGTCAAATCAAGCGGTCCACTTAGACGAGATTAATTATTGACGACAGAGATTTAGCGGTCGAATAAAAAATCCAAACCACGCGTCACAACAAATTGACGACGGGAAATTCAGAAAATTAGAGAAAAAAATCATGAATATTACTTTGGAACAACTAGAAGCTTATATGGAGTGGCAAGAAAAGCGGTTTGAACAATCTCAAATAAGAATTATGGAAACCCTGATGCAGAAAATGCTCCTGAACCAACAAAACTCCAATTCTAGTGAACATCAGCTATCACATAATGAATCAGTCATAAATTCTATTCATGAATTTCATTTCGATGGTGCAGCTGGTGTTACTTTTGACTCGTGGTTTAAGAAATATGAAGCTATGTTTCGTATCGATCTCTGTAGACTGGATAACGCTTCAAAAGTTAGAGTACTCCTAAGAAAACTTGGGACAGTGGGACATGAACGCTACAGTAACTTCATCCTACCAAAAAACCCACGAGACTCGTCTACAGTTAGATACAGCTTCCGACATAACTCTCATAAGCAGAAGAATGTGGGTTAAGATTGGCAGACCACGAATATACCCTATACAAAAAACAGCACGTAGTGCATCTGGGGGTATGCTAAACATTGCTGGTGAGCTACACTGCCAAGTCACAGTCAAGGAAGCAACGGAGACAGGAGTTATATTCCTTACAGAACGCCCATCACTCGACTTATTGGGACTTGATTGGATAGAGAAGCTGAAGTTAATGGATCGTCCCATAAGCATGATCTGTAATAATGTCAGTACAGTGAAAGTAGACGAGATAAACCGAAACAATGGGCTTCTAAAACGAGATAAAATGGTATTTAGTGGTGGACTGGGAGAATGTACTAAGTTCCAAGCTACTCCCACCCTTCGACAAGGAGTAAAGCCAATGTTTCGTCCTAAAAGACCTGTTCCATATGCTGCCCTCCCAGTAGTTGAGCAAGAACTTGAACGACTTCAGAAAATTGGTGTTATCGAACCGGTGAACTTTTCAGAATGGGCCGCACCCATAGTAGTAGTGAATAAGACTAATGGGAGCGTCCGTCTATGTGCTGATTACTCAACCAGTTTAAATGAAGCCTTAGAAACTCATCAGTATCCATTACCTCTACCTGAAGATCTTTTTGCTAAGCTGGATGGAGGCAAGCTGTTTGCCAAACTGGACTTATCAGAAGCATATCTGCAGATTCCTCTTGCTGATAAGTGTAAAGATCTGCTTACCATAAATACTCACAAAAGCCTGTTCCGATATAACCGACTACCATTCGGAGTCAAGACGGCCCCATCCATATTTCAACAAGTGATGGATACCATGCTACAAGATCTTCCTGGTGCTGCAGCTTACCTGGATGACATAATAATTATGGGCGTAGATAAAATGGACTTAGAGAAGAAGCTCGATCAGGTGCTATCGCGAGTAGCCGAATATGGATTCCGGCTCCGTGCTGAGAAATGCAACTTTCGCATGCAAAGAGTACGCTACCTTGGGTTTATAATTGATAAAGACGGAAGAAGACCAGATCCGGAGAACATCCGAGCAGTGGAAGCTATGCCTGAGACCGACAGATATTCCCA
The DNA here is from genome assembly GCA_025215515.1 of Schistosoma japonicum. Taxonomy (NCBI): domain Eukaryota; kingdom Metazoa; phylum Platyhelminthes; class Trematoda; order Strigeidida; family Schistosomatidae; genus Schistosoma; species Schistosoma japonicum. The sequence goes on along the minus strand of CM046064.1, from coordinate 38,117,328 downwards.
CACTACGATCCGTTTTGGGACTACTTAGTCATTATGGAGCTTTTATCCCTGACCTTCATCGCCTACGTGCTCCATTAAATAACCTTCTGGCTAAGAACGTAAAGTGGAATTGGTCTGAAAGTTGTCAACGTGCTTTTGAGAAGATCAAGCAACTATTAGTCTCGGATCTGTTGCTGACCCATTACGACCCGACCTTACCTATTGTAGTAGCATCAGAAGCTTCAAACTACGGCATTGGAGCAATTATCTCTCACATCATGCCTGACGGGTAGGAGAAAGCGATTTCGCATGCAGCCAGGTCTTTAACTACAGCAGAACGTAACTACAGCCAGATCGAGAAGGAAGCATTGTCAATTATCTTCGTTGTAAAGAAGTTTCACAAGATGATATTCAAACGCCAGTTCACGCTCTTAACTGACCACAAACCGTTGCTAGCCATATTTGGGTTGAAGAAAGGGATTTCAGTATACACTACGAACAGACTGCAACGATGGGGAACCACATTATTGGGTTACGACTTCAAAATTAAGTACCAACCTACTACTGATTTCGGACAAGCTGATGCTTTGCCTAAACTTATTGGTTCTCAAGCGAATCCTGAAGAAGATACCGTAGTGGCAGCAGTCAAGACAGAAACAGAAGTGCGCCGAGTTTTGGAAGACGCAGTTGATGGTCCACATGTTACGTTTAAAGCTATCAAAGAAGCCACAGAAGACGACAGGACATTACGAGAAGTCAGGGGTTATCTTCTCACACACTGGCCGAATCGTCGCTTCCAGGGAGAAATACTACAATATTTCCGGAGACGGGACTGCTCATGATTGTTGATTCGTGCATTATGTTCAGTGACAGAATTGTTGTTCCGAAAACATTACGCCATAAGGTCCTGAAACAGTTCTACAGCGGTCATCCGGGCATCAACAAGATGAAATCATTGGCTCGAAGCTATGCCTACTGGCCTACCATGGGTCAAGACATCGAGACCAGATGCCGCAACTGATCTTTGTGTCTGCAAGCAGCGAAAAGTCCCAAGAGGTGTGAACCACAGGAGTGTAAAAAGCCTAATAGTCCATGGGAAGAGATTACACGCAGATTTTGCAGGACCAGTACGAGGAAAAATGTTTTTAGTCGTCGTAGATGCACTCACAAAATGGCCACAAGTCTATGCTATGACAAGTCGCACAGCTAATGAGACGATAAATAAGTTATCTGAATTGTTTAGCTATTTTGAGGTTCCAGAAACTTTAGTGACTGACAATGGCTCACAATTCGCTTTAGAATCGTTTAAGCACTTCTGCCGATCTAATAGAATTACACATGTACGCTCCCCACCATATCACCCTCAGTCAAGTGGACAAGCAGAGCGTTTTGTTGACACATTTAAAAGATCATTACTGAAGGGGGGAGAAGAGGAAGACAAGCCAGGTAATTACCAAATTCTTAACAACTTATAGAATTACACCCAACCCTATTGTCCCAGATGGCAAGTCCCCTGCTGAAGCTATGTTTGGAAGACGTGTCCGGACTATATTCGACGCCATGTTGCCACGTAAGTTGACGGATAGTTACAGTCGAAACGAAACAATCCGGAGTTTAAATGTGAGTGATAAAGTGCTCGTCAAGTCATATCTTGGACCTAAACGTTGGGAACCACGAATCATTGAGCAAAGAATAGGAAATGTCTTGTACAGAGTGCGTGGAGCGTTCGGAACGTGGATCAGACACATCAATCAGATACGCAGAGACAAAATGATGCTAAACAAAGTAGACAGACGAGAAAGGCTGCCACTGGAGTTAATTGTAGACAGTCCGACGACAAAAACTCCGACGGACACTCATAATCACTGGACACCAAGAAAATCAAAACGCCATAAGAAACAAGTCGTCAAGCTGCAAGTAAACCCGAAGAAATCTTATTATTTTAAAAGAAGGGAGGTGTTGGGTTGAGCCAAAAAAAACCCTTGAAACAAGTTCAGAATGGCGTAGAAATCAATAGAGAAAATTGTGTCCAATCAGCACGCAGATAGCTTTTACCAGAAAACTCTTGACCAATGAGAAGTCACGTGATATATCTCTGATTGGACAGTTATCTTACTACTACTGTGTCTAGTAGGATATAGAAATCTCTAGAAGCCTGAAGGACATTTATGATAATATAAATACCCTAGTTTTTGTACATAATTGACACCTCGCAGTAAAGTGTTATTTTGCCATATTTCCTGTCTTCTCTCTCGTGTTCACGTTGAAGTGTAAGTTTAAGCCTGGGGGTCGAGTCAAAGCTTAGGAGTCAAATCAAGCGGTCCACTTAGACGAGATTAATTATTGACGACAGAGATTTAGCGGTCGAATAAAAAATCCAAACCACGCGTCACAACAGTTTCCTTTCACTGCGTCTTATTGTCCTGTTCTTCTTTGGATGTTCTTTTCTTGTTGTTTGCTGCAATTATTGTTGGACTATCCGTGGGAAGCTTGAAAGGGTCAAGAAGAAGTTCAAGTGCTAAGTTCGGTTCATCCGCTTTTCCTTCACCAAACCTGCGTAGCTGATTGCGATGTCGAATCAATATTTGTCCTTCTACTGCTACTTCACTTATCACCTTTCGTCTTTTACCTTTAATTACCCCGCTTTTCCATTTCTTACTTTCCGGTCTGTAGTTCCGTCACATACACCTGAGCCCCGTTCTTATAGATGTCATCATCCTTGCTTTTTACTTTTGACGGCCTCATTACCTCATTTATCGTTCTTAGTTTCCGTCCTATAAGTGCTTCTGCTGTTGATTTCTGTTCGGAAGCACTGTTGTTAGGGGTACTTCTGTATACAAGTAGGAAACACTGAATAATTTCTGCTAGGCTTCTTTCCCCCTTCGCCTTTAGTACAGCTCTTTTGAAAGTATCCACAAACCGCTCCTCTTGTCCATTTGATTGTGTATGGTGCGGTGGGGAGCAAATATGTGTGATGGCGTTTTTTCGACAGAAATCACTGAAAATTTATGACGTAAATTGGGACCCGTTATCGGTGACTAGTGTCTCTGGAAAACCATGACACGCGAGTATCTTCCTCAATATTTCCAGGGTTTTCTGCGTAGTCGGAGGAACTACCGAATGGATCTCTGGCCATTTTGAATATGCGTCTACTAACACCAAGTAGTAGACTCCTGACATGGGTCCGGCAAAATCTAAATGCACTCTGCTCCATGGTCTCGTAGGATCTAGCCAGCTTACTGGTTCAACCTTCGGTGGGTTTTTCGATGCTCGCTGACAGCGGTCACACTTCCTCACCAAGTCTTCAATCTGGGCGTCCATCTTTGGCCAGTATGCATAGCTCTGTGCCACTGATTTCATTCGAGCTGTTCCAGGTTGTCCAGAGTGAAACTGCTTGAGTACAACTCGACGTAACTCACATGGTATCACCACTCTATCCCCAAACATAAGGCACCCTTCTACTAGGCACAGAGCTTGTCGACGTTGATATAGCTGTCTCAGTTCTTCATTTAAAGCACGTGACCATTTGTGCTGCCTATAATAGATTGCTCTTTGAATCGTTTTGTCTCTTCTTGTGAATTCAGCAACTTGATGTGTAGTACAGGAAGTGCTCTCACAGCATGAATGAAACTTTCTTTAGCGTAATCTCTCGTATCGATGGTGGAAATCACCGACTATTCACTCGTCGTAGGATCGGTGCTTAGTGGAACAGCATCTAGTTTCAGGTCAGTAATCCAATCTAATCCCAACAAGTTAAGATCGTTGTTAACCACATAACATACGCCATCCGTGGTTATTTCATTAGATGTCACTGAGCATACAATTTTGCCAATAATCACCAAACGATCGCCTGATGCACTTATGGCGAGTTGTTCTGTAGCGCATAACACAGGTTTCCAAATTTTAATCCATGTTTTTTTAGAAATAATAGTTATATCAGATGCTGTATCAAGTTAAAAGCTTACCGTATGACCATCTATCCGAACAGAAACGTACTTTCTGGCTTGTCTCTGATGAGTGTGATTCGCGGTGGATACTGAAAGTGACTCAGCCGGCTTACTCGGTGAACGGAATCTTCTTCTGGAACGTGACCGAGTGCGTGTGTCTTTCTGCCTGCAATAAGTTTCTTTGTGTCCCAGCCTGTTACACTTTCTGCAGCGATAGTTCTTAAATGGACAGAATTCGGCAAAATGCCATGCATCACAGTTCCAGCATCTGGATGGGGGAGTAATTTTCTTCTTTTCGGCTGGTTTATCACAATAAGTTGAGGCGGTTGCTGAAGTGATTTGATGAGAAATAGGTTTTCGACGAACAGCATGAACTTCAATGTCACCATTACCACCAGACTGGATAGTGCAGTATCATGCTTTAAATTGGTCAGTCGTTGATATTCTGCGGCAGTCATTTAGAGATAATGTTGGTTCTTGGTCAAGACGGTGAAGCAATCGCGTTTGAATATCAGCGAATTTTTCTGACTGTAGGCTGCAGATTAGTATTAACGATTTAAATTGGTTCTCCGATAGGTCTTTTAATTTAAACCGTCCACATTCTCTGTTTACAACTCCAACATGAGTTAGGAAATCATCTGATTCATTCATTTTTAACTTTAGGCAACGATATCTAATATTGAATAGAGAAGAATTGTCACCAAAGTGTTGGCTGGGAGTTGAGCAGGTTTCAGAGAATGTTCTATCTCGAGGATTTTGAAGTAAAATTAGGTTGCAGTACTTGTCAAGTTCTGCTGCACCAAGCTTTCTGAGAAGTAGGCGAGCCTTCAATGCATCGTTCTGTGAAGCTAAATCATACGTAAACAAATCTTCATATCTTCGGAACGAGGTATCAAAAGTAACATTAGCTTCTGGATCCTAATAAAATTCAGCAATACCATTAATAATTCCATCAACTGAAAGTGCAGAGTTGGGGACAGGAACATTCGAGGATGATTCAAGATTAGATTTCAGGCTAGTGAAAAGCTTCATTAGTTTAAGTTATTCATCCAACAACAAATCCATTTTGGTAGGATCCACGGTCACCATCACCCGTCGTCAATTGTTATGTCGTTATATAACGCCTACTGCTATACACGAACTAACCACAACGCTAATCGGAAACTTATCTGCGCCAACTGATACTCGCAACCGTGACCAACGACTCGACACTGATTACTCACCCCAAAACAAAATCAAGAAGACACCAACGCAACACTAGGAAGATTCGATTCCATTATAATTCAACTCTGTATATATATTTACAAAAGCGACCTTGGGGAAAACAGAGTAACTAGCATACTAAAATGATATAACAACCAATCACAATTAACAAGGTCCAGTGGAGGAAATGAAGAGCAGTACCGGTTACCGCTCACTTTACAATTAAATGAAAAATAGCAAAACTGAGGATAATTACATGAAAAGTAACTAGTTTTATCTCTTCTTAGCACGCAGATAACTGGAAAAAAAGTTATTCGGGCATGTACATAACGCCGAATCGGTATGCTATCGATTCGGCATTATTACCTCTCAAAATATTCGGTTATTTGTTCTGATATATTACAAGACTGTCACCACTCTGTAAAGAGGATTGTCCTTTGAATATTTGATTGTAGCCTACTGCTTCAACCGTCGTAGTCAAAGACGGTCGAGAGGGAATGTCTAGATAAACCACCTTGTGATTATGTATAGAAAGCAAGTAAACTTTTCAAGCACTTCTGACACTACATTCTAAAGTTTTTACCAGTGTACTATGCTACCTGCAATTCCAAAAACTAAACATTGAACTGAAGAACAGAAAAGCGATGGGACCTTGATATCATGGCGTTCGCGGTCATGCTACTGGTTGTTTAAAATAAAAGAGCACACAGGAAGATTCAGGTCTTCTCTTATTATGTCATACATTTGTGAGTCCTATAGTTTCCTTTAGCTAGCAAAAATGTGCTTGGGCCGTAAAAAATTAAATTACATATCCTTTTTACTTGCTTTTTAATGGTAAAGTCTTTGACATTTACATACACTTGCTTTTTTAAAATCACAACGTCATAGGCGAGACTGGGTCGTTATGTGACTGATCCTACCTACTGACTTTAAGAAGCCATATTTTTGTCTCACCGAATTCCATAGATTAGAGACAAATTTAGGGACATGCATTGAGAAGGTGAGGAGGGAATAGGTTGAAAAATCAGACTGGATGTATATGAAAAAGTTGGTAGGATATGTGGAAACGAGGAGTTAGGTGGTCTGGTATAATAAAGCAAGAGGACTTGGGCCAAGTAGCATATTCTTTCCCTACTTTTAACTCATTTTCGCCTTCTTCACAAAATAAGCTATCTCCAACGTTTTTACTAACTGAGCGAGTTGAACTCATTTTACGTGACAGTGGATATGCTTGAAATTATACAGACTTGCTTAATGTGTTGACAAGTATTTAAAGCGGTTTATGTAAGGTTTTCTTTCGTTGATAAATTAAGCTCAACCTGTTAAAATCGGGCACTCTTTTAGTAGAAGCTTATATAGGTGATCGAATGTGCATATTTCATTCCATGTGATTTGAAGTTGCTTGATTAGTCAAAACTATCAAGATTTTCAGCGAATGTAAAAAAATTATAGAACTACTTAATATTGGTCAATAATTACCAAAACAGATTCGTTTTTGTTTTAACTTCTTATTTAGAAGACTTGTATGGTCGTCAGAATACTTAACTCGAATGCACGTATTGCTGTCTGTTGTGTTGTTTATAGGCGACGAGAAAAGGACAGTGTTGGTGATGGCAAACTAATTAATTTATGTCATTGAGGATGTCTCATTGCGGCTTTTGTTTCTAACTTTTTCTGTTGTTGTCAACCGAATTATTGTCCACATTTTTATTAATCCTGAAGCCTGGCCAGAAGTGTTAGGGTGTGTCAGGTTAATGGAGTCGTCAGGATGTACTTTCACCACACCACTTATTATGTGATACAGGTTCGGTTAAGTAAATAATCATGCCAGTTAGCTAGATAATCACAACGGGTGGAGGGTAATAGTAGGAAAAATAAATATATCTAACTATAAATGTAGGATTGCTAGAGCAATTGCTCAAAATATGAAAAAGATATTAAACTGGCAGCATGCTGGAAAATGGTCCGAATTTCAGATGAGTACTCTCAATTGGTTATGCATGCGGAAACAACAAGTTCGAAACTTGTGTAAAATACTTATAAAACCATTGGAATGTGGTATAACTTTGATATTACAAACCTTAAGGAGTCGCCGATTCTTACCAAATTTCTGGTTTATTTTTATTCCCAGTTAACTTTAATGGCTTAACTATTTGACTAACATGACTATAGGTAGAATTACATTGACTAGCGACACTTAACCTTAACCGATCTCAACTTAATGGCTAGGCCTTACAGTACTCGGCTGGGCAGTTTAAGATGATATTAATAAAAAAATGTGTAGGCAAATCACAATTCGCTGTCACATATTTCCATCTCGCGGTACTGAATGATTATACAGCGGTTTTTATCATTGATCATGATTTCTTACATTCAAACAACAACGTGAAATTCACTTGCCATGTGATTCAAGTGACAAATAGTCAAAATCTGCGACTACAGTTTCATTTAAATATATTATAAATACAACTCATTAAAAGTGTAACTTTGCCTGGATGTATACCTGACGTTAGACGAACTGTTTAAGGCCCTCCAATAAAATATCATATTTCGATCATACTGAGAAACGTTTTCTAATATATTTTGTAGTTACTGTTTTCCGTGTAATAACCTGGGTAGTCAGAGATCATCGAGTATGTCATGTGAGGATTGAGATCACTATATAGGTACGTTATGGACCGTTAACATTCCATACATCCTTGAAATTAGGTAGGGAGTGGGATTGTTTAAAATACATGAAGAGATGTGTTTTAGCGCTTAGAAATAATTGATAGGCAGTGTAAATCATTGACTACAGGCTCAAGGTCACATCGTCTGATTTTTCGGGTTATCGCCTTACGCTCAGCATTACATAGTATTGAACAGAGGCTTCGAATGCTACACGTTATAATCATTTATCCTACCTAAATTATCTTTCTCGAAGATTTGACATTCTAAACAGACTCACACACTCGTTAGTCTGAAATGGCTTTAGGTAGAATTCGTGGTTCCTCATTGCCGTACATGGCGTTAAGTAATCAGCAAGACAGGTAATAATTTGAAATGTCAAGGTTTGGGTAAGATAGTTAAAGTTAAGAATTCCTCTTTGGATAAACATTGTTCAGTGGTAAGAAGATGGCATATAACTCTCGCCTTTTTAAACAGAAAGAGTAGCTAAAGTGAAACACTAATTATGTCTAAATTTTTATAAGGTATATACTTGTGAAAACTTACGACACTACTAGCAACTTTGATATATCAAGACAAAAACTTACATTTGAACTTCTGCAAAGCATTTGACACAGTGACCGGTAGCCTATCAATCCACAAGGCTACAGATATAAACTCGAAACCATTGCGTTCCTGTCTGTAAAGCTGCCCTAAGGAAGGAAGAAGCAGTTATGTTCCAAGATGAACAGAGCTTACTCAATTGAGGAACATCTTTATCTCGAATACAAAAAGGTTCACTGTTATTCCTAATTCTTACCAACAATCTGCAATAAAACGTTTGTTATTCAAGTTAAATTTAGGCAGACAGCGACTTGTGGCAACCTGTGAAGAGCCATCAGAGGTGATGGAGACGTAGGTAACCTATACTGGTGCTTGGTTTAAACAAGAAAGTGGGCTGTAGACAATAGCCCACTATTAACTCTCGGGATTATTATGTGATACATTACCGAGTCAAACCGCTACCTAGGAGGGTAACGAATTGTCAGTACCTCAAAGGAACCAGACGTAGGTCTGCTTTTCGTCGAAACCTACTAAGTGGCTGCCACAAAAGCACACTTAACTTTTTACCGAGTTTGTGGGTATAGGGTGAGTCATAAAATGAGTAACAGGAGTCAGGAATCATCCGTACAGCTACAGGCTACACCAGCAAGGGTTGTCTACTGTGAGTAATAAACGGGGCTATTTAGTAGCGGTCAACAACATACTGGGCACGCCAGGATACACGAACATAGGCATACTAGCCGCCTCGTATCCTCCTACACCTCGAGGAGTTCCCGAAGCCGTTGCCCATCAAAAGGTATATACAAAGATAGGAGCCAAACTCCTAACATTAAGAGTTCGCTCCACCTAAAAAGCACTGCCAGAGGCAAGACGATAATCCCCCCCACTCTGGAAAGTTCCAAAAATACGAGATAACTACGTTTACTGTCAAGTCATACCACAGGCTTTCTGAAACAGGAGCTAAACTCCTACCATAAGTTTTTTTAAGTCCTTTCGAATTCTAGTCACACACCACTTTACCACCATTTACACTCTACTCTTCTCCTTTACCTATATTCATTCTATGGTAACCTTTAAAGCGTTACTCATGGACTAGACTATCTAGGAAGGCGTGCGGGAGGACGGATATTACACTATCTTAATTTATAAAATAACTTAAAAAATGAAGAAAAATAATAAAAATAATTAAAACTAAAAAGATAAAAATAAAAATATAATAATGAATAGCAAAGAAAAACAGTCGGTGGAAACTACCTGGACTAGAGTGGTCGAGCAGTTACCTTGTTGCTGGATGAAACCAAAATAGTGGAGGAGAAACCGAGATACTTGAGAAGCAAGTGCAAAGAAATAAACTTGTCTTTAATTAACTCAATACACAGATTTCAGGTACTGCATATTTGATTGCATACGAGATAATGCAATTACATTCTCTAACGATGTACTTATAAAAACAAAGTTTCAGAAACAGATTTTTGTAGATTTGAACAATTTATGCCAATATAATAGCATTAATGAGAGCAAATTACGACTAGTATATTTTTCAAATACGGTATTGTGATCTAATTGGAACTTAGAATTGGTGTTTGGCGGGTGGCGTATTACAAATTGAAAAGGGTTTATTTGAGTGATGAGTGGTATGTTATTAGTGTTCGTTTCCCTTGAGTATCTTCATAGATGAGGTCGGAGCCTTAGTCTTTGATTTCGGATCATATTCTCTTCGAGGTGGCTTTGCTGGTGAAGATAACCCCAAGGTTATTCTTAAGATTTTTTTATAATTGTAAGTTTAGGTTGATATCCCATCTACTCTTGGGATCATTGGAAATGAAGAAGGGTTACCAGCTAAGAGAGTTGTAGGGCAAAATATTTTGATTCCTCGAAAGGGAACCGACCTCCAGTCATTTCTCAAAGATGGATTAAGTAAGATTTAATTCTACGCTTATTGCTTTACAGTCGACGACTGGGATGCTTTTGAAGATGTAATGAGTTACATGCTACAGTATCTTACTCCAGAAGAAGCTAGTCATCATCCTATACTTTTTTCTGAACCATCATGGAATACGAAATCAAAGCGGGAAAAAATGGCTGAGATTTTATTCGAAAAATTCAAAGTGTGTTCTTATTCTGGTTACAAATAATTTATTGTTTAGGTTCCAGCATTTTACCTAGCCAAAAATGCTGCGCTAACTTGCTTTGCCAATGGACGACATACTGGTCTAGTTTTAGATTGTGGTGCTATCCACACATCTGCTGTCCCTGTATATGATGGTTTGGTTCTAACTCAAGAGGTTATACGTTCTCCTTTGGCTGGCGATTTTATCACTCAGCAGGCGCAAAGGTTGATTTTGGATGAGCTTAAAATTGAAGTTGTACCGTATTATCGTGTTGCATCTAAGGTTTGTTGGTATTTCTATCTAAATACAAATGTATGGTATAGTGCTATGCACAGCCTTATTGTTTACAATAAGCACATCACATCATTCGTAATTTTTGGCTAATTAGTTTGATTTCCCTAGGCATTAGCGTAACGTCCGTTTCATTTTAAATTCGTGTTTTATTCTCACGGTAATTATTTTCCAAGCAATCTTGTTTAATTTCTCGAATCAATCAGTCAGTACATAAACGCGCCTGTAGATTTCGAGGGTTGATTACTCAGTGGTTGAGGCGTTGATTCATGGGGGTAGTATTTTAATCCTCAAAATCTTTGTGATGTTCAATGGGTTGGTCTAACCTTATTGAAGGTTAGAAAAATATATCGAACTTAATGCCACTTTTTCTATAGGGCATAATTAAGTCATTACTTACAAAAATCCGAAATATTTAATCGAGTCGTTCATACTATTAGTTAATGATTCCATGCTTTGTGCAGATAGTAACAACCTAATTTTTTTTAAAAAGGATCTGAGTTACCTATTAAACGGATTGGGAGTGAGTATTCAGTTCTTTGTCTTAAATTGCTTCAATGCTACTCAGTGTTTAAGTCGGTTACAGCTAGTTTTTATTTACTTGGTTTAATAGCATTTTCTACCACTTTTTAAAAGTAAAGTAATAAGAATTGTTATGACTGAATTGTTTCGTTTGGTTAACAAACTTTACAACATACTTGTTCGCTGTGTTTAGTCAATCAGTTTGCAACACCAAGTCAAGTCAATAGTAACTATTGTGAGACCTTACCCAGCATTTATATTCCATTTTACTCTTTAATCGTTTAAATTGTTTTACGTTTTATCCCCGGCGTCAATACATTTTTTTTATTCTAACGTTTTGTGTAAAAAGTCAATTGTATGGTCTTTAGAAGTTGTATAAACTGCTTTAGTTACCTGTTAAAGATGTTGAATGAAATGTACAGGTCCTTTGCTAGACTATTGAAAACCATTCTTACTTTGACTAAGCGCAAATCATTTTACAAAATCTCATATGAATTTCACTCGTTTTAACTGTACGTTTGTATGCTCGGCTTTGAGCTGAATTGTTTGCGTCTTTTCTTGCAAGTTTGGGATGCCTTTAACCCGAGCGAACCTAGAGTAACCGGAGCGACTTCTGAACTGTTCCATACCTTCATAATATTACTTTTTACATAAATTGTTTTCGGTTATGAAGTTGCATTATTACTATTATTCAATAAGAAATAATCCGTTAATAATTTCGTAGTGTTTGTGTGAACAATCTTGCTACTGATCGGTATTTTAGGAGCCTGTGAATGAACGTGAGCCTGCAAAATGGAAAGAACGACCGAATCTTCCACCTGTCTCTACATCATATGAAAATTATATGTTAAAAGTAGGTGCTGCTCTTATATTCGTATTAGAGGTTAACTATTCTATATGTTTATGAATCAGATTGTCTTAAAAATTGTTTATTAGCATTAATGATAGTCAGCTCTCAGATGTAACTCGTTAGTGTGGGTACTTATGTTATACGTTCGACTATCTCTGTCACCGATTGAAGTTTATTTGGGATCATAGGCTCTTATTCAGGTGGCTTAAAGATCATAGCCTAATACACAAATGCACCGGTGATTTTGAGTTAGGTACATTTCAAGTTATTATCTATCCTTAATGATTTCAGTCTTCTAGTCACAATGAACATAGAGGTTGGTACACATATATGCATTAACTCAAATTCCCATACCGTATCAGCGCAACGACATTCAATTCTCAAAACGACTATCAAAGGAATCCTACTCATCGCAGTAGAAATGAGAACGAAAAAATTAAATATTGAGAATATAGCTTTAGAAAATGGACTGGAAAGTATGCATAAGGAAATATTTACAGTTAAAATATGGAGAAAAAAAATAATTGCTTTTGAAATACTGGCTGATTTTGAGCAATCTTACCCTTCGTCCTCACCTAATAATATGACTCAGTTCAACGGTCAATAAATTCATGAATTGTCGCATTTCGGTTCTGCTATTCCCAGCTTTTGCTTAATCTACTACTTCTCTAACCAAGATTGCGCATCGAGTTGTACCGTAGTGGATCATACGTAATATATATGTCCCGACTATTTCAGTCGGTTAAAATCCACATTAATATCAACAGATTTACCCCTGATATTCTTACCAGGTTAGTTTTAACTACTTTGTTTAGTTTTGAAACGCTTAACTGACTGGCTTTCAACATTATCTATAATTCTTGTTTCGCAAATTTTTCCAATCAGCCAATAAACAGGGAATCAAATTCTGTGGATCACTTTCTTTCCATTTTTATCATTTAGTGCCAAATGCAGGATTTTGTGGCGTCAGTTTTACAAGTTTCTGAAGATCGTTATGATCAAAGGTTAGCTATATTATAACAATCGAATCATTTATTTACCCGCATTGTCGTATCATCACACTTGTAACTATAGTTTTTAACTAAGCAATCTTCTTTATATCTTTCATGAGTTATTCTGCAACTCTCGTCATTAGTTTTTTCTCTGTATTGTGTTCTCTTATTTTAAATGTGAAAATTCCAATATCATTCCTAACTATATACCCAGCGTTTGTATCAAGTGAGCTGTGATGTTTATTGGGATAATTTCTTCGCTGGTATGGTGTAGTAACTTGGACCAGCAGATATATTCTAGGGTGTAGGGAACCGGGAAATGGTAACGGTCTTTGTACCTCTAACGCCACTCAAGATCAGCGTCTTTATAACACGTACAAAGTAGAACCCGAAGTATATGCACATGTGTCCAAGTTGCCTTTATAACAAATTTTCTTCCGATTTCTAATGTTTCTTATATGCCCACTCTCAATCCTGAATTCCTGTCTTCATGTGCCACCAATACCAACGATTTTAGTTTGCAAAATACCATCCAGGGTCTACTGAAACCAAGTCGGCCTGCAGGCATCTTTGGATGAGACATTAGAATCTAATGTCATGGATATATGCTGTCTCTAAAATGCGCTTACATTAGCCCAGTGTGATCATCCACTTGACCTCACCTAGTCAATATAGAGTAAGTATACGATATATCCTTCGTTTATCTGACGACTCGAGATGGTGGGGGGGACTAGCTGGTGTAAGTATAGCACTATGTATGGAAACAGACCAAGTAATTTTCGAACAGATCCCTGTCGACAGTTGCCTATGTGCTGTTGTATTAAGTAGTTCAGTGTCAACTCTCAAGGATTGGGACACACACCATTGTCTTTTCGTCATTTCCTCCTACGCTACTACTGACTGCAGCCTAGACTAAGTGAAAGATGAATTTTACAGAAAGCCTTCTGATCTTAATAAAACCAAACACTCAGATTTGTTACTCATAGCAAGCGATTTCAATGCCCACGTAGGTAGCTTGAGTTAGAGCCAAACAATATCAGGTGGATGTTTCGATGTTCCAGTTCAAAAAACGGCTAATGGTGACCGTCTGCTGCAACTATGCTCAGACAACCGTTTATTTCTACCAACCATCAATCCTAAGCATAGGGATAGACGCCGTCAAGCATAGCGACCCCTCGAACTTACCGAACCATGGACTCAAGTGGACCGTATCGCTATCAGTTACTGTTGAAGAGGCTTGATAGACGAATGTGATGAATGTGAAAGCCAAGAGTAAATTCTAAGGATATCTAAAGACTTACTTGGGCAACTATAAAGACGCGACTCACCTATATATTGCTTGACAAGATATCCAAATAACTATGGAATCAGAAGTGATATCTATCATTAAACGAATAGGTTTAAAAAATCAGTTGATCTCAGTGATGGATTGCTATAACTTATCCCACTAGGCTCCAAATATGATGAGGAGTGAAGACAAATCCAATGTAAACCACTAAGTGTCTGCGGAACGATCGTAAACATTGGTGGGTAGTGAATTCAAAAAAGATGGTAAAACCAGCGGCGGCTATTTTCAAACAACCTGAATGGAAAATTTACATCGCCCCCTCGGACTCTTGCAAAAGTTAAAAACCATAGCTAATCTAAGGCTGCCGGGGTGGGGGAAGAGCGGCGGGTTCAGATAGATTAACCCTAAAGGTCTCTCTAGCTTCTATATTGACTAATATTGTAGCTAAAGTTTGTCAGCTAAACATTATCCCATCTGACTGGTTTTGATTGTTAATCGTTCCAGTATGTAAGAAATGGATCACCCATAGAGAAATTAGCTTGACTAGTATGGTGTCTAAAATACTGGCTTCACTAATTATCAGACTATTAACGACTCGTCAACTGCAAGTGCAAGAAAGCCAGGCTGGCTTTAGGCCTGGTTATGATTGTATCGACCAAATATTCACCACTCGTCAGGATTTGAAAAATGAGCATGGTTTTCGGCGTCCTACAATGGTGGTTTCTCTTGACATGAAAGCAGAATTTGACTTGAGTTCTATGGAAGTATCTATTATTGAAAGGCGTATATTAGAAGCACATAAATTTTGTGATAGCTATTACTTGAACACTATTAGTTGAGCCAGAGCGTATAGTAAACTGTCATCTGAACTTGTAACCTCATATGGTGTCCGTCAAATTTGTCCACTATCCCCATTTTTTATTCAACTTTGTAACAAATCTACTGTTAGAATGGACGCTGTCATCGTTTGAATTTTCAGAAATTGATCTGCTATTAGAAAATCCACTTATAGATTTAGAATTCACAGATGACAAGACACTTATAAAATGCAGTCTTTTGATCACATTGAACAAAAGTGCAAGTATGTTCGGGATGTTTCTCCCCCTCTTAATGGAAATTGTTGTTTCAGGACTGGTTTGTGTCAACACATGTACTGGAAATAGGAAGTGAAGTAGTTAAACGCGTTGATCAATTCACTTACCTTTGAAGTCTGCTCAATCGTAACGGATTCCTACAGCTTGTTCGGCTTTTTCCAACTTGCGGGATATACGTCTACCAATTAAAGGACGAGTATACTACTCGGTGGTCCGTTCTGTCTTACTAATAGATATGAAATGTGAATATTAAGAGTAGATGACATTTAAAGGTTATTGTTGTTTGATCATCGGTCTCCGAAACATTGTTCGCGTTTGTTGGGACTACCAGGTAAGTAATAATAAGTACAGATACATGGTATTAGAGAAAGATGGTAAATCAGTTGGTAAGATTGTAAATCTTCATTGATTGAGGTGATTGGAACATGTGTTACATATGCCTAACCACCACCTACCTCAGTGCACGGTGCTGACTGATGTTGGAATAGAGTGGGATAAAGTTAGGGGTAGTCACATCAAAACATGACATCAGTCCATGTTAGTAGATGCAAACTAGTTGGTTGAGGTCCAATCGAATGACATTCAGTCAGTCACAGTGGTGGAGGTGCATTCGTTCTCTGTCCACTTATATTGCGAGCTTAAAATCATTTATACCTTTCCACGTACTGATTCTTTCCCCCCATGTACC
The DNA here is from genome assembly GCA_025215515.1 of Schistosoma japonicum. Classification (NCBI taxonomy): domain Eukaryota; kingdom Metazoa; phylum Platyhelminthes; class Trematoda; order Strigeidida; family Schistosomatidae; genus Schistosoma; species Schistosoma japonicum. The sequence continues at coordinate 38,101,153 of CM046064.1, read as the reverse complement.
ATATTCTATATATCCACACTTTTTTCTTACTGTCATTGAAGTGACTTCTACTAATTTGGCATTCATTTTACTGTGCTTCTGTGGTGTAATAACTTGAAGTGCTGCAAATGTATGTGCCAGGTTCTATGTTCTGCCTTCTTACATACAGGTGACGGCGTGGTATCATCTTGCAGTATGATGTTTATGGCAGATGACATAGTTTACCCTATTTATGATGTTGCATATATTTTTTAACATTCTACTTTATGGTCTGCATAACTAAGATAAAGTGATTGAGTTGGTTTGTGAGTGATATTGGTTCTAAATAGTTACATAATTATTTCAGCGATTTCTGTGAAGTTTTTCACATGTAATAAGACGATCCGTTTCTTGATTTTGAGGTTGATTCTGCGATTGTGTCCTGATTCATCAGTCTTCCTTTGGTGAGATTTTTGGGGTAACCAATTTTAAGGTAAACACAGACTAAGGATAAATCATTTCAGTTCACCCACTTAAAATTATGAGTTGGATATAATGACATGTATTTCAAACAGATTATTGTTGATATCGACTAGAGTAAGCTATGCTCAAACATTACAATATTTGTATTAGTGTTTAACATTCTGCACTAATTTTATGTCTCATTTAGTCAAGCAGATACTTTTCCAATGGTTGGTTATGAATTTCCAAACGGGTTTAATTTTGAATTGGGTCATGAACGTTTTCAAATTCCTGAGGCTTTATTCGATCCATCTATATTATTAGTAAGTGATTGTTTAATTTTTATTTTGTAAGAAAAAAAGAATTTTTAGCTCTAGTGTAGCTGTAACTTAATATTTTTGATATTTGTTTTTAAATCACAGTGTTATAAGTTTGAATCCTTCTTCACCTACTTAAGTTTGATCAGACGAGTAGTATAATCGACCGTCATACATTTTAGCTCATTACTGAGTGTATGAATTCATACTTAATAAATTGTTTACATTAGTGGTATACTAATTCATATTTAACGGTTGGTTATGTTCAGGGTTGTATTTTGATCAGTCTCTATTGGTGTATTGTTTTCTTGAACAAATGCCTCTATCTAAAACTATAAATTCATTATTCTTTTAGATGTTAGGTGACATTTGGATCCGCAATGCATTTCTCACTCCAACTTGGACTCGCCACTTGAGTGTATCTTTATTTCAGTATTGTCTATGTTCATATTAGGACTATAATTCAGCATCTCATTTGCACTAAGCTGTTAAGTTCATATAAACACCGACATGTCCGATACAATCAATTTGCAAACTACAACATTATCAAGATGTTTATTCAAAAAGCCGATATTCCCAACTTACTAGTTTGAAATATCTAGCTTCTGGACTAAATAGGTCAGTACAAAACTTGTTGGCGTTTGAAGCGATGAATACTGTATCCAAGAAAGTATAAATACCAACACGGATGCACAGGTACACCTTCAGTTGATGAGTCGAGTCCCAAATAGAATAAAACGCATGCCTCAAATTTCATTACTGGCCACAATCATTCTTATGTATAGAAATTTTTTTATTGATTTCTTTGGTTGGATTTTTGCATTAAATTCCCTTTATTTCTTTCCATGTTTTTTAGGAAGCTGGCGGAAGTTCGATGCTGTCAATGAGTCATATAGTTGCCAGTAGCATTAGCTTGTGTGATATCGACATTCGGCCTGTAAGTATGATTTGTCTTCATAATATCTTGTTTTGTTGTTCGTATCCATTACTGATTAATCTCAGTTTGGTATTACTGAAAACCAAGGATCATTGGATAGCTGTTTCGTCTTAGCATATGACTTCTCAGCAATACGAACATGTGTACCTCCGGCATGTGGAGATATTTCGATGGCGTCGAGCTTTTTAAGGTGAATAGTTTGATTGTTAAGTTCTCATTGTTTTCATGGAAGTTTTTGTTGATGATTATTTAAACATAAATATGCGTTTCAGTCAATCAAGTACACTAATGTAATAAAGCCATCGATCAAAATATAAAATTTGTGAAAATAATCAGTTACAAACAATTTCATCACTTGCCAAAAATGAAAACGAAAGCTTCACAGGAAAATCGTTTAGTCCCGTACTTAGCTCAGGCAGCCGGATAAATATCATACTAGGCCTTCATACAAATACTATACAGTTTAAAGTCGAGCACATAAATCTGTATTTTCGTTATATAAGTTATAAATAATGAACAGCTATGTAAGTATGTTTTCTTGATACCTTTCAGAGTTTATATAGTAACGTCATTGTTGTCGGTGGGAATAGCCTGATCACCGGATTTACTGATAGATTGCAACGTGATCTGAATATTAAAACACCGCCAGTATGTTCATATTGTTTTATTAATAGTATTATTTTAGAGTATGAGATTAAAGGTCAATTTTCCTAGTACGGCCGCTGAACGCCGTTATTCCAGCTGGATTGGTGGTTCTATCCTTGGATCCTTGGTAAGTTAAATGAAGTGTGTGTATTATACCTATGTACTGTATCTAGTATCTGGTTATGACGAGGTGATGTAATGATTAAGGTGTTCATTTTGCAGTTACTAAGTCACCGGCCGGAAATCCTCTTCATCTACTTTGGTTTAGACGATCAGATAGTCTCTCATTGGTACCTCTAATTTATGTCCATAAATCCGCACATGGTAAATTCGATAATAAGATCAGCCATTATATCTTATTTGTGTTTATATGTCTGGTTTGTGGATTTTATTCCTACCTATTGAATGAGCCGTAGTTTTGAATGAATTTCTCTGTACTTGGTTCATATACTAGAATCTTTAGTTCTCATCAAATTATGTTACACAGTGACTGGATTTAAGGGTGGTTTAGTTTCGACATTTATAGATATTAGTTTAATTTGTCGTTGTTCTCAGGTGGAAGGCGCGATTGAAAGTCTGGGATCATTCACCTATGATCCCACCTAAGAGTTGAACTTAAAAGATTTAGGCATTGTAACGAGCTCATCATCTTTATATCATTTAATTAAAAACTAATTAGCTCACATATCTGCCTTCAATCCATTCGTGGTTAGTGTAGTTTGACTATATTTTAAGTGAATTACAGTTACTCATCAGTCACATGGAATGATTGTCTTACTGTTTCGCGAACTAATTGAATGTAGACTATATATATTCGATTGATAGTTACGAGCTGCTATGGATAATACTGGGCTATTCAATGCTCTCTCTATTCCAATGTCACATCTTTCAAGTTTTTAATTTTTTTAAATGATTTGAGCAACTATATAGTGTCTATTAATTTTTCCTGATTTTACAGGGTACATTTCAACAAATGTGGATATCTAGTCAGGAATACAATGAATTAGGAAAAGGTTGTGTTGATAAAAAGTGTGCTTAAGATGAAAAAAGAAACATTTTGATCCATAAAGTCATAAGCTTTCTTTGTTTATCTATGCAATGCAGTTTTTACTTTTTGCCAACTTTTCTCCCTCTTTTTATGGGTATATTAACATGTATAGTATATAAGTGTAATGTGCATTTCTTTGTAATATATATTTATGTATACGTATTCTTTCTTTACCGTATCTACTATTTTGATGTGTCGGTCAGAATTACATGTCATAATGAGTGAATTGACCTATTAGAACACTTATTCCTTAGGATCAGTTGTAGACCGATAAGACTAAAGGTAGTAGACTGTTTTCCGACTATACAGGAATGTGACTGAAATTAAGTTATTTTCGTTATATAGCCAGTTCTACAATAACTCTGTCTTCCCACAATAGAAGGAAGGGTTTAGGATAGATCTGTCCTAATTGTGTACATCCCACCTTACTCCAATAATTTTCGTCTTCGGCAATAAGGTCTTGACAAGTACGGAGCTAATATGTATATCATCGGACTACTCCAATGTCTTCTTCAGGCACCACTAGAAGAAGGACTTTATATGGCTATGGACAGCCGGGAACTGATGACCACCCTTACATCTCTAACAGCATTTGATGTCATCTGGTTAACAATCAGAACCCTTCATCACTTCCTAACGTTGCCCCTATTTCCACTGGCATCCCTCATGTTCTTTACTTCCCTGATCATTCATATTGATCTGACAGATATTCAGTGATATACTGAACAATATAACGGCTCATAAATTCGAATTATCATAAAACCGTTTTATAACAATCTGGAAGTTAGATAAAAATAACATATTGAAAGTTAAGTTATGGAATGAAACTGTTCAGTTGTTTTAAAGTTTAAAGGTGTGCAAAAAAGTCGGAAACATATGCGACAAATAACTAATTAAAAAATTGAATGAAGTTATTGACAATTAGATTACTCAGTGTGGAATGCTGTCAGTGTTAGGGTCATATTAGAATATGGGGTCTTGTACATACGGACTTTACACAATGAATTCACGTCTGAACTGTTAAACTTCAAAGGTTTCTGTAGTTGTTAATTTGTACTGTTTTCGAACTCAATTATTTGACCGTGTAGATTATTTCGATGGATATTTCCGATGGGATAGTGTGATCAATAATTACAAGATACTTTAATATTGGGATTTCTTGAATAAGTTTATAAAGCGCTCATTTTATGTAGGTATTGTAATCTGCCTCAAAAATTTAATAAACTTAATGATGTTCAGCATGTGACTTGAAATATCTAAAATCTGTTACTGATCCACATATTTAAATAACTAAGATCAGCTCCATAATATTTGAAGTGAAATAGCTCTATTTCGGAGTACTTTTGTTGTTAGAACATAGTGTATTCAAAGTAGAATAAAATATATCCGGTGCTACTTAGCATCCAATCATTCTCCAACTCGGTTTAAATTTGATTTCTCGTAGTCATTATAGGACACGAGATTTTAGATTTCACACCATGGATCAACTTTAATCAGACAACTACTGAGAACCAGGAATCTCTGGGAAGTTGTTTTCATTTAGTATGGGACTTGTCAACAGCTCATATTTATGAACCCAGAAACTTCAGGCCTCAAGAAATTTCTGAATCATTAGATCACTGAGTTAGCATCGGATGATTTACACTTGGGACTTCGTTCAATTTACTGTACTGTATAAACATCATCCATTGACATTAATGATGTACATCTCATACCCGATATAGTTGGATCTCACTAGTCGTTACTTATCATTAGGACTTCGGTAATTATCTATCAAAGTTAGTCATTAGTAATCGCATAATAATTGTTATTATATATTGTGTTATAGGGATTGTTGCAATTGAAAACTCAAGCCTTGAAAACATTAGGTGAAGCATGATCAAAATACAGAGGACAATCGAGAACAACCAAGAGAAGCAGGCTGATAAACGATACAGTCCAGACAACGCGGAGGATGTGCAAATTAATGCTTGGAAGTAATGTATGTAATATTTTATGACCTACTCTGTTTTCGTCTAATAAACATTGCTTACCCAATTGTTCTTCTTCACAATTGGCGTCGCTGCCTCTGCACGAGATGAAGATTCCGTGGCCACAGCAGTTCGAGGACGGAGACGTCAAGGCATTCCTTCGACAATTCGAAGCTATCGCGGAGCTGGTTGGCGTCCGAGGACAGAAGGCGAAGGTGACGGTCCCTGGTACCCTGCTGCGGGGTCGTGCGAAGGCGGTGTTCGACGACGTGGAGCTGGCTGGCGGTGGGGCCACGTGGGAGGATGTGGTGGCCAGGTTGGTGTCTGAATTCGACAGTACAGCGGATAGGGAGTTGGCGTTGCAGCAGTTCAGGGCCGTGCGTCTGGCCCCGGACGGCGATCCGTCGGTGTTGGCCACCACTTTGACGAGTTTGCTGCGTCGTGCGTTGCCATCGTTGGACGACGAATCGAGACAGCAGCTGCTGACATCCCAGTTCTTGGAGTGTGTCCCTGGTGACGATAAAGTGTTAAATGACCAATCAAAGTGAAGTAGCATTTTAGACGATAATAGTGTTTGCTCATCCAGGCTTTCATTACTTAACTCTGTTGCTTATACACCTGGACAAAGTACTTTTCAAATCGGTGATCATGTTCAAGTTTCTGAAGGTCAGAGTCGCTTTCTAAGTGATGTCTAATGTTTATTACTTTGTTTAATAAGCCGAATGAGTCACTGTGACCAAGAAGATTTAAATTTAGAACAAACTAAACTTGCAGTTGGTAATGTTGTGTACGTCGGTTCTGGGACACAGCGAGTCGGTAAAATCGAGTTTATCGGAGAGACACAGTTCGCCAATGGTGAATGGATTGGTGTTAATTTATTTTCACCATGTGGAAAAAAATGACGGCTGTGTCGATGGCGTGACCTATTTTGTTTGCAAGCCTTTACATGGCATATTTTCAAAGCGCGTTAATGTCCGATTAGCAGTTAATTCTGCACCGGAAGAGTCCTGTTCAAAATTACCTGATGACTTATAAGTAGTATCCACCACAATAGGGATTGTTGCAATTGAAAACTCACATCAAGAACTGACCTTTGTTTGATAACAATTCAAGACTATAAATCACTAGGTATATTTCGATTATTGTAATACATTGGATAAATTGCTTTTAGATAAATGGAATGTAGAATACAAGTAGTTTAGGATTGTTTTTGTTTTATTATCTCCTATTACTAACAACTATACCGTGTTGTGAAATATTAACTTCAGTTGAAATTGAATTATTTTTATCCAAGGTTATTCTTAATAAAATGGAACATTTATTCATGTCTTCGTTCACATAGTCTGTTCTGAAAGTCAAATATCCGGCATCATTTGATTGGTTTTCGACCACTATTTAACCAATTTGAAGAACATTGCACTTTGATTAGGAATTGACATCTCTTATTTATACAAGAGATATTTAGATGATATATTTATCATTTGTAATGGAAATTCTACCTCAGTGGTATATTACAGATAACCATTGGTTACCGTCCATCACTTTATCAGTGTTCTACTAAAAGCAACCCTAAATAGTTTTTTGTTAATGTAAACACTAGACAACTTAGAACAGTCAGTACTTAAGTCTTCATAAGTTGATCTTGGTGAGCCTGAAGCGAAATCTAATCTTCTCTTTTCGGGGTCCAGATGCATTTACAGTAATGATATGATTGATGAAGAACTGGATAAACTCTGGAAGATATTTATTTACGACGTGTATTGTCTGTGGATTCTCTGATAGAAATATGAAGCCATAGTAGCAGTTTACTTTGTCAACGAAGATGCTTTTCCTAAACGTCCATTCAAATGAGATACTACAGCGTGCGTCTTGAAAACTAAACTTCAGAGATCTTTCTATTCAGCCAAACTGTATATTATCTTCTCTTGAAGATTTTTGATTCACTGATGTATGGAAAACAAGCTTCCTCTTTGAGTCAAATCAGTGCACATCTACAAATCTACTTTCTGCTGTTGGGAACTGAACACATTGATTGTACAAATAGAGTTCTTTCGAAATTCATTGCCGTACAAACTAATTTTGCTGATGGATGGTCTCATGTTTGAACCATGTCCCATTTGAACTGTTGGTTAGCATCACTAGAACTCGCATTCAAAAGAAGTATGTTTCAAACTCAATCATAACAAACTGTTGCTTGATAAGGTAGTTACTCTATAATAAAGTTAGTACATCTAAATATCATATATGCGTAACAGGTAACCAATAAAGCATTTAGTTGTAATCTCTTGTTCCACTTATAGGCGAAGTTTCGATGTGTATAAGCATTTAAGGTGATATAGTCTTGCGAATATTAGTTTTGATATGTTTTTATTTGTCAAAGAATCATCTTGGTCGGATACTATTGCAAGATAGTGAGCACTGTTAGACAGCTAATATATAACTCCACTGCAACGTATACCCATGTCACCATCGAGAAGTCGACCTACAAGTTTCACAGCCAACTCTTAACCATAACAAATTTATCGAAATGGGAATCTTAAGGTTGGACACCAGCTTGTCCGGTGTTACAATGGCTAAATATCCTGGTTGCGTACTGCTGAGGAGTTTCATACTAAAACGAAATAATTGTATATCAGTGTCACTTGGTTTTTATCATAACCCACCTAGAATAAATCTGTGACGAATAAATGCAGCCTATACGTTTACGAACTAATTTGTCGGAAGAGTACTTTTCGACAAGTTTATTTTTAAATCTGTATAGTTATGTATATTTCTTCATTGAATTATGAGTTTAGAAGAGATATTGCTGATTATGTTAATTCACAATAACATTACTTTCAGGAAGTCTCCGTATAACATACTACAGTCTCCTAATGTGTCTTGGAATATGGATAATTTGTCACGACTAACTGATCCAAAGTATTAGTTTGGAGTAACAGTCTGCATGAAACTCTATTTTATCCTAGGCTTCTCAGTTTTTGAACCTAGTCGTAAACAAAGGGTACTTGATAAATTTGATCTCGAGTCACTAAGTTTCTCAGTCTTCTATCGGTTACCACTGAGTTGTTATTCAAGCTGTGATTGATTTGTCATATGATGTAATGTTGACTCACATATATTAGCGCTCATATTGCAACTTGACCGATATAACTCGTTTAAAACTAAAAAAAACTAGACAAACATCTATTATATTGGTCACTACTCAGTGACCGACCAGTGAATACATCCGTTACTGTAATCAGTTACTGAGATTTATTTAGTCAGTCCTTATGGTTTGCAACTCGTTATATAGCAATATTCTTATAAATACAATCCCTAGTTATGATACGATTGAAAGCTAGAAAGGAAATTCACAGAGCAGACAAATACTAGACCAAATATGTTAAGGTTCTGTAGTCCGTGTGGTTTCAGTAAATCATCCAGCGAGAGGGCCAGACCGTTACTGCTACCTTGATATGATGGCCTATCGTGATGACCCAGGCTATAATATCTGGAACATTCGTTCTTTAAGTTCGTGTTATACCAGGTCAGTCGGTTGAAATCAATGTGAACTAAAGCAACAAACTTAAGGTCCAAAAGGTAAGTCGTACTGCCAGCTGTACGGAGTCGTGATGGTAGTAAAGTGTTTCTCTCAGGCAACCAGTATAGTAGTAATTCTGCCTTCCGACAAAAGTAGGGTGGGGTTAGAAACTGTTGACCCTAAAAATACATACCGCACTTAAGTTTACAGATTTCTGTCTCCTGTGCAAGGTTTTAACAAGTATGGAGCTGATACAATAAAAATCTCAAAATAATCAGCCTCTTACAGTCGTTTCTTGAGCTCTCAGGTGTTTAAGATCAACCTTGACCCAATTTACTTTTCAGGTACATTATGAATATGAACCTTTCCATAAGATGGGCGACTGAGATGTGATTACTGCTTTCATTCTTCTAACAGCCAAGTAAGCTAATCATCCAGTGTGTTATAGGTTACCTTTGTTTTATTATCAATATATTTGGATTTCTAGATATAATTCATCGAGATGTGTTATATACACTACTTAGATGTTTCATACCATTTGTAAATTCATTCAACTCTCCTCACTCTCGTTTAGATTTTTAGAAAAGAAATTCATTCTTTGTAAGTTTCCATAATCTAAACATTTATTCTTGAATCTTTAATCTTCCATATATATATATATATATATATATATATATATATATATATATATATATATATATATATATGTATATATATTAGTATATACAAGAAACATGTCAATGATTTCAAAATAATATTTGTTTCAAATAATTGAAAAGAGTAGAAAAAGAAAAAAAAATGCGAAAAAAGAAAAGTGAAAATGAATTCGAATTATTATTCAATAGTGAAATTAATTGAACATTGAAGCATTGAAACATTGAATCAGTCAACAATAAAATGTAATTGCTTTCTTTTTGAATTTAACACTAATGTTAAACTGAGCATCTCATTGAATTTGTTTAAAATGATTATAATTTCAAATTATGTAATAGTTTGTAATTAGCGCATTTTTTAATTTGTAATATTTTAATATGATAGGGAAATGTAATAATAATAAATGCTAAATTAAGGCATTTAATTGCATAATTAAGGTAGTTTAATGTCAAAATGTCAAGAAAGAATTCAGAAGAGAAGTGAATGATTAGGTAGATGAATAGTTATCTTAATTAATTATTATAACTAAGATTGTAAATGCAGAAAAGAAAGAAAAAAAAACTCATTCGTTAATCAATATAATCGATTAATTGATTGATTGAATAATTTATTGATTGATAGGTTTACATTAAAATAAAAAAAAAACAGATTAATAAATTTTTTTGATTTACTTTCGATATCAATTATTATTATTATTATTATTATTTATGTTTCATTTATTTTAATTTTTTAGAAGTTGTACTATACATATTCATTACAAAATAATGAATATTGAATAATATAAAATTTTATTCATTATTATTATTATTTAATTGTTTTAATTGATTAATTGATTATTTGTTGTTAAAGATTGTGAAGATAAATTTAATGTAGTTAATGTTTTATCATCTTCTATTGGTACAGTAGTTGTATTACAAGTACCAAGTGTATCAATAATTCCTGTGAATGTATCCGACATTTGATTAACATAAACCTAATTGAATTGAATTTTATTTGTTTATATGAAATACATAAAGAGAGTTAATTAAAGGTGAAATTATAAATCTAAATATGAATAAAATAAAAGTGAGATAGTTATTTATAATTAATGACAATGAATGATTATCGGGCTATATCATAAATTAATGGAAGTGAGAATTGTATGCTGACTCAGTAGTATAGAAGGTTAAGCGTTTGCTAAACCTGAAGCTCTTGGGGGTGAAATCTAAAGTGTACAATGATGAAGAGTCCCATACTAAGCTGAAACAATTGTCTAATGTTCTCTGGTTTAAAATGTTTACCCTGCTAACACTAATCTATGATGAATTCAACCAGCTAAACCTAATACTAATCTCTACATACCATCTTAATTTTTTGAAGTAAGAACAAACAAATTTACTGAATAGAATGGATTCATTACATATTTCGTTGATTCTCATCAACTACAAACAGCCTAAGTTTACTTACAAAATTAATGTGTTACAATGCTATAGTCATTGAAATTCAGATTCAAATGATATACATGTATGTAACACACACACATACACACAAAAGAAACAACAAGATAACAACAGTTATGTCTAGCCTAGTAATTAAGATTAACGAGTATTCGCACTTTGAAAGTAGGTCGTGTACTTGTGAAGTAAGTGAATAGGAAGGGTCGAAAAGAGAGCGTTCATAATATTAATGACTATATCCCTCGCAACTTATGCTGAAGGGAAGTAAAGCTTTTACAAGTTCAATATGTAGTAGATGTAGTAGATATTAAGTTTATTTTTGTGAATTTACCATCGATTGATATTAGTTGAGTGCAGAGGATTAAGCGCTCACCGTGGAACCCGAAGGCACGTGAAGTCGACGGTGTGCATTATTTACGAATCGTATACTAGGACGAAGTAACTGTCCAATGCTCCCTGATTTTCAGTTGTACTGTATAATGAATACAAACAACTAAAGTTAACATGTGTCTCCATGAAACTACCTTCAATTCAATTGTAATGAATACTGACACAAGGAGTATAGAATAATTAATAAGTATACTGTATCATTTTTACTACGCTTTATAGAGGTAATCTCCATCAAGCGTTTTTGTACACAGTACCTTTTTCACACAGAAACAACATGATAAACCTCTTTTTGTCACGATAAAATAATAACGTCATCATTATTATTGTTATGATTTTTGTTGCCTGCTAAATTACTTTTTATGTTTATCATAAACTGGTCTGAATTAGACAACCATTGATCATCTAGAAGTACTGAATAGCTGTTTCGTGCTAGTATGGGATTACTCAGCACTTGCACATCCTACGACCCCACTGGGGAGCGAACCCAAGGACCCTTTGACTCCTCGGTGAACACCTTACCATAAGGACTACTGAGTCGGCTCCCAACTGTTGATATTTCTATTTCAGTCAATTCGTGATACGTTTGAGCGATCTCATCTATTGCCATGGGTGGGTAACTGCCTTACACTCGACACGGTTGAACTCCACTAGTCAAATCTTTCCACTAAAACTCTAGGAATTACCTCAAGGAGTTAGTCACTAGTCAGCTGATATTACTCATAATTGGGTATAGTGGAGATTGTTGACTGTCAGTTTTTATATCACGAATTAGTCTGAATTAGACAACCATTGATCGCTCCTTAATCTTACCTATGTTAAGCGTTATTGTTGTTACTTCTGTGTGTTTATGTATGTTTGGGTTATATTCATATATATCATTCCAATCTTAACTTCAATGACTATGGTGTTGTAATACATTAACTTCATAAGTAAATGTAGGTCGTTTTCAGTTGATGAGGATCACCGAAATATAAAATGAATTGATTCTGTTCAGTAAATTTGTTTTGTTCTAACTTTGTTCACATTTATAAATATAACGAAATTTGAAATTATCTTATGACTTTGTAGACTATTTTTTTAGCTCATCAACAAAGAATTTGTATGTAGTTGATTGAATTCGTCACAAAGTGATAATAGAAGGGTACCAGTGAAAACCAGTGATCACTGGACAGCCGTTTCATCTTAGTATGAGAATTCTCAGTAGTGCACACCATAGATTTCTCCTCAGGGGGGTCATTTCGGCGAACACCCAACACACTGCACTACTAGGACCAGCCACTATCCAATAGTATAATTTCCACTGACATTAATTTGTAGCATAGAGCGACAATTGTCTATTGTCATCAGTGATAACTGTCTTACTCACAACAAGTTTGAACTCTACCAATCACGACTTCTCACTAGAGCTTCAGGAACATACTAAAGTTAGTCAATAATGAGGCTGATTTGTGTAAGTTGAATTGACATAGTAGTTTGTAGTCCAAAGAATTTGTATATTTGAGAAGTATATACGAGTTGTTTGGGACATGTATTATATAATGTTAAACAGTCACCAACTTCTTATGATTTAAGTTGATAAAGATGATTTGTTACTCTGGGGAACTGTTTTTTCGAGGTGTTGTATTCCTTGAGTTAGGATGGTTTGTATATGAATCTTTCGTCTGCTTACTAAGCACTATTATTAGCAAATAGTTTAGGGTGAATTGAGGTTTTGAGATTTCTCCACAACTGATTAACAGCTTATTGTTTGTTTGTTTATCCATAGTGTTATTGATTGACAGGTCTGTAATGTTGATTTCTAGAAGCTTTTTAGTTCATGAATGACTTGCACATCAGCATTTTTTCTACATTTCTTATGTTTACTAAGCTCACTTTACTCTGGCACACGTACTGATGATCTCGGCTAGTAAGTTGATGACAGATTTATAACCAAACTATCTACCCCAGTAAACACATTATCTTTAAAGTAACACGGCATACTTGGAAGCATAATGGTAACTAGTGTAAAAGTAACTTGAAGGGAATCTGATTAGAGTTTTAACTTATGATCAAATACATTTCTGTTGGTCATGTCTATTTCATTAGTGTTTTCACAAATTCCTAGTGTTAGTTATGGACTAGTTTCTGTTTGGTAATCTATTAAAGACTACATTCGATCAATCTCTTTTGACATTTATTTATCTTCAGTGGATTGCTGTGAATATTATTCCAGGAAGATAATACATTGACGTTTGAAGTGGGAAATAATAGATTCGAGTCATAGGGTAAGCATCAAATTTAGAATAAAGGTATTCACATCCTAGCTGATGAGTTCTAGCTAAGACGAAACTGTACATTTATTTAGTAAAAGTTGAACTTCTAATTTATAATGTATATTAATAAGTTATTTTACCTGGATTGATGACATGCATTTTTCAACAGCAACTAAACGTTGAACAAAGATTGTCTGATCAGCTCGAATATGATTTACAGTTTCATATATACTTGTTTGTAACTAAAATTATTATTCAAGAAGGAAATAATAAAACAGTTAAAAGTTCAGATCACAAAGTAGTAAATTTACAAAGAAAATAGGACTTACTACTGATACAGCATCACTTTATGATTAAGCTCTAAACAGCTTATTCGTCTTATTGTAGGACTCGTCAGTGTCACTGATCATCTCTGAAGAGTGAATATGAGCTCACTAGTGATCAATTTTAGGAGGTAATTCCAGATCTTTAATTAGTAAATCTAATCAATATAGTTCAACTAGGTCGAATATATACAGTTACCCATCAGTGGCTATTAATATCAACCATTAGAAATTGATCCATTAATTTTAGGATTAAACGCTTGCTATGAATCCTAAAAGTTCTCGGCTTGATCCTCTATAGGAAAATGGTCACCTTTCAGTAGTTTAGTGAATATATTCAAATAAGAATTCCCATACTAAGGAGTAACAGATATTCAGTTTTGCATAGGACTCAAAGGGTTGTTTAATTCAAGTCAATTCAAAACATTTACTTAACTGTGAACGTAACTTTTATTAAATAAGAAGTAACCAATATTTATACAGTCCAATTGTTATTCATTAGGAATATTGCAAACTTACCTTAGCTAAATCCACCATAGAACTAGCATCTTCTTTCAACTTCCGTTGATTATCTTTTGCTTTTCTTAATCTATGCAAGTCAATGATAAAACATACAAGAAAATCAAATACGAATATGATTTTAATGAGAAAGAAGATCATTGTGCTGACTGATTAGTTAAGTGGAGCTTTTGTTAACGTATTGAGCGATAACTTCAGCGCTTATTTCAATTTGAGGCTCTATATGCACTGGAGATATTGTTTTCTTCAGAATGAATAGTTCAATAAGTGCTCAACAATTAATTAATCCATTAGAGATGCTTATTGGTTTAAAGATTGTTATTTTAATTGACTGAATATGTTACAGCTTGATTTTGGCAGAGTACCATTGAAAATCAAAGAGTACTCGATAGCTGTTTCGTTCTAGTTTGGAATTCCTTAGTAGTGTGTATCCTAGATTCCATCCCTAACCCTCTGCACCATTGTGTAGGCTAGCATTCTGTGGTAGAATTCTTAGTTCTATTAATCTGTGACATAGCGCGACGATCATCCACTGTCACTGATGATAACTGTTTCACTCCTAACATGTCTAAACTTAATTAATTACTCATGCCCACTATTAGCTGCAATCGTTTACTGATATATTGGATTCAGTCACAATAATCATGCTACTCATAAGTAACTAAACGTTTAATGTATAATTTATTTTCTTCATCGTATCAGTTGTAACTGAACTTTCTGGTTGTTGTTGCCTATTGGTTGCATCATTGTTTGTCTCATAAACCATCGTGGTTTAGTCAACTATTTAAAACTCTCTGCATAAATATTAGACTTCTAGCACTGTTATTTAAGCACTCCGAATATGAATAACAGGTCACATTAATAATTATTTAAATTTAATATCATGAATTTTTCGGTGTTGAACAATTATTGGAAACCGGGAACTGTTACTGGATGGTCTTTTCGTCCTGGTGTAAAGCTCTTTAACAGTGTGCATTTACAACCCGACCATGGCATAGAGCCCAGGACCTTCATTAGCAGCTCTGTAGAGACTAACTTCCGGGGGGCGATTCTTAGAATTTTGACGAGAAAATGTTACTCGTGGAGTTCAGTCATGTCGAGTATGAGGCAGTTGCTCACCCATAGCAGTGTTTAAAGTCACACATATACACTGCAAATTAACCGAGTCAGAAATATCAACCTTTGGAAGCCTACTACAACGTCTAACGATTAGTCACTCGTAGGGTAGCTTGAAAGTCCTAGGTTGAATTCCCATGTGATGCTACGGATACGCCCCTTACTTAACAGTCCCACACTAAGATGAAACAGCTGTACACTATTTCTGGGTTATCAATGGCTGTTTAACCCCGACCAATTCGTGATATTAAGTTCCCATTTTACAATCTCCACGACTTCTGATTATCACAATTATTTATTGTAGAGTCATAGTATTGTTTATATATTCATTTCAATGCATAAACATTTCATAAACCCATGACATTCTTTTGATTCCATCGATTTCATTTACACTATTCCAATGAATTTAATGTGATATAGAGTGAACCTTACAAAATTTAAAGTCCATTCTAAATCACTATCCAGTAAATATACCAGATGATGTTATGAACATCGTATTTTACGAAGTCTAAGGTATGTCAATTTATTAATGTATATCGAGGATGTCATTAGACGTCAGACTCTCTATTATACATTGTCCAAACAGATGATCAGTGATCGGTAACTATCTGAACAATGATGTAACAAATACAGGTTACAGAAGAGATCACATACACTCAATGTTTTGATCAACAATTAGAATCGAGTATCTTTTTAGGCCATATATCATATTTACAGTCTACGTGGCTATTCAGTCAGTCAGTTACAACGTAGAACTTGGTACATGCGTACATCAGTTCAAGTTGCCATGCCTCATTAAGCTGATAGAGATTAAATTATCGGACCGAATCCCAGAGTAGGGGAGGTAGTAACAGAGTAAGTACTAATGGAAAGGCATAGAGGTCAGAGATGAGATTTGAGATAAAATGTGATTCAGTAAAAAGAAAATTATGATAAGCTCAAAAACTAGAATTTTGAGGAAGACAAGAAGTTGATGCACCTGCGCCATCGCGAACGATTTTGAGCCATATCACCTAAAGTCTCTAACCATTTGTTACGATCATCGTGTGGGCCCCAACCAGGTAGTCTACATCTATTAACATGGCTCAGCCCAATTGTCAATGACTTCATGGATTGGTGCCATGTTTTCGTTTGGCCACCCCTAGCTTTCTTCCAGCCTACTCCCACAACAGACAACATTGCTCGTCGAGGAAGATGGTGGTCAGGAATACGCAACACATGTCCTAACCACCTTAGCCGGTGAAGATTCACTACTTCATCGATAGACTTACCGTATTTACCTAGTACTCTACTCCTAACCCACGCATTGCTTACTCGGTGGTCCCTAGGAAACACGAGCAATGTTTCGGAGACATCTATGATCAAATACTAGGAGCCTACGAATATTCTCTATCCTTAATGGCCGTGTTTCACATCCATAAAGTAAAACGGATCTGACTGCTGCACAGTAAACGCGTCCTTTTGTTGTTAAACGAATGTCTCACCTACGCCACAAGTGACGCAGGTTGGCAAAAGCCGATCGGGCCTTATGTATACGGGCCGAGATTTCATCAGACACCAGACCGTCAGGATAAGTAGAACAGTCCAAATAGCCAATTGGTGTGGGCCGTGAGTTTGAATTAAGTAGGGATCGCAGGGGTTCGAATCCCGGTCACGGGATAAGCAAGCATAAGCTACCCAAAAGTAAACGTGGCTATTAGATTATAGTAAAGAACATTTATTAATATTTACAGAAGTTTACTCATATCACATATTGAAACGTTAGACAAATCGTATACCATAATCCAACATAGTACATAAGAAGTATAAAAGTAGTATGCTACTGAAGTAATTGAATCATTCACCTTAATCAGAATCACATCCTATATATCTTTTTCTGTATCAGTCAGGAGTGATGTATATACTTGTTGATGTTTCTTGTATATGATCTATTAAATCTCCTCACATATTTCAGTCTTTTCATTTACAGACTGATTTAAGTCAACCATAAGTAGACATATACTTTCATGCAAAGAGAATACAGATTATAAACAACATAACAATTTCTTTTCTTAGAATTCATTTACTACTATTTAGTAGTTGATTAAAAGATAATCTATTCAACTGAAATGATTAACTTGATGAATAAAACTTGAGTAATAATTTCTAAGTGAACAATAATATTGAGAGCTGAAGATTAATTCCTCTGAGAAGTTCCGCATAAAACAAACCATCTTTAAGATTTCACTGTTGACTATATTATGAAATTGTAAGCAAACGTTTAACTTCAATCAATCTTTAGACATTCAAGTACATTGGGAATATATCAACAAAGACTGAATACATTTCTTTTATGAATGTCAGAAATGTTGAGAAGTCAATAGTCCTAGATAAATTAAATAAATAATTATTTCACTTTTATTTCTATATTTCTTTCATGATTTCGAATATTGTGTTGGGTCAGTGTTATTCGAAAGCGATTGTCAAGAAGGTTGCAATTCAATCGGTTACCTCTTTTGACATAAGGTATTAGGAAAAGACAGACAGATACAACGCAGAACTTCGTACGTACGTAAATCAGTTCAGGTTGCCATACCTCATCAGCACAGAGACGCAACTGTCAGTTCAAATCCAAGAGTGATAGCGATAGTAGAAGTATTAGCAGTAATGCAGAAAATTAGGGAGCGAAGATATGATTCGAAAAATATAATTCAGTGAGATAAATTTGAAAGGAGAAAGATAGAGAATTCAGTAGGTTAGATTTTGAGAGAACACAAAGAGTGGATGCACCTGCGCCATTGCAAATGATTCTGAGCCATGTCGTTCAAGGTCTCTAACCATTGGTGACTTTCGTCTCGCGGACCCCAACCACGCAGCCTACATCTACCAACATGACTTAGTCCACCTGTCAGATGTATTAGGAAAAGATATTAATTTAGTTGATAAGATTTAAAAACTTTACTGACTTAAGTGGTTAATGTGTTCATCATGTATGCCACTACTAACTTCGAGTTATCAAAAATAGTTGGAGACTCGGAATGACATGACTCAGAGTCAGGTCACAGTGATACTAATGCATTCACTCTTTATTTGTCTGAGCTTATGAATTAGTTCTTTATATTCATTAATTTTTATCACTACTTTTACTGGTTTGGCATTCATCTTACTGTGTTAATGAGGTATTGACAACTTAGACTGATGTACGTATAGGTTAAGTTCTAATTTGTACATGATTGACTGACGCATGAATTAAATGAATTAACACAATCTTAAATGCTTGTTTCATTAATATCTTACCTGCTAATTGCTGTTAAAAATTTTCTCTGATGTCTTCTTACTCTGGCTGGTTTAACACGTTTTACAAGTCGTGTATACTTGTAAAATAACCATGTCTCGCGTAAAACATTTGCTGCTGAATGTACGAAGCTAATAGTTTAACAGATGTAGTAAGAAAAGTAAAGCAAAGGAAGTAGGATAGTGATTTATGGAAGTTTAAATGAAGTTTCATTAACTAATTACTATACCATAGTCAATATTACATAAAACCAAACATTTCATAGATTAATCTCAGCTAGGATACATGCTGAAATCCATGAATGATTAGACATCTCTTTCGTTTTATTATGAAACTCCTCAAAAGTGTTTACTTGAAACTTTGGTAAAAGTTACAGTAAGCAGCTTCTTATCTCGAGATGAGCACAAATGTATAAGACTATTGAGTTAAAAATAACTGACCTTAGCTAATTCACCGTATTGTACAATCACTATCTGTTGTTTATGAATTTTATTCATGTTTTTACGAGTTGTCTAACCCTATGCAAGTAGAAATATGATAGTTCAATGCGTCAACAGAACAATATTTCATTTTGATTTTGTTCTATCTGTAGACTGATTGTTAGATGATTTCGTTTTCACCTACTTCAGTTTGGGTGACACTATGTAGTATCAATAAACCATTACTCAAACACTGAAGCCCAAAGATAAATACAGGAATATGTGCTTAGTTAGAGAGGTTTTGTTATGACGGAACAATAAGTCGGATTCACAATCTGTAGAGTCTATTCATCGTAATATCGGGATCCATACTGCTACATTTCATTTGTTGAACATTTAGTAACTAAGCTATTTGTATTGTTTAAATTGTAAGTTTTTCTACGACTCATTAACTGTGGTCATATCAGTTTTCTTTTCCTAGTTATTGTAACCTTATTATGATTTAATTATCCTGATTTCTGTACACAACTCGCCTAGTTCATTCTCTAATGTAATTTGTACTTTCTGTTTGATTCAGCGTATGATGTATAAAAAACTATTGTTTTCACTCAGAAAACTGCCTGATCTTAGCTCTCATTCGTTGGTGTTTGCTCTGTCTATTTATACTTCTGAGGGAGCCTTTGGTCAATTGGGCATAGTGCCAACTAAGCACTGTTCCCAAAGTCTATCAGGTTATAGTCGTAACACAACTCCCATCAGGCTAACCTCCTCCGGGGAATCAATAGCAAGATTATTACAGATTTACTAAATAAAATATTTAACCTTAAAAGAAATGGTAGACATAAATTATGTAAGTAATGAATTCAGTAGTATATGTATAAATATATTGATGACATACATTTTTATAGAATTTATTATCTTGCATAAAATTGTGTACATGTTTCTCAGCTCTTGTCAATTCTAGTTTGCGTGCAACTACAGCGACAACAAGTGCTGTACAGGCAGAACCCTGTAATTCAATGTAAATAAGTAGTATAATACATCAAAAAATAAGGAACCAATGCAAAGCTTGTACAAAACATAAGAATAAGTAATGCAATCACTTTTCTCGAGGTAACGTGGTTCACTTTATCAAGGGCTCGAACCAATAGGCAAGTTTAGTTGTTTGTATTCGCCTCTGATTGATGTTGGTTGGGTACCAATGAAAACCAGGGACGACCGTACAGCTGTTTCGTTTTTTCATGGGATGCATCAGGATTCCAACTTCCATCAGTTTATGACATAACACAGTCATTCCCAATGTTATTTGCTATTTCACTCCTGATGTACCTAAACATTACCATTCAGTACTTCTCACAAGAATATGAAGTTAGTCAATAGTGAGCTAAAACTCGAGGAGATAATGTATCAAACTGAGATGATTTCAGGGAGATAGTATTAAGTTTGTATTTGATGGCATTTTGCTGTTCAGACCGATCATTATGTCTTAAATTGATGAGAGTGACACTTCTTCCAATGGGCATTGGCTCAGTAGTGTAGATGACCAAACGTTCTATGTGAGATCCAATAACCTTGAGTTTGATGCCCTAATGGAGTTAATGATACTCACTACTTAGGAGTCACAGACTAGGACGAAATAACTAACCAATGGTCACTGGTTTTTAGTGATATTCAAATATCATCAATCTGTGATGAATACAGACAACAGTACTTAGTGCCTATCTTCACAAAACCACCATAATTTTTACAGATTAGTTACGGAAAAGAATAAACTAATGTTGTATATTGTCCAGTGGGCATATGGCTTAATAGTCCTAAGTCCAATGTAGGTAATTTTAATGTTCCTTGGAAAATTTCGACATTAATTTATTTAGAAATACAATATTCATATTCGTTGACTGGCTAACAATCTTCCAAAACTTAGGATCAATAGACAACTGTTTCAGCCTAGTATAGGACTCCTCAGTATTTTATGTTAGTAATTCCTTAAAAGTTCCCCCTTTCTAATCCATTATTACCTATCATTTAATTTGGATTGTGAATGGCAAGTGGAATTCAGGACGCGCGTTTCGTCCTATTTGGGACTCATCAGCTGGATGTACCTGCATCCCAATGTTGATGTTCACAATAAGATTCAAACTCAGTCCGTTTCGTGTCAAACGCTACCGCGTGCAATACAATATACAAATTCATCCTACTACCATTATTACCTAGTTTAAAATGTTTCTTTAAGTAATGTCAATACATTAGTAAAGCTTTTGGTATACAGAACTGGTCAGTCAATTAATTACTCAGAGATCAATTGAATAAGATTGCCATTATAAAAACGTGAATAGATGAAGATAACAAAACCTACGAGAATAACCATTAGGATTGATTGATTTATAACTTGTTGAATAATTAAAAGATACATTTCTACATAAAGTATGCATTGATGAAGAGTTCAGAGAGTACAATATCATCATGATCATTAACTATATGTTTATGTACAAAGTTTATGAACTTACCATAACACCGGCTAATACTGATATTGCTCTACCACAGTTTGTATTTGGTACCATATCACCATAACCAATGCTTAAAAATGTTACAGCAATTAACCACATTGAATTTAATAGTTTTTCATATTCTTTATTTTGTTCTCTAGTAAATAGAATAATCAAAGATCTGACAATCATATGATTAAGCAAATTATAGTAGTTACAGAGAATAAATAAAACAAGAGAATGATTACCATTAACTTAATCTATTAATATTAAGACTAAGAAATAGGCATCAGATTCAGTACTTAGTTTTAGAAGAAAACAGAAAGTTACAAGTCTAATTGGACCGGTAGTGGGACTATCTAAAAGAATGCAAAAGAAGTCTCTTTTGCCATATGTGCATCCTAAACGAAATGGATTGATACAGCGATAGTTTACAAGTATTGTTTGCGTCGGATTATGGCTGACAAATTAACAGGAAGATCTAAATACATTCTAATAATATATACATACTCGTTGAATAGGTGTTGCTGTCTCGACTCAGTAGCTTAGTAATGAACGCGATGGCGTTTGGCATGAAACGAACTGATTTTGAGTCCCGGTGTGAACATCAACATTGAGATGCAATCTCATTCAGCTGACGAGTCCTACATGGTACGAAACGATTGTCTTGAATTTCGTTTGCCAGCCGCAATCCAACTCAAATAATATCAAAGAAGATTCTAAAGTGAGAAGGTCCATTCTGAGGAGTTATACACAATTTAAGCATATCTATTCTATCAGAATAGTTTGTTTAAAATATGCTACATACAAAGTTTTCAAATTTTGCTTCCAACTGAAAGTATGCATTCATCGACGATACTCTATAAACTGTAACGTAAACTATTCCTAATGATAACGATAATAGGTTTATGCAGTATTGTGTTCAGTATAATACGAAGTTTAAGCATACAGTAGTTTCCATCAAGTTACTCTTGTTTCATAAGTATTGTAATTCGTGCTTGATAGCTTGAATAACCACGGACAACTTCAGCACTCAAAAGTATTGAACCTTCCAGTCTCAATTCGGAAGACAAGTATGCAGGAATCTTTATCACAGTAAGAGAGTAATTTATGAACAAAAATATTTGTACATTTATAGTTTTTCGAAACAATAAAGTCATAATAGTCCATCTACTCCTGACTGAAAGGTTTCTGCCATTTACTGGTCAAGATTCTGGAAAGTTTCGTCGATTGATGACTGAATGGAGTGTGTCCAGTTTTTTCAAGGATTCTGGAGGCTTCGTTGAGGTTTCTGGTAGCCGTCCCGACAATAAGAAACAATAATCTTTGAATTACATGATAACTTGTATTTTCAAGTGCATATATTTCTGATCTGATCAGCATTAATAACTTTCTTATCGCATAAAACGTGTACCAGCAGATATAGAGTAGTGGAGCTTTTATACTTTTCTTTATACATCTAAATTTTAGTGTATCATTGTGGTATTCTGTCAGTTGATATACACAGTGAATGAAGTGAATGAAGAGTGGTTTATATATTACAGCATAGTACCTGATAACTGTTTACAGGATTCCAAATGTCAGTCTATAACCATATTCAGAATAACATTGAAGATTTCGCCACACACTTTACTAACACCTTATAATGCTGTACGTAACACCACTTAGTCCTTTCTCACAGTCTCAGAAAAATCAATGGGAAGTAATGTAGAATATCAGGTAGTATCTTCGGATTGACTGATTATGGTAATAAGTGTTTGGCTAATGCCAAAACTATAAAAATCTCTTTATATAATACATTAGACAAAAAGCTTTCTTTTATATTAACCAAAACTGTAAAGATCAAGATAGATCTGAAATAAAATTTACACCAAGTTAAGTAATATTCAATGTAGTCTTCATTACATAATCTCCAATCGTAAAAACATCATGAGTCTAAGACTAAAATTGGCTGTGTGACATTTGGAGAGATTAAGCTGAAAATCATCCAAACTAGACGATAGTTCAACTTCTGCTAAGAAACTATGCACTTTTAAGAACGATTCAAAGAAAAAGAAACGGGCATACGACTAGTAGAACCATCTTCATACTTAACAAACATATTGTTTCTCTAGAAGAGAACAATTCATGAAAGAAAAAGAAAAGAGAAATGAAGAGATACACCTAATTTCTGTTAATAGATGAATGGAGCACTTCTTTGTATACATAGTGTGTTGTTCTCTTCCAAAGTAATAAGAATACAATCAGATGATTACCCAGCTTCTATGTTAATATTCTCAAGTTTATACAGTAATATAAGTCTAGGAATAGAATTACAGGCGAAAGTATAATCAAGAAAAGTACTTCGGATATGATTTTTGCTCTTTTCCAGGTTAAGGACTATATTAGGAGATAAGACAACTGCTGCATTTAATTCGCTTCTATTGCATTGGTATATAAACTAATATGGGTTAATTTGATCATATCAACGAAGACTTTAGCTTACGTTTTTTCAAAGTTTTGAGAAATGGGGAAGTTATAGCTATGGGTCCAAACCTAACATTCTCATCAGTCGATACACTTCGGTGTAGGTATTATATTTATTTTCATCCATACTTTAGGTATGCCGTTTGCAGAAAAAAAGACTCGTCAAAGTGACCTGTCAGTGACTGATACAGAACTTTGTACATTTATTGAAAGAAAGGTTTAGGATGTCATCGTGTCTTGAATATCATGACGGCTTGAGACATTCTAAAGCATCAGTTTCTGTGAGTACTGAATTAGGATATTCTTTCAAACTTCTGGAATCAGAAAGTATTAGGTTAGATCCATAAAGTTTAAAGAGCATGCATTTATGTATCCTCATTAATCTGTTTAGTATGTATGAGCTCTTTAATTAATTTACAAACAATAAAAGAATTTTTACGAAATAAAGTTCTCTCCAGTATATATTAACATATGAAGTCATTTAGCCTTGTACTGACTTCCCTTTTCTTTTCTCAGTTTTTAAGACGTAAAGAGATCAGACGATTAAATCTTAGAAACATCACTTCACAACGATCATAAACATCAAGACTGAACTTAATACAAGACACAGTGACATCTACAGTTCATTTGTGAATAGGTCCTAGTTAGTTAATCCCATAATGTTGTTCACCTCACAGATGTTTTCCTCTGAATAATTTTAACATTTTATTTTTCTCGTCTAATAAGTTGTTCTTTTTCCAAGTTCATTATAAATTTGTTTTTGATAGAACATGAATGATACAATGGTTGAATTATAGAAGAGGAGTTCGTTTACGATTTTCATATATTCATTACATCACTGACAATATCTAAGTTAAAAGAAGTATTACAGTGGTTTCAGAAATATACTAGATTTTCGCAACCTAAGAATAAAACAAAAATACAATCTGATAAAGTGAAGTCATTACATACAACTGAAAGCGATCCCATCAATATCACCGTAGAATACATAATGAACTCATTAACAAGTTGAATAGTGCAGATGATGTACAATTCAGAGTCACACAAACATTAATAATGTACATGTATCTATATTTATTCAGATGTTTTAAACGGGTATTTGAATATCAGACAATTGATATAATCTATTTGAAAACTTAAAGTATACACAATTGAATTTATACCAGTTCATGTTTACAAAGTATCAACTCTGAAACCAAACTTTTCTTGGTGTTGGAATAATCTTCACAAAAGGTCTAGGAATCTGTCATTAGGTTAGATCCTTAAACTGTAATTAAGCCAGTGATATGATATATAACTAAACTAATGAGAAAAACTATTCCATTCAACATCATCTAAACAACAAACAGTACTTTACTATCGGTGATCTGTTCAAACTTCTAGATCATTAATTTTTCAAAAAGTAAATTTCATTACCAAAAGTTTTACAGTCTGTCCTACTATACGGTAGCGAAACATGGCCGTTAGGAGTAGAGGACATTCGTAGGTTACTGGTCTTTAACCATAGGTGTCTCCGAAGCATTGCTCGAGTATCGTGGGACAACCGAGTGAGCACTGCTGTCGTTAGGAAATGGGTTCTAGGAAAGGAGGGCAAATCAATAGATGAGGAATTGAAACTTCATCAGTTGAGGTGGTTGGGACATGTGTTACGCATGTCTAACTACCGACCGCCTCGACGAGCTATGTTTTGCGGTGTAGGAATAGGTTGGAAGAAAGCTAGAGGCGGCCAAACCAAAACATGGCAGAAATCGATGAAGTCACTGACAAGTGGACTGAGTCATGTTGGTAGATGTAGGCTGCGTGGTTGTGGTCCGCGAGACAAAAGTCACCAATGCTTAGAGACCTTGAACGACATGGCTCAGAATCGTTTGCAATGGCGCAGGTGCATCCACTCTTTGTGTTCTCTCAAAATCTAACCTTCTGAATTCTCTATCTTTCTCCTTTCAAATTTATCTCACTGAATTATATTTTTCGAATCATATCTTCGCTTCCTAATTTTCTGCATTACTGCTAATACTTCTACTATCGCTCTCAGTCTTGGATTTGAACTGACAGTTTCGTCTCTGTGCTGATGAGGTATGGCAACCTGAACTGATTTACGTACCGTACGAAGTTCTGCGTTGTTATCTATCTATCCCTGATCTATCCCTAATCTATCTGGCCTATATCTGCTATCATCTATCTACTATCACTAACAGTCTATCTATCTATCTTCTAACGACAGTATGCGTCTCTATCTGCTATCAGAGGTACTGGCAACCTATCGAGCGAACTGATGTACGTCTACTACGATCTAGTCTATCTGCTGTACTATCTATCTAATCTATCTATCTATACGTCTATAGATTATGCTATCATCTATCTAAATCTATCTATCTATCTATCTATCTATCTATCTTCTATCTAATCTATCTATCTATCTATCTATCTATCTATCGATCTATCTATCATATCTATCTATCTATCTATCTATCTATCTATCTATCTATCTATCTATCATCTATCTATCTGTCTAGATGTTATAATTTATCAATTATGGAGAGTGGTAAGGGTACTTCGACGTTTTCATAAATTGCTTCCCAATAATCACAAATATAATCACTAAGGAACTGAAGAAGTAACGCCAACAAGATAGCGTATATGTATATTCCTGTGACTTCTTTTCTATTCTTTGAAGAAGTTGGTAAGTTATTTAAGATCTGTACATCAAATATATTCGACAATGAAAAAAAAACTTTGTATCATAAGAGTAAAATTGGTCTTAAACACATTTGAATATCATCTAATCATTGTAGTTATTAACAGAGAATCAGTATTGATATTATCTATAGAATAATGTGTACTTAAGTAAGCTTAAATAATGTTTATAAGGAGTAAGCAACACGTTACGAATCCTATGGCTTACATAATCATATGAAATCATACAAAAAAGTGGATTAATGCATTATTGTATTCACTGAAAGATTTATTCTCAAACCAAATGATCAATGATGGTGTTAGATGTAAGATACTAGGCAGGTATGGTAAATAGACTGATAAGATTGTCAATGCATAAAGCATTACGCGCCGACATCTAATTTCTCACGTATTATCATATAGCTTCTAGTTTGAGTCATGTTGGCAGGTGTGGACTACCTAATTGACGTCTATAAGATTATCATAATCGGTTGCTGGAGAGTTTCAATGCCATGACTTACAAGAGGTTGCCATAGGACAGATAAATCCTATTATATTCAAAGGTTCAAAATTATTGTTTTCCGTGTAATTATGTTTTTACAATTGTAAAGAACTGGAATGACTACTTTCTAAAATGCAGCTCGTTTTTTAGAGCGTGCGTCGTCATTTAGTCAAGATTAAGTCCTGTCAAAACATAGTCCACTTTTCATCTTTGATAAATGCTTTTAATGAGGAGAGGATAAGTCTACTTAATAAAGCTAAGTCAAAGATGACTTTATCCGCCTGAAACATTACTTTATACTACATGTAATTTGACCAAAATTATGAATGAGTTAATTGCTTCACATAGAGACGAAGTCATGGTGATATTGAAAAGGACTGTTAAGAAGCCTTCAGAAGCTTTTAAAGAACTGAAAATATTCTATTCAATCACGGTTCATTAGAATTTTCATATTTGTTAATATGGCATTATGATATTGGTCAATTACACGAATTCTTACCTTCGTATTGAATGAATTCTGATGATGAATATTAATAATCGTATAACATCGAAAACCACATCTGTATCACTCATTTTGAGGTAACACGTTAATTCTCTTCAATCTTCTTATAGTTCTAAACTTTAGTGATTTCAGCAGTCAGAGTAAGGTATTCATTTTTCTACCTCAAATTTTGTAACTTAGTTTTACAGATGCTTAGTAAACATTTGACCCCTTCAACAATAGATAGTAATTCTTAGTTTGTAAGTAAGCAGATATTTGAGGAACAAATTTAGCCAAAAGATTTTAGCTAAGTGGTACTATTATTTACCCGTTCGCTGTGAGACCTGGAAGTCCTGGTTTCGAATTCAGGTGGAAGGGGGGAGGATTGGGACCCAGCTATATCTCCAAATAGTTTCATAATTTGACGAAATAGATATTTAAAAGTATTCTTTGGTTTTCAGTGTTACCCAATCAAGATTAACCAGTAACTAATACAAACAGTAAACTATAGTGAATTTCTATATGACCACTTCAAGCTATTTGTGAAACATAAGTTACGAAAACATAAATGAGAGATGAAGAAATCACAAAAGTGCAAATAAATAGACCAGGTAGAAGTAACTGTAAACTAAAACCATAGTACAGAAAAGGGATTTAATAAACTGTTGTTGAACTATTTTATAGTAGTTAGTTTTGGTGAATTTCAAAACGATCTTAAGACGACTTTGGCTAGTCGATATGACTTACCCTCTAGTTGAAAGTAAATAAGTTTTAAAACTGTTCCAGCAATCGATTTATTCAAACATTCTAAATAGTATTTGAAATGACTATAAAGAGGTCAAGTAGATTAATGTATAGCCTTGAGTTGGAATTGTGATTGGTAATTGGAATCCAGGATACGATTTTAGTTCTATTCAGGACTTGTCAGCTAGATGTACCTGCATCCCAGTGTTAATGTCTTCATCGGGACTCGAAAACAGTTAGTCTTGTGCCTTAAACGTTACCTCGTTTACCATCAGGCTACTGAGTCCACACAGCTACACTTGTGCAACGGGTAAATCTATATAATCAGAATGTATTTGGATCTTCCCGTCGGTTTATCATGAACTGAAATCGATCAGTCTATGTTGTCATATATGCATCCATATAAATTTTAATTATGGAGTAGTTTATAGTTTCTACTTATTAGAACCTAATAGTGAAAGTTAATCAGTCAGCCAAGTAATTAATTGTAATTAGGCATAGCATTGATTAATTAACTATATGCTGTGAAAGTAAGTGTAAAATCTGTTGTCTGTCACAGACTGTTTTCGGAAACATAAGTCATCGTATACCTTAACGATGTTTAATCATCAACATCATCTTAGCTGAATAGAGTCCTGTCACAAAATGATTAAAAGTCGTAATCAATCAGTATGTACTGTTAAGCAGTCCCATACAGTTCTCCCTAGTTTTCAGTGGAATATAGCCGAAATTAATTTCTCAATGATTACAAACAACTATTCCCCACAAAACCACCCCTAACTAACCAAGTAAAACATTAATGAACTTATAAGATATTTTACTATAATACGATAGACTACTTATAAGTAGTCAATAACTCACCTTTCACAAACACGCATAATCCAACTTGTTACAATCCACATAGATAAAATAAATATTAATAACATAGTACCAGGACATACTGTAGCTAATGTCTTTAACACAAATCTAACATTGATTTTAACTCGATTCAATGCACCAATACTACGTGAACCAGCATCTGTAAACATTGTTGAATGTAATAATAATACACGAAATATTAAATATAAACGTAAAAACATTGGAACTGAAAATGTCAATTCTAATATTATCATAGGCATAGGTTTTTCATAATGTATATCATCTGAAAGATAAGTTCTAGAAGGTACAGTTAAAAATGGTAGATAATCATCTGATCCTGTTGTTGTTGTTGTTGTTGATGATGATCTATGCGTATGATTATGTAATAAAGTATCATATATTGTAGGTGTAGTTATTGGTCGACTATAATAAGAATTCATTGTAATACTAGTTGATAGTAAAGAATCAGAATAATTGAGTATATCATCAGCTTGTTGAAAACTCCATATTGTTGATGTAGGATAATATGAATTTGTATATGAATAAATATTATAATTTGAAAGAATTGGAGGTGGATGTACAAGACAAATGAATACTTCAATAAGAGTTAAAGAGATTTTTCGACAATTCATTGCAATACGCCAATCTTCAATACAATTATTAATACAAAATAACTAAAATATAAAAGAAAAACAAAAAGAAATATCATTTAATTTGGATTGTGATTGGCAAGTGAAATCCAGGACGCACGTTTCGTCCTATTTGGGACTCATCGGCTGAATGTACCTGCATCTCAATGATGATGTTCACAGTGGGAAAAAGAAATTTCAGTTATAATTATAGTCTATAATGACTTCTTTAAAGTAAATGGTTCTTTCATGAAACCTCTATTATGTTACATAACTGACATTATTAGTACATACTTCAAGAATGTGATTAGCTCTTGATGTATCTTTACAATTGATTAGTGTTATGTTTTGAGATACAGTCAATCACACGTACATCAAGCTTTTGACTACTAATCCCAAATTAGGGCTGAAGAGACAAATTATATTCCATTCATTTGTTTATAGACATACAAACCTGATCACATACCTAGGCAATAAAGAAAACAACATTCATACAAATCAAGGGCAATAATGACTGAAAACTGGGTGGGGGGAGGGAACGGAAACATAGTTAGTTAATTATGATTCCCAAGTTGAAAATAACGTGACAACGGTTCATGAGTTCATTCATAGGTTATAACGAGAACAATATAACAATAATAGAAATGTAATGGATTCAAACGATTTGCGGAGGTTAATATTAAGTTCATTTAGTTGAATTCGTCACAGAGTGATAATAGAAGGGTACCAGTGAAAACCAGTGATCACTGGACAGCTGTTTTATCTTAGTATGAGAATTCTCAGCAGTGCACACCATAGATTTCGCCTCAGGGGGTTCATTCTGGCGAACACCCGACACACTGCACTACTGGACCAGCCACTATGCAATAGTATAATTTCCCCTTACATTAATTTGTAGCATAGCGCGACAATTGTCTATTGTCACCAGTGATAACTGTCTCACTCCCAACAAGTTTGAACTATACCAATCACGATTTCTCACTAGAGCTTCAAGAACATCCTTAAGTTAGTCAATAATGAGCTGATTTGTGTAATTGAATTGACACAGTAGTTTGTAGTCCAAAGAATTTGTATATTTGAGAAGCGTCTCTGAGTTGTTTGGGACATGTATTATATAATGTTAAACAGTCACCAACTTCTTATGATTTTAAGTTGATAAAGATGATTTATTACTCTGGGAACTGTTTTTCGAGGTGTTGTATTCCTTGAGTTGGATGGTTTGTATATGAATTTTTCGTCTGCTTACTAAGCACTATTATTAGCAAATAGTTTAGGGTGAATTGAGGTTTTGAGATTTCTCCACAACTGAGTAACAGCGAAATTGGTCAATAGTGAGCTGATTATTGTAACTGAATTGAGATGATTTGTTGAGATTGGTATTTGATTTTTATTGATTGAGTTCACCATAGATTGATATACGCACTGTTGAATAGTCCTATACTAAGATACAACAGCTATTCTATGCTTCCTTGTTTTCAATAGTACCATAACGACACTAATCTCTGACGAATTAAGACAGAAATGCAGTGATCAATTTACATGTACTCAAACTAAATGAAATAGTCTTTCAATATACATTTCTTTATGTTAATTGTAACCTTATATTTAACAACTGACAGTCTATACTATTTATCTAATAATTCAACTTCTAGATATTAAATAGAGACAACATAATTCAAATTGGAAACAAGTCTAAGAAGCTTGATATATTAGTCAAGAAAACAAACAAAACCAATTCAAGTTCACAGAATACAGATCATAAGGAAACAACAATAATACAACTATGCATTACAATCAATCATATTCCAGATCAACAGAATTAGTTTATAATAATTCAGTTCATTTAGAAGTTCATATACTGATGATATCGTCTAACAAAACATTGAAAGCTTAATGAATAAATCATTCAACTTAAAGAATATTCAACTAATAAAATGTACTACATTCATACTGATGGTACTAGGATTTCACTACAATGATTTCATTATCTTTCTACATGTATATCTGGTACAATTACAAACCAATGTTTTTTTGGAATATGTCCAACATTTTGCTTAGTACCAGAGTTAAATGACGGTTAATATATATATATATATATATATATATATATATATATATATATATATATATATAAAGGACGACGTCATGACACTGATAATTCGATGTGACCTTGAAT
The DNA here is from genome assembly GCA_025215515.1 of Schistosoma japonicum. Classification (NCBI taxonomy): domain Eukaryota; kingdom Metazoa; phylum Platyhelminthes; class Trematoda; order Strigeidida; family Schistosomatidae; genus Schistosoma; species Schistosoma japonicum. The sequence goes on along the minus strand of CM046064.1, from coordinate 38,068,895 downwards.
CCCAAGGTCACAATAACAAATGCCAATGAGAATGTCTAGTCAGTCCGTGTATGTCTGCCCGATGCCCACTCAGTTCCAGGCCAGAAGAGAAAGAACACAACCCGGTAAATCAACCGAAAAAATCATATTATATCTCAAACATCCCTTTATATATACATAAACCAAACCACATAGTCAGCTAATTAGGAATTTAACAACAGTACAAAACAAGAGAGATGATGTTAGTGAATTGAGGTAATGTATATACAATTAATTAACTATAGTTTATAAATAACTGATGATATACTGACAGTTAATGTGCTAAATGAGAGGATAAGGCAGTGGAAACTAAGTAATAGGAATACAATGTTTACACTATACACAACTAAACTATTTGAAATAGTCTTCTAAAACATAGTTCTGTAAGTTAATCATTCTTCCTTAATTAGTCCAATATAATCAGTACAACATTATGAATGCCAATTGTAGTATTATTGGTAGTTAAACAAATAACTAAACATAGAGAATATGATTAGATATGATAAAATCAATGAATAAAATGAAGTTCAAGATGAAAATGATGATATCAGAATCATCTCCAACCACCTCCCCACCTCTTACTAACACTAAATCTTTGAAAATCTATTTTACAGAAGTTTCCATAATAAAATTTTATATTCTTCCAGTTTAGTGGGTTCTTCAATGTACAGACAAAAAAGGCAAATGATATTGTGATACACAATCGTGCATTCTTTCCGTCTATCTGATTTTCATTACATAAATCATTTTGAAATGTTTCAGTATAAGGACTAACTGATTATTTACTAACATGAAACTAACGTTTAACGTCAATTCAATAAGCTAACTAACCATTATATTGAATACTCTTCAATTAGTCTGGGGCATTGTAACATTTACAGATGTATCTAAATTAGAGGTTGCCTTTGATACATATTCTCTTAAATCAATCGAGATATCAAAATTACTTATTATAATCAAAGTATCATTATTTGAAAATGTTTCAATATAAATGTGACTAA
>CM046064.1:36857876-36862876 GCA_025215515.1 Schistosoma japonicum | reverse complement strand
ATCACTTATATCATTTCATATAGACAAAGTATGGACTATCAGTTTGATTAATAAAATACAGGAATTCTCGATCAAAGTGATTCCAAGAATTTCCGGACATACGATATTCAGATCAATCAACAGATACATCAATATAGACGCATTTTATCAACCTAAACAGAAGAGGTTAAATAACCTCGTGATCAGAGAGAGGTCAGTGCACCAATACTAACGAGAACAGATATACACATGTAGATAGTCAAACATGTGTATACAGCTAGTTGGACTCGAGTACTTCACTACGTGTTGACAAATACATTTGAATTAACTGAAACATGCTTCTACTTGAAGCAAGAGATTAAGTTGTTGTCCAAAATGATAACCAAAAAGATTTTCACTGAAACCAACCAAAATCATTTCCTTGGGGTACAAAGCTTCTTCATTTCAAATTCGGCTATTTATAAAACGAAGTGATTTTTCCTAAAAGATATTATAGTTACTATTGAAACCTACAAGAATTTCAGTAATTTGTATATCTAAGGTCTGATGCCTGTCAGGACTAGCCTACTGGTGACTTCTAAAATAAATCTTTTCATTTTCAGATACCACTTATATTCATATCATAGTGATAAGTACCATTCACTAGATGATAATGATGAAGGTGATAATTATAAAGTAACTTAACGGTAGTAGCAGTAACAACTGATTATTAAGTAAGTATAGACGGTTAAAGACCATGAAAAGGATTTGAAACTGAACATGTTGCTTCTATGCACAGAGTTAAAGCTTGAACTAATAGTTAAGTTGGACTGTGACTGGCTAGCGGAATCCAGGAAGCGCGTTTTGTTTTATTTGGGACTCATCGGCTAGATGTACCGGCATCCCGAACCCAACTTAATTACTTGAATTAGTGGATTGTTAAAGTCATTTCAACATACAAAATATTGTAGTGCACACCATTTCAGTTAATTCGTTAGCTTAGTAATTGCTCTTGTGATTGTCAAGTTTGAATTCGATATCACGAAATGACATGAATTCGACAATTATTATGAACAGGGAAACCCTTGGCACTTGTTGCATCTTGATATGGAACACCTTAATAGATCCCAACTGTTTCTCTAGGGGGTGATCGGATTTAGGACTTTCAAGTATTCAGCATAAACACTTAACCTTTAAAGTAATGAGGCCGTAATCCACTGATTAGCACTTCTGACTTCAATCAGCTGGTAATACATTACACTACTTAATATATTGCTATTAGTAGTTTATTGTCACACGTCAGAAGAATCTCTTACTAGGATAAAACAAGTGGCCACTTTCATGGTTTTCAACGAATACGTAACCCAGGTCAACTCACAACATCAAATACGAATTCAACAATATCTACAATAAGTAATCATATTCAGTACGAGCTAACTAGTGACTGAATTTAGGTGGCATTTCCTAGAGCTCTGGTAAGAGATGTGACCAATATAATTCGGCCATGTTAAGTGTGTGGTAGTTTTCCACCACTGACGATGAATAGTGGTCGCTCAATATACCGTAACTCCGGTGTGAAACTGTTTGATTAGTAACGTCTACCTAACTTCTGTGGGATATTAATAAGTTCGATATTTGTGTCGTGGAATTAGAAACCTTCATACATGAATCTCCTATATATGAATGAAAACAGTCTTTAAATTAGTCATTAAGCAATGAGCTGGAAGAGAATTTAGTGTTGACATCATTGTTAGATTGTCACTTTGTTTACAAGATTCATGATGACATTTGAATTTTACTTTGAGAATGTATTGTAGAAGTACAGTGTTTTAGAAAACGTCTTGGGTAACTGGTGATGGATTTAGCATCATTGATCTTATTCCCCTTCCCCCCCTTTCATTCTAATGCTTACTATGCTTATTAATCAGTTACTACTGGATGATTTATGCAAAGTCTTTCTCGTATTTTAAAATTCCCATTATATTTTCTGATGAATTATAAGATGTTAGTTGGTTGTAGATGATGTAAGATTTAGCAGATGTGTACAGAAAAGCAAATGCAACGAATGAGTGGATCTGAGTCAAATCGACCGTAACACTTTATGTCACCAACCATGGGTTTAAAGATCACGGAAACCTCAACCAAGTTTGCAACAACTGACGACGACTTCATGGACTAATGGTAAGCCTTGGTCACTTTGAAGAGCTTCAGTAAATAACATCATCTAAAAGAAAATTCTCACAACCCAATAATTTGTACTTTCCGATCCGATCACCCCCTCCATAATTACTCGTTTTTTGTTACAGTTATCTATGTAGCATGTTTTCATGGTTTTTGGACACATGAAAAAGTCACTAATTTATTTAATGTTTTAGTTCCAGTCCATGCTATTCATCAAGGACATAAAAGTCTCATTATCATCCAAGAGGATTCAGTTAGTATTAGTTATGTAAAAAGATAATAAAATAGAATATGCTCATTAATTATCTATATTACTGATTGATTGATTGATTGATTGATTGATTGATTGATTGATTGATTGATTGCTTGATTGATTGATTGATTGATTGATTGATTGATTGATTGATTGATTGATTGCATTGATTCAACCACTCGAAAAGTTTCTGATTTTATTTGTAGGCTTGATTACTAGGTACATCTAAATCTCTGACAGTAAGTACTTTCAAAGAATCTTAAAATCAGTGTCAGCTTGATTTTATGAAATCACTATCTACGTGTATGACTTGAACAATGTAGTTTAATGTCAATTTAGATATCTCACTTGAGTTATTCTAGATGACAGCACTATGCTTAACTCACGTCTATTTAGTAATCTTTTATGCCTTGTAAACTGTTACATTTCTCTTTCAAAATCATTTCTTTAAGTTCCTGGTTGGGTACTTATGAAGAAGATCGAACTCGGTATTCTGAATATGCTTCCACAAAAACGCTTAGGTTATCTCTAGTAGGTTCATTATTCAATAAATTTGTAAAAATTCAATATTTTTGATCATGTTTATCAATTTAATGAATATTAAAATGCATTTTCCATCAAAGATTTCATTTCAAGCACTAACATTCACAGTATGTGTAATATTCGCCCACATTTAAATCTACTGTATTACGTTGAGAGGTTCAGGTTTAAAGTATCGTAAGTTCTCCTGAACTCCGTCCTTAATAAAAGTTAAATTGAGGTCTAAAAGTCCTGAGTTTAATCTTTAATGGTGTCATAAATGCAGCCGACTGAAGCTTCCTATACTCAAATGAAACAGCTAGCCAGTGTTTCTTAGTTTTCAATTGTTTTAGTCTACAGTGTAAAACTAGAATATTTCAACAGTCTCCACAACTCCCGGCACCTCTTATTCAAGTAATAATAGTTTCTTTAATCAGAGTACATTCACCTGTAAGTGACATTTAATTTACTTCAAATATTTGGCATCAGTTATTTAATGATGCAACGAAAGTATAGTCCCCTTAGAAAATCGAATAAGTCCTAATCCACAATCAATTAATCTAATTAAATAATACCTTTATCCATTCGTTTATCAACTCATCATTAAATACGATATATATGTTTGTTTAAATCCGTTGGCCAGATACCATCAACAACAACCTCTCATGGCAGAGAATAAATCAACTTCCAGCCGAGGAAAAAATTAGGAGAAAACGCTGGAGGTGGATAGGACACACACTGAGGAAACTAACAAACTGTGTCACAAGATAAGCATAGGCATGGAACCCTAAAAGGACAAAAGAAAAGGAGGAGACCTAATAATACACTACGTCGGGAATTGGAGACAGACATGAAGAGAATGATGAGCTCTTGGGAAGAGCTGGAAAAGAAAGCTAAGGACAGAATTGGTTGGAGAATACTGGTCAGTGGCCTGTGGTCCACATGGGGTAATAGGTATTAATTGATTGATTGTTTGTTTAAAACTGGACTAATAAGAACTAATTAACTTTGCTATAAATTTTAAGTTGTAATTATCTTAGCTTTTTGAGTCATTTTTTCTCCATTTACTTAGCGGGTAAGTACTGCAAATACTGAAGTGTGTTCTTGACTAAGTGCTTTATTTCAAGTTTCTGAAGAAAACAGCAGTTATCCACTATGTACATGCCAGTATAGTAAAACAATGTATCATACTAGATGAAAAACAAACATAACAAAAGTTAGCGTACGGAACTGGGTTGTAATAAAAATGTCCGGTTAATAAATACTTCCATCTATTCAATCAGTTCAGAGATGAATGGAAATGATGAATAGAAACGAGCTAAATGAGCATTGGAATATTCGAAGATAACGATATCCATTTTAGACCTAATTTACCTATTTACTAATTAAAAAGCAATTAAGAAGCAGAAGTAAAACGATGTATGAATACGAGAGAAGCCTATCTATCTATCTATCGTGATCTATCTATCTATCCGTGATCTATCTATCGTGATCTATCTATCTATCTTATCTATCTATCTATCTATCTATCCTATCTATCTATCTATCTATCTTATTCTAGCTACTATTCTATCTATCTATCTATCTATCTATCTAATCTATCTATCTATCTCTCTATCTATCTATCTATCTATCTATCTATCATCTTCTATCTAGCTATCTATCTATCTATCTATCTATCCTATCTATCTATCGTATCTATCTATCTATCTATCATCTACTATCTATCTATCTATCTATCTATCTATCTATCTATCTATCTATCTATCTATCTATCTATCTATCTATCTATCTATCTATCTATCTATCTATCTATCTATCTATCTATCTATCTATCTATCTATCTATCTATCTATCTATCTATCTATCTATCTATCTATCTATCTATCTATCTATCTATCTATCTCTATCTATCTATCTATCTATCTATCTATCTATCTATCTATCTATCTATCTATCTATCTATCTATCTATCTATCTATCTATCTATCTATCTATCTATCTATCTATCTATCTATCTATCTATCTATCTATCTATCTATCTATCTATCTATCTATCTATCTATCTATCTATCTATCTATCTATCTA